>JAJOZX010000797.1:787500-792500 GCA_023014485.1 Bathynomus jamesi
TTGAAAATATAAGATTTTGCAATTTTGATTAATGTACAAATCTCTCTATCCTTCATCGATGCAGAGTTAATTCCTCAGATTCAACCGCAACCTAATTCTTATGCTAAACTTGATTACGCGAGAGAACCAACCGTCCATCTATATCATCTGTAACAAAGAATCCACAATTTTTGGAAGAATTCATTCCCTCGTACATAAAGAGAAGTTGTGACACACACACACACACACACACACACACACGTTCTATGACCTTCATTTGTACGGGATGAAGAAATTTGATTCAGAACGTTTTATCCCAATAAAATAGATGTCTGTTGTAAAGTCACACGTAAGAAAGATTCGACCAATCACGAAGCTCCTTTTTCATCATAACGACCAATCAACGCAGGGTTTTCAATACATTATATTAAAATTTCCTCTTTTTTTTAACTAGTAGAAGTAAAGCAGAAACAGTTTTCAACCAATAAAATAATACATGACAGTTTTACACATGGAAAGTGTGTGTGTGTGTGTGTGTGTGTGTGTGTGTGTCCAGGGCGGTGCGAAGCGAGAGACCGGTTTCAAGTTACGATCTCGTTTAGACAATTTAAAGCTAAATTGAGTCCCCGTCTTTCGCATGCAAATATTCACTTGTCAAATTAATGCACGGTAAAGGAAATGAGGCAATACGGACCTTACGTACGAGAGAGAGAGAGAGAGAGAGAGAGAGAGAGAGAGAGAGAGAAAAAAAAATTAGTTTACATGGAAAATAAATACAGGGTGTCTCAGAAGTCGCGCACCATAGGCTAATGTAGCTTTATTTAATCTAACTACTAATAATAATAATTAAGCCTATGGTGCGCGACTTCTGAGACACCCTATATATAGTTTCAATAAATTACTGTTTACATGTTGTGAAAACACTTAAAACATATATTTATTTAAGCTCTATAAAACAAACTTTCTTTGAATTAAACTCAGACCTACAGACTAAAGCATAATCTTAACACTTTTCTGCTTCTTTTATATTTCAAGCCGTAAAACTATGGACGAGTATATAGCCAATAAAATAATTGCTAAATAAAAACAAAGAAAAATATCTAGTATGCGTGTAAGAATTATTATTTAAAAAAAAAAAATTATATTAATTAAAGTTAGGCCTACGGCCTAGGCTCAAAAGCGGTGTTTCTCAACCTTTTGTTGTGCTGGCGACCCCTTTTTGACATAAAAAAAAATCGCAACCCACTCTCCTAAATGATGCAACAGCACACACTACTGCAAAAACGGCTCCTGAACTATTTCCCATGTGACGATGGAAAGTTGCTGAGAAGCGTGTGCTTAATCCGTTCAGTGAAAGAGTGGTAGAGTCTGCCGAACTTGCAGGATACCTACACAATAAATTGTAGTTGCCATTCCCATCAGAACGACTCGTGTACATTTTGGATAGCACGGAAAAGCGAGTATCCAGAACTGGCGTCTGAAGCAGTGAAAGTTTTAACTATTTGCAACCTCATGCTTATGAAAATTAGGCTTCTCATCAATGGTTGCAATTTAAACAAAGCAATGAAATAGACTGTCTATGTGTTACTTTGCGTTTAGTCTATTCGACCGAATATTAGATTAACAAATAGAGAAGAGGCATAGGTATCTTCATTGAAAGACATAATAGACCAAGTTTCATATGGAGATTACGACAAACAGAATTCAATTTTACGTTTTTCTATAATTTTCTATGAAAAAATAAACTTCAATTTCCCATATAGGTCGATCGTTTTGCTAAACACGAGGACTCTCTAGCTAAGCACCTCCCATGAGCCCCAGGTTGAGAAACATTACCCGTGAGGATATCTAATACAGTATTTTGAACTCTTTACTTTTAATAATTAGTAGTAATTAGGGGCAAGAAAGCATGTTCAAAATCCTAAGCATACCTCGATAGGCTATACTATAGTACTTACTAACACGCAATCGATAAATGTCCGCAGCGAAATTAATTGTACATTATACTGTACATACACAATACGCAACAGTAATTACTGCACTTAGCTTTTTACTATTCGCAGAGTACCAATTTGCTTTGCTTTAGTCGTACGAGGTAATTAAAGTTGAGTGTCCGAGAAACAATGCTTCAAAAACAAGGTAATTTTTCTAATTAATTAACTTTATATTTATGTATACACACACACAATAAATGTGGTTATTTACATTTCAAAACTGTTCAAATTTAGAACACTTCCACAAGATAACCATCATTCATTGCTGCAGTGTGTATTCCGCACTCAAACTTCATTGGAGCATTAGCAACATGCTCTTGCGGAATGAATCCAATGACCTGTTTCTTTGACAGAGTTCTGCCACATACCCGAGTTTGTCATGATACTTAAGTGTTTTAACATAACCCCACAGATAAAAGTCCAAAGAAATTAATTCGGTTGATGAAGGTGACATGTCACGGGACTACATAATTAATCGGTCCATTTTACTTCGACGATCGTACTGTGACTATAGCAAACTACTTAACGTGTTACATACATTTTTTCTTTCCCAACTAAGGGCAATATTGGAATTTACATGGGAAATGTAATCTTTCAACAAGATAGAACAACTTCACAATATGCCGTTGTTGTTCCCAACTTTCTAGCATGACTTCCTCAATCACCTTCACGTGGAGACCCGGATTGTTTAAGGTATTTTACTGTACATAATTACTTAACCTCTTTGGCTTTTTATCGAGGGAAGTATGGCGGAACACTCGTGTACTGTAACAAACCCAGTAGTCTGGCAGAAATCGGTCAAACACAAATAGAGGTCACTGGACCCATTCCACAAGAGCATCTTGCTAATGACCTAATAGAGATCGAGCATCGAATACGCATTGTAACAACGAACGATGGTCACCCTGTGAAAGCGTTTTAAACTTGGCCAGTTTGGAAATGTAAACAACCATATACATTGTATTAATAGTGATTAATAAGTAAAATGACCAATTAATATGATCCTAAGATATCAAAAGATGTTTTTACAATATTTATTTACTTCTAACTTTATATTTAAAAAAGAAAATTACTTTTCACCAACATTAAAAAAGGGGTCTCTTTTTAAAATAAAACTAATAAAAAGGGCTTTTTAAAATAAAACTAATAAAAAGGGCTCTCCTTTTAAAATAAAACTAATAAAAAGGGCTCCTTTCCTTTTAAAATAAAACTAATAAAAAGGGCTCCTTTTAAAATAAAACTAATAAAAAGGGCTCTTTTTTTAAAATAAAACTAATAAAAAGGGCTCCTTTTAAAATAAAACTAATAAAAAGGGCTCTTTTTTTAAAATAAAACTAATAAAAAGGGCTCCTTTTTTAAAATAAAACTAATAAAAAGGGCTCTCTTGTTAAAAGAAAACTAACAAAAAGGGTCTCTTTTTAAAAAACTAAAAACGTTCTGTGTATATATACACGTGTTACTACCGGCAACAATGGCGTATCACCACCACAGAGCGAGAGGCTCCATACCTCAACCAATAGTTAAGTCGACTCTTGTCTTCATTTGTATACAAGCAAACCTTTCAATTTGGTCACGAAACTTTGCGTTACTTTTCACTTAAATGGTTATTTAATTTGCATTCTTAAAATGCATCTTAAAAAACTTCCTCAATGTTTCAAATCTTTTCGTCCAGTGAATGATTTTATATATATGTGTGTGGTGTGTGTGTGTGTGTGTGTGTGTGTGTGGTGTGTGTGTGTGTGTGTGGACAGCATATCAATTAATGCTCAAATACTATATGTTCACACAGCAGTAAAACGAGTTGCATACATCAAACACGCTGAAGTGCACGATAAAAAATACCAAATTATCATGTTAAACCTTTTAAATACTTCAATTTTTTCTCTCCATTTTACGATTTCAAATGAACGCCATTTTCAGTCTTTAATGAGGTACTCTAAATGTACAGTCGGGTATTACATAATTAGTACATAATTACTTTTCGCGTTTTTCTTTTTCTTTTTATCTTCTCAAATATTTTGTTCGTGCGAAATATATTCACAACCAATATATTAGTTTGCAACTCGTAATGAAAATTAGTGACTATTCATTTGTTATATATATATATATATAAATAAAAGTGTGTGTGTGTGTCCTTTTGAATCTTTCAAATACAAAGGAAAATCGGCAAAGGAAATTTCTTTATATGAACATTAAGATCTTAAATTCGGAAAAATGAGTTTTGTGTGCAAACACAAAATGGTTGGCCTTTGATCATTTTAGGATTCACCAACAAGCGTTGTTCCAATATCGGGAGGAAGGTTGGTCGTGACGATCCACACACACACACACACAAAATGAACTTTAAGCAAATGTCAGTATAATCAATTAGGTGTACAATATGGAATATATTTATACAAAATAATTTGCTATTTTTTTTTTTTTTTGTTAATTATATATTTTGGATTTAGGCCCAAATGTAAACACTAAACAACTGCAGAAATAAAGAACTTAATAAAGGCATTCTTTACAACTTGAAAAAGTCAGAACCAAAATACAAAATATTAAAAATATTCAATGAACCTTTTAATTATTAATACCTGAAGAAAGGACGAGGGGGTGGGGGCAGTTACGTAATAAATAAATATATATAAATAATTTCACATTTGAACACAAGGCTTAAGATTATGGACATTCTTCAATAACTGCTCATTTCTTATATCTTAAAAAAACTTCTGTTTGCTTGAGGGCCACTTTCTTTCGCCCCCAGCAGTCCGGGGCCCAGACCTCCTAAAGTGAAACATGGATGGCCATTGGCCAAGTAAAATGTATATCTAAAAAAAATGAATCATCATATTATATTACGATGTTATGGTGGCAGCAATACAAAAAAAAAAGTCAATAATTTTTTCTTTTTAACATTTTATCTCGGGGGAAACTTAAAACAACTCAAAACCGCGGGTCGGTCAAACTCTCTTACTGGCCGGATTCGGCCGGCGGGACACCAGCTTACCATCCTTAATCTAAACCAGTGGTATTCAAACTTTT
>JAJOZX010000797.1:797500-1179557 GCA_023014485.1 Bathynomus jamesi
TTCTCTGAACAGTTGATGTTGAAACTGTGTAGCTACTTCTGGAGTTGTTCAGCTGGGCTTTGATTTCAGGTGCTGTGAGGCGTCTGTTGCGCAGACTGGTGACTCGGATATATTTGTCCTCCGAGTCTGTTGTGGTTCCTGGTCGCCCTGACTTTTTTCTGTTCTTATTTTGACCAGTTTCTTCGTACCGCTTAATGGCACAAGCAACCGCATTCACAGAAACTTTTAATTTTTTGCAATTTGCCTCAGTGATTGGCCCTCATTTCTCAGTTACCATCGACTGTCTTTTTTCTGTTGTTAACTGAGCTTTGGCACCCATTTTTGCTTTTTGAAACACACAAATATACCTTAAACTACACAGTTAGTTCCTCTGCAAGGATTTTATATATAAACACCTGCAGCGCATGTTAATAACTGAACACATGTATTAACATACTCCTGAAGAAACACACTAACCCAGTAAAGACTTGTAAACTGTTTTTGGACCTTTGTGCAGAGCTAATGCCATTAATTTTAGATTGCATACTAGACGTCAATTAACACATTTTGAAGGCTATTTTGAAGAAGGTTCTGTGTTACAACACACTGCATAGGGCAGATGCACTGAAGCTTACAATATGAAAGCCAGGTAAGCAAATTCATCTCTAGTACCTGTTAAGTTTACATTTGAAGTTTGTCATGAGCTAAGCAGCAAAACATTGGAAATTAGTAGGTGTACTTAAACTTTTGACGGGTAGTATACATTTGGTTAGCTTCCGCCCGAATTGTTCATTCTGACGAAGGTCAAGCTTATCACTCCACCTTAGACCTACAGTTTAACATGGAATCCGAACCACGCCCCACCAGTAGCCCAGCGTCTAGGACACCCAGGGTACCCATTTATCTACCAACCACTTTCTTTATTGCGTGGAAGGATGAACATCTCGGTTTTGCTGCGCGCCGGCTGCAGTCACCGGGTCTCGAACCTGGGGCCGATGGATTCGTAGTCAGCGACGCTAACCACACCACCACCAAGGCGCATATATATATATATATATATATCAACGTAAAGAACGACGCTTGTATAGGAGAATATTCCGCGCAAGATGAGGAGGAAGAACGAAACAAATGAAAAAACGAGGTAACCACCCGGGAATCGAACCCGGGATCTTCCGATTGCCGGTCAGATATGATAACCATTACACCATGGGCCTCACTCCGTCAAATGCCGTAATTCTCCTACATACGCGCAGAAACCAATGCCCCAAGGGGGCACCTCCCGCATGCCGTACATTATATACATTTTAACTGCAAACACGCAGTATAATTAACGTAAAGAACGACGCTGGTATAGGAGAATATTCCGCGCAAGATGAGGAGGAAGAACGAAACAAATGAAAAAACGAGGTAACCACCCGGGAATCGAACCCAGGATCTTCCGATTGCCGGTCAGATATGATAACCATTACACCATGGGCTACCTCGTTTTTTCATTTATTTCGTTCTTCCTCCTCATCTTGCGCGGAATATTCTCCTATACAAGCGTCGTTCTTTACGTTAATTATACTGCGTGTTTGCAGTTAAAATATATATATATATATATATATATATATATATATATATATTGGGTGCTGCATACAAAGAATTTTAAATTTATTAATTCTATCCAGAAAACACATTCCAATATGAACTTGGCATTAACTTGGGGGGGGGGGGGGGGGATGAACGGATGTAGATTTAAACAAGGTTACGTAAAAGGAATTGACGCAAAATTTTTATTTCAAAATCCTTCACACGGGTCTGTTGAACACCGAAAATGAAATGTCGCTTTGAAGATCCTTTTAGCTGAAAAAGGGGATAGAAAATCGAAAGAAAATTTCAAATTATGGAAAAAGAAAAAAGATTAATGTACTTCACTGGGGTCTACACATCTAAATATAGACAATAATGAAAAAAAAAAGTTTAAGACCTTGTCAAGTAACTTTCGTAACAGTGTGCATCGTAAGTCATAACTAAGAGAATGCACGATACTGTATCACTACCTAAAGGAGTCTATACATCCCCTACTTACGGGTTACTAACTAACGTTTATTAATTACGGCATTGCATAGGGCCTATATAAAGTTAGGCCACGAAGCAAATGTAAAGGCCTTCCATAGTCAATGTCTATTGATTTCCAAAGGTCGTCTCTCTTTTTATGAAAATAACAATTTTCTAGTTTCGTTCTTTTTCATGTAAAGGTTAGCCTCAAATTATAACTAATAATCTATCTATTTCTCTATATTATATTTGGGAATCTACAACATAATATGGATATGAAAATAACCAACAGCAAATTAATACAAACTCGATGAAAATAGTTGGCAATTAATTTTTCATCATTTTTGTACGAAACCTCTTTTTAGAATCAAAACTCAAATTAAAATTAATATTTACATAATCTAAAATTCAATAAATTATTTCTCTCTCATATTGGACTACGTCGTGGCTTACTGTCGCAACACTGCTTCTCGTAGATCAGCGAAGTTGAGCGACAGTAGGTCTAGGTAGTAGTAGATGGATGGGTGACTGATCCAAGGTAAAGCTGTGGGTCCCCTCCATCACATGATCTTTACTGTTACAAAGGTTAAATAACCAGATAGACACAGATATATACACACACACACACACATATATATATATATATATATATATATATATATAGGGAGAGAGAAATATGAACTTAGTTTATTTACGGAAAGTGCAGATGTATTTCATTAATCAATATTTCAGGGATATCGTTCCATCGTTCGTAGACTCATTAAAGATTCAAATGACTGACTTTAATTTAAAGATTCCATTAAAACCATTTAAGTTACAAAAGGACAATAACCGTACATGATTGCATTTAACATGCCTAGAAACTGCGGAAGAAACTTTGGGTTTCTTTTACGATATCTATCGGTAAGAAGCAAGATCGAGTTTCACTATACGACTTTTTTAACCGATTGTATACAGTTATGCGCATGTAGAACCCCGTTCCCCGAGTTACAACTTTGTATTATATATATATATAGCCTTCCAGTTACGAGCTATGTCCTGAACCATTATGCAGATGCTGCTCACAATCAAACCCGCTATGGTAGACTAGTGTCAGAATACCGGGCTGTTCATTTACAGGTCCTGGGTTCCAGCCTCGCCACTTTTTGGCCTTCCTCGGTGATTGTTATTAACACGAACGGCAAAATCGTTGACATTCATACTTCTGTGACGTTTTCGAAAACAGACAAAAAAAATACTGAGCCAACATTTCTTCGTAATGAACATCCCTCAATTTAAAAGAAATAGATGACCGAACCCCCCCCCCCCCTCCAACACACACAACACTTAGTACTGGTTATTCCTTAAGGTAAAACCATTACCTCATTTTTGGGTTTTACCGCACACGTCTCAATCTTTAAGCCTGGAAACGGAGTGAAACCGCATTGAAAAGTTCTCTCTCCATCATTACTGATTTAGGTTATAAATATAAAGAGTCGAGATTCCTACGAAACCACGAACAATTACTCGTATATAGTGTCCATAAATAGTGGACCTAAACGATACGAGACTCGGAGTTAATTCAGTTTCATATACATCCGTTTTACAAAATTAAACCTATATACGTGACATCAAGCAGGCACTCTACAAATACTGTAGTGTCGCCTAAGAAACTGTGTATCCTGAGCAACCCCGTATTAAAAGTGTCGTAAAACTTTAAATAAAATTTTTATAGGTGCTCGATAATTTTCCCATTGAGCTGTACTAAACAGTGGTCGTGTGGCCGCAGCATGTTAATTAACTAGGTTTTACCGCCACCTTCCATCCTCCAACCTCATTTCATAAATACAGCTCACCTTTTTATTCATTTCTCGTTTTAATGCTTCTGTGTACACACACACACACACACACACACACACACACACCACACACACACACACACGTTAAATACAATTTTGTCTTGAATACCCAAATACGACTGATGTAAAAGTACATAAATGCAAAAATAAACTTGCGCGGTCATGGGCATAGTGAGACATCATCTGGGGACGCATACCAACTGATCACATCCCGTAGCACTCATCCCCCCAACCTTCAAAAGAAAAAAAATTCTAAATAGGGAATATCGACATCTAAAGACGCCATTGCCACGCATCAGGAAGTGAATTAAATTCTTTCCAACTGCTAAATATCTCGTTCGTTCTGAGTACTTCCGACTTCATTAATTTCTCAAGAATTAAAGTAACACATTCCTAAGAGGGGCATCAGTGCCAACTAAAAACATTTTGGCGTCTCTATTAATCATTACTACTTTGAATGCAATCCAGAAATGAATTCAGACAATTTCCTCTTTGAGCAATTTACGGTATCTATTTCATTCACTATTTTCCCAACATCTCATTCAGTTTGTAGCTTGATTCATCTACACACTTTTTTCCCACTTCTCGGCTTTCATTCTCTTTATTATATCTTCGCTAGCAAAATTATGATAAGTGAAATCTAGGCACGCTTTTACTTCTACAAAAGCTCCGTGGATACTTCATTCAGCCAACTAAAAAAAAAACACGCAAGCATTTAACTTGCCCACCGACCGTAAATATATAAAAATTAATTGTAGACCTACGACTACGTCATATCTAAGAATAAATACAAAAATAAAAGAGAAATGATGAAATTACTGACGAAATGATCTTCCTACACTAAGAGGGCCTCCAAATACAGAGTGTGGCGCTGAGATAGATAGCCTCAGGCGCCACGAATCGCCGGCGCCAAAACCGACCCTGATAGGGACTGGACTCCGGCGTTGAGAGGAGGGCGTTTCATTCTTCTAGTTGAGTGTTCCAGACAAAACGTTGGCTATTCTCTAAGGGTCGTAGGACGTAGATAACCCTGAGGCAAGGTCAGGAAAGGAGCCATTGAACAGCACGTACGTACACACACACACGCACGTCAGAAGGCACGTAGTTCCAGATGAAAATTTCATGCTCAAAAGGATGTGCGGAATGTCTAGCAACAAATTGGTCGTTTGGTGGAACGTTGAATTTACCTCAAAATTACACTGGCGATGTCTACACACGAAAAATCCTTCCCGATTGCGTCATCGCGAACACACAAACACACACACACACACTACTTAACTCCAGACTATAATAACTAAAAGAACCAAGGTGTTCAATAACCTCCAACAAACAAATTACACAAATGCAGGTAGAGTCTTACAACATACCAACAGGCCCTACAACAACAACAACAACAATCTCAAATCGGAAAACTAATACAAATAAAAACAACCCGCCAAATATTACACCACCACAAAGGCGCGAAATCATTACCAGGAAAGTAAAGCTTTTAGACTCGCTGTGACGTCATACCGGACTTCTCCAATGAGAAGATTTGTGGCCGGTGAGTCAGCAGGAGCAAACGACCGGTTATCGCGGGAAAAAATCTCTCCATTTTCTTGCCAAATATTATGTAAGATTACTATATACACATACACCTAATTCAGCACGAAAAATAGTATTATTACTTAAGGATATATATATATATATATATACCTACTACCTGGTACAAGTTCCGGGCGTCGGTCTCTATTCACACGAAGGTCAAGCTGGTGGCACTCCCTCTAGGCCTGCCCTGATGGAGAAGCGAGTTGCTTTCTTACGATCTCCATCGCACATAGCCAGGCACACCCGCCTCATCTGGTACCGTCCTGAACCAGGCATCAAGGCTTCTTTTGAGATTTCAACTTTGACCCCTGTGGCGTTCCTGAGGTCCTTTCGAAGCTGTTTAACGAGTCTTGGCCTCCTGACAACAAAACTATTTTCCTTCAGTGTTGAAAGTGTCCCCTTGTCGGCCCTTTAGTTTGGGAACACTACACATTCTCCCTTTCCTATTTTGCAGTATTGTTTCGATGTTAATTGGGTTTAGTTTGACGTTAGGTACCAGTTTGTCGATCAATTTCCATATGTAAATTATTGTGTAGCTCTCTCACTCTTTCTTTCCAGCGAATACAGATTTAATTTATGTAATCTTTCCCAGTAGTCGAGTTCTTTGTAGCCATTAATCTTAGCTGTGTGTGTGTGTGTGTGTGTGTGCAAAATGACTTATCTATGAAATTCTCCAAGTATATCATTATTGGTTTTATTGTGTATCGTATGACCCAATAATAATCGTACAAAAATCATCGCTATTGTTAACATTATTTAACCAAGAAATACGACAGACAACCTGTAACTTTACGAGAGGTTGTATCCAAACACACTTAAAACATTTAACTTTGAAAATCTTTTAACAATTTCAAAACGTTGTTTATATAATAATATTTATTTGAAATTTTAATTTCACTTCCACAAACTTAAAATTCACGATATTTTATGTAAATCTATACAACACGAGGATACCGTATGAATGCAAAAAAATATGGAGGTACATAATAATAAATAAATTAATAATAAATAAATAAATTAATTAATTAATTAATTAATTAATTAATTAATTAATAATAAATAAATAAAAAATAAATAAATAAATAAATAAATAATAAATAATAAAATAAATAATAAATAAATAAATAATAAATAAATAATAATACATAAAAATATCGATTCTGTGTTGTAATTTTAATATGGAAGATGCCTCTAAAAGCACAAAGTAAATAAATTTAATTCAAACTGTGACGAGTAAAGTATCTTGCCTTGGGGGTATAATCAAGTGCCCAGTCGTCGAGAGTTGCGAGGAAAGAAAAAGAAACCATGAAGAGATTTAGTATGTAAAAGATGCTCAGCCGTGAACAGTAATTTTATTAATAAGTAAACATTTTACCAAATTTCAGTCTTCATTCTATCAACAATGGAGTCTGTGTTTGTTTTATTACACGACCGTATTCAGTCGTCTTCAGACAATTCCTTGAAACGAGGGGGCTTCTCAGAATGGCGTCAATACATGGGGGTAAACGGGGTGGAGGGAAAGGGTAGAAACCCAGACCAAGAAAGGATATTTCCTCCTTTTTCAAACACACGAGACGACCTAATATCATTAAGAAAAAAAAGTATAGCTGAAGTCAGCCAGCTCAGTCCATCCACCAAGTAAGGTTCGTCATAAATAATGATCTGGCGCCATATATATATATATATATATATATATATATATATATATATATATTATATATATATATATATATATACACACAACATATATGTTACACTATTACATAGATTAAAATGAAATTTCAATACTTCGATAGCATTAACTTCAAGAGTATCACATTTATACACATTCTGCTCTATACAGACATTATTCAAATGATACATAATTGTATTGATAATCCATAGTTTATTTTCGGTTAAAGTAAAATAAAAATAGTGTGAATGTGAGCAAGGAGTCTGTAGAACGTCCTTCAAACTACCTAATAAGGCAATTAACGTCATAAGACAGACTATATCGTGTTTTACGAGATCCACACAAAAATATTCGATAATATTACACTTTAAAGATATAAAGATATAAAGATATAATTATATAATTATATATATATATATATATATATATATATATATATATATATATATATATATACACTATATAATTTTAAATATATATATATATATATATATATATATATATATATATATATATATATATAATATATATAAATATATATATATATATTAGTGCGTGTGCGCGCGCGCGTGTGTAACGAAATTACTTGCACCTCACAAATCTAAAAGGAAGTACACATCATAATTCCTTTGAAGATAAGGACGAGAGAAGTATACGATACGAGATCAGCGATAAGAAAGGAGTTATCGCTACGTATTAAATTGTGGTCGAGTGTAGGTTAATCGAACCAAAATAAATACAACGAGGACTCCAAAGAGCATCAAGGCCTCCCAATCATCTCGCACACAAAGACCAAACGAGGAAAACAATGACAATGGTAAAACAAGTCCGTTTTAAATGTAAAAAAAAAAGAGACCAGGGACAGGAGAGAGAGAGAGAGAGAGAGAGAGAGAGAGAGAGAGAGAGAGAGAGAGAGAGAGCTCAAAAGGCCTTCGGCCCATACCGAGGAGGTACCAATGGCAACGGATGCCAGGAAAAATTCCTACACTCAAATAGTGTGCAAGATTCGGTCTAACCTTTAGTGATGCACCGGAGCTCCGGCTCCAGCCGAACAGGAGTACCGGCCATTTTAGAAAACCTCCTGCTCCAGCCGGAGGTCTCACTAAACTCCGGCCTCTGGCCGGAGGTGCCAAGTACACCAAACTCAATTCTGACAACTTTTAGTTTTAATTCTATAAAACTATAAAACCTCATTTCTGCACCTATCCGAATATTTCAGTTCTCAGATGACTGTAATAATAATTTATTTTATGAGTAATCAGTGATTGTATTAATAATTGATTTGATATAGGCTACTTTACTCAGCATTCAGCAAGACATCATAGGTTTCATAACCTGAGGATATTCTGTTCAATGGGAATCTTTAGAGAAACTAGTACACACAAAGCATAGAAAGTCGACTTTTATAAAGTTTAAGTTATTAAAGACTTAATAATTTAAAACAGCAGGACTATAATATATAAACCCTAAATAGATGAGACCACACACAACACACACACACACACACACACACACACACACACACACACACATATTGAAATAAATCAATTGGCCGGGACCTCCAGCCGAAGGAAAAAACACTATGCCAGAGGTTCCGGCCCTCCGGCCTCCGCCCAAAATCTGCCTCCGGTGCATCACTACTTTTCTTGAACTGATCCACAGAAGAACTGTTCACAACTTCTGAAGGTAGCCTGTTCCACGTGTCACGGATTTTATACGTAAAGTAATTCCCACATGTACACTAGTGCTGAACCGTTTCAAATCCAACTTCCAACCATTATTGCGAGTTGAGTTATTTAAACTAAACATGCTTCTAAAATCGACATCGTTGAACCCGCGTAAGAGCTTGAAAACCTCGATGAGTTGACCGCGCAGCCTCCGAGTTTCCAGCAAAAACAAATTCAGGGCGTGTAAGCGTCGATTGTAGCCCATATGCCTAACGGAAGGGATTAACTTTGTGGCCCTCGCCTGGACTCGCTCCAGCATGTCAATATCTTTTCTGAGGGTGGACGACCAAAACTGCACACTGTAGGGTGGATCTTTTCACTTTTTTTTAAAAATTATAGCTGGTCAAAGTTTTTCCCATGATTTGGTTCAGTGGAAGTACACTGACACCATTTTTACCAAAATCGATCAATATTTAGGGGTCGCGCATCGACCTCGAAAATTTCAATTTTGGAAATTTGGCCAAATTGACAATTTTTTACTGAATAAAGATAAATCATCAAATGACCATATTTTCTGAATCCTCTCAGTGAAAGAAATCCTCTCAGATACTTACCAAGTTGATCGGACAAGTGGTTTAGAAGTTACACTCACCTAGAAATAACATTAAAATTTAAAATATCGTATTTGTCCCCCGTTATGGACGTAATCATAGCATCAGTAGCTGGCGCATCCTAAAATCCCAATTACATACACACGCTATGTCTATGACCAATATTTTTACTAATCACAGTTTGCTTTTCACAGATCAACTGTGTCAATTGATTCTTGTTTGATAAGTCTAGACTTTAATACAATGGATAAACTGTTAACAACCAGGAGTGGGAAGACTCTGAAAGTTACTTATTCTGGAAAAGAGAAAGCAGCAACAACAGCACCACCTTCTCTAAGGTCAGCCACGGACGTCTTCTTAATTGGTCAGCCATCTTCCTCGATCGGTGGTGCCAAATTGCCAACCACCCATCAAGTTCTCCAGTACTTCTTCTATGCCAAGCAGGAAACACTACTGACAGGAAGGCCGCCGTAAAAGACACGGTGGCCAATGTTCTGGCATTTTGGAACATGCACGTATAAAGACGATCACGAGGCGTAACTGCGAAAGAAAACGGGAGTTACTGTGGGAAGAGTGGCGCTCGCTGCAGAAGAGCAAGATGAGAGACAGTGACGCGGGAAAAGGCAGGGAGAAGTTTTCAGAAAATCTGAACAAGCTCTGGGACATCGGAGCTCCCGATGCTATTGAAGAGATACAGAAAAGTCGACTGCTCTCAGACAACAAAGAAGAAGATATTAAATTTTATGAGGATCAACGGGGCCTGCGCCGGGCAACAATGAGTGGGAATGATAAAGTGTTCGTTGTCAAGAGAAAACGGCAACTCTCAAGACAACAATCTCGTGATGAGCCAGGCACCTCAAAAACGAAATTAGGAACCGGAGCTGAGAGCGACGATGAATCTATAGAAAGCAGATCATCGAGCAACTCCGAATCACAGCTAGAACCACCATACCGACAGCCGAGAGAATCAACTGTATCAATCAGCCTTCCTCACCGCATCCTCAATGCACCTGCCCAATAATCAGGTGTGTATATATCAGTAATGATCTTTCCTTGACAAAGATATAATAGACGTAACGACGGAAAATTTAGTGATTATTTTGTCATATAAAAACCATACGCATCCTTGTCAATTTCCTTTCAATTTCGCACATAGGTGGCAAGTGTCGTGGCGGCAGTCCTACGTTCGGCAGATCCGCCCGCAGACCTGGACAAATTCAGTATCTCGAAGGACACGTCTCGCCGTGGAAGAGTGGCACATCGTTGTGAAGTGTCGACAGCTGTGCAGAAATCCTTCGTATCTCCGAGGCATGCTGTCGTCCACTGGGACGGTAAAGTAATCAAGGTCAGTTTTGCCCTCACCGTGGACGACAGTGAATTAACATGTTCCAGTGACGACAGTGGATTGACATATTCCAGTGGACGATAATGGATTGGCATGTATGACATACGTTCAGGACTCTCTTGGATCATTGGAGCACCGCCAGGCGATTCTCATCTCCGGAGCTCCCCAATGCACAGAAGGAAAGTTGCTGGCCGTTCCGACTGTTGCTGACGGCACCGGTCTGTCCCAGGCCCAGGCAACCTTTCGTGCTCTCAAAGACTGGGGATGCGAGAACAACGTGATTGGACTGTGCTTCGACACAACTTCCTCCAATACGGGGAGGGTGCAGGGTGCGGTGGTCCGGCTGGAGAACATGCTTGGTAAACCGCTCTTCCAGCTGGGCTGTCGCCATCACGTTATGGAGCTCATCGTGGGGGCAGTGGTCATCACCGCGTTTGGAAGAACCACAGCACCAACTGAACCTTTGTTCCAGTATCTGAGGAGAAGGTGAATTTCAAGTCTAAGGCGCATTTGTTTTCTCCAATTATTTTTTGCCTTCAGAGCATTGAGATATCAGCGTCCTTCTACTAATGATGTTAATAGCAGTCGAAAAGGGAAACTTCAGTCGTTTTCATGCAATATTTTCATAACTCCCCTTTCAGGTGGGACAAGCTCGACCTCTCGACTTATCGCGAGCTGGAGATCGAGCATTTGGCGGAGGTGACGTGGCTGATGGAGCTCCGAGATGAGGCAGTCAAGTTCCTCGGCACCGCTTCTGGTCTTGTCAGAGAAGACTACCGAGAAGTGGCGGAGATTACACTCCTGGTACTCGGGGCCCAGCCACGTCGTGGCACACTTCATGCGCCCAGGAGCCTACCATCATGCGAGGTGGATGGCCAAGGTTGGTATTTTGAATTAGAAGTTAAATATTGTATTGCCTTCTGCAAACAGCCATTTGAAGTCCCTACCAGAAAAAAATAAGATAAATAATTTACCATTAAACAAACTTATATAGAGTGGTATCGGTATTTATACATCAGTGTGTATTCGTTTCAGATCATCTACTACACGAAGCTCCTGATGTTCAGCGGTCAGCTGGAGTTCGACGACGAGCTGGTACAGAAACTTCAGAGAATGGTACTATTTACTGCACTCCTCTACGCACCCGCCTGGCTGGCGGCTCCTGTCGCAGCTGATGCCCCGCTGAATGACCTTGTGTTGTACCAGCGTCTTCTGCAGTACAGGGCTGTGGATCGCGAGATTGCAGAGGCTTCACTGGCGGTGATCAGGCGGCACTTGTGGTATCTGAGGCCTCAGACCGTCGTTTTCGCCCTCTGCAGTGACAAAGTGGAAGACACTGTGAAGCACGAGATGGCAAAGAAGCTGTGCCGCCTCGCTGTGCCCGAGGACTTCACGTATGACAACGTCTCGGTTGACGACACGACGCGCCTTCCGGACCTGATCGATGAGTCATCGTGGTTCGTGTTCACAGGCCTGCAGGTGTGCGCGTCTACGTGGCTCACTCTGCCGGTGAATAAGTGGGATCAAGATAAGAACTACTGTGATCTGAAGAATGTCATCTCGCATCTGAAAGTTACCAACGACGTGGCAGAGAGGGGGATAAAACTGATAGAAGATTACGCGAATACTGTCACAAAAGACGAGTCACAGCTGCAGGGTCTTCTTCAGCTCGTGGAAAAGAGCCGGAAAGAACTCAGTGACTTCAAGAAGTCGTCACTTGCCAAGACGACTTAGAGCAGAGGGAAAGGGAGTTAGCAGAGAGAGTACATGGCGCACGCCTTAAGATGACGTGTGTTCTAACCACGATTCATACAGTTTTTTAACCGAGTTAGGGGCACCGGAGTAAGTGCCTTTAGTGATATCGGTAAACCGTTTTAATACAAAATACATTTGATCTTTCCTTATTCGTTTTATCTTATCCTAAAAAGCAGACAATGGCAGACAGCATATGGAGGTACGGGGACAAATACGGTATTTTAAATTTTAATGCTATCTCAAGGTGAGTATAACTCCTAAACCACTTGTCCTATCAACTTGGTAAGTATCCGAGAGGATTTCTTTTACTTAGAGGATTCAGAAAATATGGTCATTTGATGATTTATCTTTATTCAGTAAAAAATTGTCAATTTGGCCAAATTTCCAAAATTGAATTTTTCAAGGTCGATGCGCGACCCCTAAATATTGATCGATTTTGGTAAAAATGGTGTCAGTGTACTTCCACTGAACCAAATCATGGGAAAAACTTTGACCAGCTATAATTTTTAAAAAAAAGTGGTGATCCACCCTACAGTGCACAGCATACTCCAGTTGAGCACGAACCAAGGAATGAGAGAGAGAGAGAGAGAGAGAGAGAGAGAGAGAGAGAGAGAGAGAGAGAGAGAGAGAGAGAGAGAGAGAGAGAGAGAGAGAGAGAGAGAGAATCTTTGAGTTGATAATGCATATATGGTACGACACCCAATGAACTGTCAGGATGTCATATCTATAAACCTTCTAACGGAACACACTGAGAAAGTGTTTCCTTAAACCACGTACCTCCACTTCATTGTATCTAAAAAGTAATAAAGTGGCCAATAAACAAAGAAAAACAACAAAATTACATTTACCGCATTCCTTTTCCATTTCTTAAACATAACTTACATCAATCTCGACCAACTTGAACTGTATTTACATTTCAACCAAAGTGAAAAGATAACTGCCGTGGGAAGGTTCCATACGAGTTGACATCTTAAGCCGGTGATTATCTTATCCTGAATCGTTGTACTGGCTCGTAAATCAGTGTTGGAGCCAACGTTAGTGTCACTCCGCCTTGGCACGAAATCATTCACTCCTTCTTCACTCCTTCCACGCATCTCTCAATCAAGGAATAATTGCACGACTGACTCCAAGATATTTTTTAACCCTTCGCCCTCCCGAATGCCCAAAGAGCGACCGGGGCACGCTGTGGAAATGCGCGCGACAACCGGGTGATGCAGGCCCCTGTAGCTAGGTGAAACGTAACTTTTAATAAATTTAATTTCACTGACGGCGATGCGTGACTGCGTGTCCGCCTACATCAGACAGAAAAAAGTAACCATTTAATTTCTTTCGTGATCACAAAATGGGCATAGATTCTAAGCATGGGTACATCGAACAAAATTTAACATAATAAAAAATTCACTTTAATAATATAGCTCAGACGCCTATTGAAAAACAATACTTCGTACGCTCTACCAAAGAGCTAGCGCACGCGCGCGGTCCCCCTCTCCCTCTCTCCTTCTAGGCCCCACTGAGGATAGGAGATGCTTACATGAAGCTTATAAAGTTCTTTTAAGGTACGCTTGATATATAAAAGTTTAAAATATATAGAGGTACTTGGATGAGTGGCCGTCCTCCGCGTTCAGATGATGTAGTAACCCGAGGTTCGGATATCACGTTAAGTTGTGGGTTCCCTCTGTCGGATGAACGTCCGCTAGCACAAAGGAAAAAAATAAGGCAATTAACCAAGCTTACGTATCAATTTAGACACAGATCGGAGAGTAAACAATAATAAGCCTTACAACACAATTACGAATCACTGAAATGTTGTTATATATATATATATATATATATATGTGTGTGTCGTATTCCCAAATTGAAGGCGAGACAGGGAACATCCTTAACCCTGAAAGAAAATAGTTTTGTAGTGAGAGGAACAAAACTGTTTAATCAGTTGCCCAAAGACCTAAGAAACACGAAGGGAGTTGCAGTGGAAATCTTCAAAAGAAGACAAGACGCCTGGCTCAGAACAATCCCCGATGAGCCGGGCGTACCTGGCTATGTGAGGTGGAGAGCGCAAGAATCCAACTCACTACTTCACCAAGCCAACTCGAGAGGAGGGGCGACAAGCTTGACCTTCGCGAAATGAGAAGTCATCGCGCCGAACCTTTGTAAGGTAAGGTTATATATATTTTTTATTTTTTTTTGTTTCAAAGTATGACCGCTCATGGCCACCAAAAGAAAGGTGGATAGCAGAGTGAACACAGGACGAAGACTATGGAACAGTTAACGGAAATGAACAATAGACGGGGAGGGAAAAAAAAAAAAAAAAAAAAAAAACCAGAAAAATCATAGCGGAGTCACAGCCGGTAAAGAAGTCGGGAGCAAAAGAGGAAGGAGAACAACCCGGTTACCGAAAAGTAGGGACCTTCAGATAGAATAGCGCCAAGCCTATCACAAGGCCCGACGCTCTCCAAAAAGGGAAAATACTCTGCGCGCAGCGCAGAGTAAAGCGGACACTCCACCAGGAGGTGGGCAACTGTAAGTGAAACGTTACAATTGGGACAACGGGGCGCCCGATCCCCGGCCATCAAATAGCCATGGGTCAGGTGGGTGTGGCCAATACGGAGGCAGGCCAGAGCCACCTCTTATGGCGCGACCGATGGAAGGAAGAGGCCCAACATCCCAATTTGGGTTTAAACTTGCAGAGTTTGTTATTTGTAGCGCCATCCCAGCGACTCTGCCACCGGGAGCGCAAAAACCTACGGAAGCCAGGGATATAATCGGAAAAGGGGAGGGACACGGGTGAAACCTGTAGTCGGCACGCGGAACGGGCAGCTCGATCGGCAGCCTCATTTCCAGCCACGTTAACATGTGCAGGGACCCAGCAAAATACCACCTCCTTGCCACCAAAAGTGACAAGGATATGGCACAGTAGCTGGATTCGTCGGACCAGTGGGTGGACAGGGTCAAAACACTCCAGGCCTCCAGGGCACTGCGGGAATCCGAATAGATGACAAACGACCCATCCGGATGCTCCCGCACCACCTCCAGAGCGCTCAGAATGGCATAGAGCTCCGCCGTGAAAACGGATGCCTCATCAGAGAGACGGATGCATCGGGGAGCAAGGGCAGACGACTGGGGAACAGCCGCGGCTCCAACGCCCCCCGACGACCTCGAGCCATCTGTGAAGACCGCAACACATGCAGAGTGACACGCTGCATGCTGAAGGAACAGAAACCGAAGCAAGGCAGTCAGAATCGGCCCTGCGAACGGGGCACAACGCCCTACATCACGCAACAGGGGTGCTCTCCCAAGGTGCAACACCCTTGAAAGAGACCGCTATAACGGATGGAGGAGGAGTGCCCATACCATCGAGGAGGGAGGTCACTGTGTCGGTGAAATACCAACCCCCATCCCGGCAGAACGCCATCTCAACCACCTGGAACAGAGGAGAGTTGGGAAGACGGAGAATCCGGAGATAGTGCTTGGCAATGAGGAACGACCTCCGATCCTCCAAGGGAGGGATGTCGCACTCAACCTGCAGACTATCAACCGGAGAGGAGCAGAAGGCGCCAGATGACATGCGCAGTCCTCTAGAGAGGACCGGATCCAGTATCCGAAGTGCCGTACGGGAGGCGGAGCCATACACCACACCCCCATAGTAGGGTGCCACTTATTTGGGGTGTTTTTCATTTTTTGGGAATTTCTATCAGGACGGGCGCATTTCTGGTGTCATTCCGTCTAAAAACATTGTGTGTAAAATATTTTTGAAATAAAATAATAATTAGAACTGCCTCAACGAGGTCAAAGTTTATACTTTTTGTCGAAAAGTACTCATGGCGTTCTGTTATCATGTCAGTTTTCGTTTCGATAGCTGCTGTAGTTTCTGAGTTGAAAAATGATGACAGACAGACAGACGGACGGTCAGAGTCGTTGGTTTAGTCTTCCGCACTGGTGTACAGAAGACTAAAATGAGGTATTATACAGGGTGTAACACGAGTTTATCCAAATATTGATACAGGCGAAAGAACATGTTATTCTAAGTAGAAAATGGGTTGGGACGAGTTTTGCCAACACTAACAGTGTTTCATTCTCTTTTTCAATGAGTTCTGAAACGACGTGATGGCTTCGGCAACAAGATCTAAAACAGCAGTCTATCTCCTGGGGACCGTGGACCACAGCATCACAGGAAGCATGCTGCCTACGGGAAAGCAGGCGCTTCAGTACTTTTTCCACCTTCACCTTGACGTCAAGAAGCCGATCAAGGAAGCAGCCGCTGAGACAGTGACCGCAGTCAAGGAATTCTGGGAGCGGTCCCGTATTCCTACGCAGAAAGACCAACGCGCAAGGGACAAGGTTCTCCGAATGTACGAGAAGTGGCGGGCTCTGAACAAGAACTCGAAACGGCGCACTGTGACCCAAATCAGGAACGAGGCCGAGTTCCTCTCATCCCTTGACCGCCTCTTCGACATCGCACACGAACAGGCGATGTCGATGATCACAATCGAAGAGGACAGGGAGTTCCTGACGGGACAAAGGGCCGAGGTGCGGCGCGGCCGCATCTCCTCCACACGTGACATGACGCTGCACACTGAGGAGGAGCGTGCGAGGAGACAGGAAGCGGAAAGGAGCCGCCGGCAAGATGATGAAAGGGCGAACAGAGAGAGCCGAGAAGAACTCGTCGAACTGGCATCGAGCTCCAGCTCAGGTGCAAGCAGCCCGACTCGGTCACCGACACGGCGTCGTCGCCGAGAAGAAGAGGAAGAGCTCTCTCTCCCGGGCCCGTCCACGTCGAATGCAGAAGCATCTACGACCCCTTTACCACCCAAGCGATTCCGCGCGTCGAAAAAGATGATCACCCCTGATCTCTCCGCAGCGATGGATCGGACGAAACTTACCGACCGAGAAGGTGTTTTTTTGCTGTCGGCGGCTGCGAGGAGCTTGGGCCACGACCCTGAGGAGCTGGTCTTGAACCGCGAATCCTCCCGCCGCGACCGAGCAAAGTTCCGTGCTATGGCAGCAGCGGAAATGAAGGCAGCCTTCCATCCTACTGTGCCGCTGACCGTTCACTGGGACGGGAAAATCGTACCAGCGGCTGACGGAGGCCCTGCTGAAGATCGCCTTCCAGTTCTGGTGTCTGGGGAGAACGTCGACAAGCTTCTGGCTGTGCCCAGCCTCCCCGACGGCACCGGCCGCGCCATGGCGGAAGCCGTCCTCTCTGCCCTCGAGGATTGGGACATCAAGGGACGGATCTGTGCCCTCTCTTTTGACACCACCGCCTCAAACACAGGACTCTCAGAGGAGCTTGCTATATCATTGAGCAGAAACTCGAGAAGACAGTGCTTCATTTGGCTTGCCGCCACCACATCCACGAACTGGTGTGCGAGAAGGCATTCACGGCGTGCCTCGGTCCCTCTACTGGTCCTGACATCCTCCTGTTCAAACGATTCGCCGCCCAGTGGGACTTCATCGATCAAACCAAAGCGAAGCCCTTCGAGGATGGAACCATGCCGCAGCACCTGAAGGACGCCCGCGACGACCTGCTGATCGAATTCAGCCGCCTCCTCGACGGTCAACATCCACGTGATGACTACAGGGAACTTCTGGAGCTCTCTGTAATTGTGCTGGGCGGTCCGAACAAGCGGGGTGCCCGGTTCGCTCGTCCGGGCGCCTTCCATCGCGCGCGCTGGATGGCAAAAGTCATCTATGCCATCAAACTGTTCCTGTTCCGGGAACAGTTTCAGATGTCGTCAGGCGAAGCGGCTGGAATCCGGCTATTCACCATCTTCGCCGTGTCCATCTACGTGACGGCCTGGTACAAAGCGCCGCTCCCGGCAACGGCCCCAGCCGCGGACCTCGCGCTGCTCAAGGCCCTCGTCTTTTATCCGGACTCAGCGGTGGCCAAGGCGACGGCGACAGTCTTCGCCAGGCACCTATGGTACTTGAGCGAGCGCCTCGTCACCCTGGCCATCTTCGACGAGGGTATCGACTTGGCGACAAAGCGGGAGATGATTAAAGCGATGGAAGAAGAGGAAGGATCGGAGGATCCCCCGCGGCGTATCAATGTGGACCTGTCCACCGCCTCAATCGCCAACAATACATTGGCCAAGTTCACAACGACTACATCAAAGGAGTTCTTCAAGGTTCTGGACATCAGCACCGCCTTCCTGCTCAAGGATCCGGAGGAGTGGCGGACGGACCCAGCCTTCATCGCCGCATCCCGCCGAGTCCAGGCCCTTCAAGTTGTCAATGACTTCGCGGAGCGCGGGGTGGCGTTGATGCAGTCTTTCAACCTGGCCCTTACCAAGAGTGAAGACCAAAGGCAGTTCCTCTTACAAGTGGTCGAGAAGCACCGCTGTGACTTCCCAACCGCCCGCAAGTCCACCGTGACCTCTGCAAAGTAGGCAACAATGAGAGGGAGATGGGCGCCCATGATACCCCCCCCCCTTGAGGGGCTAATACTCGAGTTGAGGGGGACCTAGAGTTGAAAGTATGAAGTCCAGTTATATGTTTTAGGTCAAGATTAGTAGCTTGAACAAACGAAGTGATATTTTATTTGTTAGAGGCATAGAACATCATGATCTAAAATTTCTACTTTTCGAGAAAATATACAAACTTTGACCGTATTGAGGCAGTTCTAAATATTGTTTTATTTCAAAAATATTTTACACACGATATTTTTTGACAAAATGGAACCAGAAACGCGCCCGTCCCGATAAAAATTCAAACTTTCGAAAATAAGTGTCACCCTACCCCATAGTCTAATTTGGACTGTACCAGGGACACGTACAAACGGAGGAGTGTCCGCCTATCCGCGCCCCATGTAGTATGCGACAGATGTCCCAGCAAATCCAGGGTATCTTGACTCGCGCAGCCGGCGAAGGTGGGGAACCCAGCTCAAACGGCTGTCGAAAACCATACCCAGGAAACGTACTGATGAACGAGGGCCAGAGGCTGACCCCCGAGTGTAAGATTAAAGGCCGGGACGGCGCCGGATCCCCGTCTCCTCGACGGAAGGAAGGCCACACACGAAGTCTTCGGGGAAGACAGCGTAAGGCCCACCGACGACGCCCAGCGTTCAACCCGATTGACCGCGAGTTGGACTTGCCTCTCCACGAGGGGGGACTCGTCCCCGCGGCATAGACAGCCAGATCGTCGGCGTAGATGGAACAGCGCACCGAGGGCGGAAGGGCTCCCGGTAGCGCAGACATGACCAGATTGAAGCAGGAGACGCTCAAGACACACCCCTGGGGCACCCCCTCCTCCTGAACATACAGGTCAGATAGGGCCGCCCCATTACGGACGCGGAAAGTGCGACGGCAGAGGAAGTTACGAAGAAATGTGGGCAAAAAGCCCACAAAACCAAGAGACTTCAAACGGTCCATGACAACTCCCCGACGGGTCGTGTCATAGGCCTTTTGGACATCGAAAAAGACGGCCAGAACAAGATTCCGGCGGGAAAAGGCCTCCCGTACATCATGACCAGGAGGAGAAGGGGGTCCAGAGTACCCCGAAATCGACGAAAGCCATACTGGGTCGGGGGGTATAACCCAAGCGACTCCAGTGTAAAGGAAAGTCGGACGGCCACCATCTTTTCAAGGAGCTTGCATAAGCAGCTCGTCAAGGCAATAGGCCGATAGCCCGCCACCTCCGCCGGATCCTTCCCCGGCTTAGGTATCGGGACCACAATCGCCTCCCTCCAACGGGAAGGGAACGACCCCTCAACCCACACCCGGTTGAAAAGATCCAGCAAGAAGTGTAGGGCCATCGGGTGCAGATTCCAAATAAAGTCATACGGAATGTCATCAGGGCCAGGGGCGGAAGAACGACGGGTTGCCAAGGCAGCCCGAAGTTCCCGCATCGTAAAGAGACGGTTATAGGGCTCGTTCCCAGGCGGCGGGAACGTAACTCCGACAAAGGACGATCCGCAGCTGAAGGCGAACGGGAAACCGCAGCAAAAGCAGCCAGCCGATCGGCCACAGCAGCAGGATCCGAAAGGAAGCCGTCCCCGTCCCGAAGGACAGGGCGACTAGCAGGGACCGGCTTCCCCTCGATACTACGTACCTTCCGCCACACAGCAGCAGAAGGGGTAGACGAGGAAATGCCGGACACAAAAGCACGCCAAGAGGCCCGACGGGCCAACTTGAGAGTCCGGCGGGCGAAAGCCTTCGCCCGCCGCATCTCAATCAAGTGGTCCGCGCGCCGGGTGCGGTGGAAGCGGCGCGTTGCCCTCTTCCTCTCACACACCGCCTGGTGACATGCTGGAGTCCACCACGGGACGCTACGCGTCCGCGGGTTACCGGAAGATCGAGGAATACAGTCCTCCGCGACGCCCATCACCACCCGCTCGAAGAACTCCAAGCTCTCATCCACAGAGCCAAAGCTCAACACCGAACGGGCAATGACGGAACGAGCTCTGAAGGATGGCCAGTCAGCCCGCGCAAGGCACCACCTCGGTCGAGACGAGACACCCGGCTGCGGTCCGACCGGCTCAAGACAGACTGGGTAATGATCACTGCCATAAGAGTCCCCCAACACCTTCCACGAAAAATCGAGTAAGGCATCGAGGGACACCAAGGAGAGATCAATACAGGTAAATGAACCCGTGGGTTCGTGGAAGTAGTAGGTTCACCGGAATTGAGGCACGCGAAGGAAAGTTCCTCCATTAAGGAGAGCAACATACCAGCAACATTAGTCGACCGGACATCTCCCCAAGCCGGGTCGCGACTGTTAAAGTCCCCGAGGAGGAGAAACGGTCGAGGCAGTTGCAACACCAACTCGCGAACCGCGTCGCGAGAAGGAGGGTCATGAGGAGGAATATAAATCGAGCAGGCAGTGTACTGGCGATCTAAAAAGAGCCGCACAGCCACAGCCTGCAAGGAAGTGCGAAGAGGCACACCTCGCGATGGTAACGAATGATGCACATAAATCGCCGCACCCCGCCGGCGTGTGTCTCATCCGGGGTGCAAGGGAAACCAACATAGCCAGAGAGACGAGGGAGTCCCCGCGCAGCCAGGATAGTCTCCTGGAGACAAACACAGGAAGGCCGCTCGCTCTCAGCAGGGAGGCAAGGTTCTCCCAGTTAGCTAAAAGCCCCCTACAGTTCCAATGCAAAATGGAACTGTAAGGGGAAGTGGCATTATAAGAGGCAGAGAAAACAGAGAAATAGCCACGGACCAAGCTGAGCAGCAAACTCAACGGTCCGTAACCAGGGACGGAATCGGCTTCCCCGACTCACCCCGAACGGGGGGGGTAGGGGCCACCGACCCCGCAGCTGCTTCACCCGTAGTAGAACGAGAGGTGGAGAGTGGAACAGGGAGTTCAGAGGGGGGCTCCCTGGGGGGGGAGACGACGAGACGGGCCCAGCCGAAACCCCCGACTCCCCACCAGAGGGGGCGGGGAGAACCAGATGTTCGAGGGCTCGTCAAACCAGACAAGCTGACGGGGGGGGGGGAAAGGTCCACCACAGGTGGGAGAGGTAGATCCAGGAGAGAGACCCGACCACTCTCAGCAGGAGCCGAAGGAGAGAGACTCCATGAAGAAGGGCCAGGCTCCTCTCGACCGGGTCCACCATGGGAACAGTCAGTAATCGAGGGTGTCATGGGGCGGTGTACCTCAACCGACACCCGGACACTGGTCGGGGCACCGGGAGGTGACGCCTCACCAGCCCTCCGTATAGGGGGGGAGTCCCGAGCGGATCAGGAGCGGCGCGCCGCTTCCCCTCCGGTGAAGGGGAAGCAGGGCGAGCAGCGGTCATGATCGGGTCGGAGGACTCCGACCACGGCGACGCTTCCTCCTCCCTTCGGGGCATCACCTTCCCCACCCGAGAGACGAGTAGGCAAGGATCCAGACCCCAAGGCCGGAGAGGGAGAAGGGGCACTTGTAGGCAGGGAATCAGATGGGATGTCTGAAAGTGAGGCAGAGGAACAAGAAGGTCCCGCGGCGCCAGGAGGACCACCAACCCCCGGAACTTCCAGGGGGGGCACCACTCCGGTAGCGCCGGGGTAGCACGGGAGGGGCCCGAGGACCCGCCAGGGCCAAGAGCCGCAGCATAGGACAACCCCCGCCGCGGCTCCCGGTCACGGACCCTATCGCGCGCCTCCCGCGCACTAAGGAATTCGGTAGTCCTTAAGGACCGCACCTCGAATTCAAACTTGAAAACGGGGCAGTCCCGAGAGGAGGAAGGGTGGGCCCCCGAGCAGTTCGAGCACCGCGGGGGCTTCGTGCACGGGGTAGGGTGCGCAGGCCCACCGCAGCGGACACATAGCTTACCCTCACGGCGGCACGCAGAGCTAACATGGCCGAACCGGTTGCAGCCAAAGCAGCGAACCGGGTCAGGCACATATGGTCGCACCGAAAACTCACACGACCGGCGATCACCCACGCCCCAGAACACCTGGGCCGGAGGCACAAGGGAGTCAAAGGTCAGGAGCAGACGAGCGGACGGGGTAAGAGCACCATCCCGGCGCGACGAAAAGCGGAAGACCTTCGTTACCCCCTGGGGGGCAAGATCCTCCTGCAACTCGCCAACCGGGATTGACAGCAGACGGGAAGCGAAAATGGTGCCCTGACAGCTATTCAATTGCGGATGGGGAGTCACAGAAACTCTGCAACCCAAACATCCTGCAACTGTAGAAGGGACTCAGTCACCCCCGAAGAACGGGACTTCAAAAGAAGAGACCCATCCTTCAGAGGGCGGATATCATAACGACAGGGAACCCCACCGTCTTAAGCGCTGAAACACCCGTTCCGAGTTGCCCGGAAGGGAGCCAGCGGAAGGGCGGAGAACAAGGAACCTGTCCACCGGACAGAAATTGACAGCAGGGACAGGTCCATGTGTAACGGTAACCGAGAGTGGGCGAGAGAACAAGGGCCGCGAAGACCCCGCCCTACGGCCACCACGAGTCCGGCCACGAGAGCCAGACGCCGCAGAGGACGAGAGGGGGCCATACGGCTTAAGGTCAATCCAGCGGAGGCAGAGGCCGCTGAACGACCAGAAGTAGTAGTCTTATCCAAATCCAAGGGCGGGCCAGAGTCGTCAACAGAGGGGATTGAAGTTTGAAATTGAACCCATAAACAATAGCTTTACAAAAAAGACAGCCTCGGACCCAAGGCAATGCACCATCCGCCGCTGCATCCTTCAAGGCGCAGGCCCAACGTCCCGGGTAGCCCGCCCCCCAACCTGACTGTCGTTTTAAAAACAGCAGATTGGCACTACGGAGATTTGTCCGTTAAGGGCCAAGCAAAGACCCAATCCAGACGCAGCAGCGGTCCGGGCGCCCGTACCGTCCCCAGAGCACGGCTCAGCCACGGAGCGATGCCCCCCGGCGGGTGCACCCGATGACCCCAAGACTGCAAAATACAAACAGAGGGGGGGGGATACTACAATTGACAGAGGCCAAGACCGAGTCAAGACAAAAGAAATTCCGGGAGAGACGGAAAAAAAAGGGGAGCAAAAAGAAAAGAAAAAAAAAAAAAAAAAAAAACGCAACTAGGTAACTCTTCGCCCACACCCCGCGAGGAGTTGAGGAAACCCCAACAACCCACGAGGTGTACGAGCCCCCTCGGCCCGGCAAGCCGGAGTACCTAATCGAGGGGGTATATATATATATATATATATATATATATATATGCGCCAAGAATGCCAGAACGTGTGTTAGTTTTATTTAATGCAAAAGGAAAAACAACACTATTCCAGTAAACTGTACTCATTTAATAAGTTATTTATTGACTTTTATTATCAAATCAAAAACTGGTAAAACCGAGTGTCTATTGACTTTTGTCAACCCCCTCTCTCTCATATTATGCAGGAAGGAGGGGCCAAGGGCAAATGCCCGCCTTCCCATAGAAGAGCCAAAATCAAGGTGTGTGTGTGTGTGTGTGTGTGTGTGTGTGTGTGTGTGTACACCTCTAATGTACTAGAGGGCACTCAATATATTTTGCCCCACCTTTTTTTCTTAGCTAAATAATAGGCCATGGGGTTGAAATGTCTTTTGGGCCGTAAGTTTGAACTTTCTGCGCTTCACATAACCGGATTTTTCCAGTTTGAACCTCCCCTCCTTGTATAAACCGCTTTTAAACGCCCTTGTATAAAACCGACGGTTAACGCAACTTCGAAAATGGCGTCTAACAGTGATGTGCGTTGTAAACAGAACTGTTATTGTGTTCTTAACCGCAGAGAAGGAAAAAGTTGGAAATATTCACAAACGTCTACAAAACGTTTACGGAGATGCTGTTTTTGATCGAAGCACAGTTGGACGCTGGTCTAAACGTGAGAGATCATTGGAGAGAGGGCCAACCTCGATGATGAGCCACGCACCGGTCGCCCGGCATCGGCTGTAACATCTCACACTGTGCAACATGCTAACAGCATCATTCGATCAAATCGGCGCGTCACATACAAGGAGCTAGGAATTAGTGAAGGAAGTGTGAATACGATAATTCAGCAACTGGGATACTCAAAAGTGTGTTCACGGTTTGTTCCTCACCAACTGACTGAAGATCACAAAGCCCAAAGAAAAGAAATCGCTTCTGAGTCGTTGGTTCGATACGAGACAGAAGGGGATGACTTCCTTTCACGAACTGTGACTATTCATCTGGGGATGAGACTTGGGTACACCACTTTGAACCTAAAACAAAACGCTAATCCATTGAGTGGCATCACGCAGACTCCCCACGCAAGAAAAAGTTCAAAATGGCTCCCTCTGCAGAAAAGGTTATGGCCACCATCTTCTGGGACATGAAAGGGGTGATTCTGGTGGACATTATGAAGAAAGGACAAACAATCAACTCAGAGGCATATATTGCTATCCTACAGAGATTCCAGAGACGTATAAAGCGAGTTCGACCGGAGAAAACTGAAGACGTCCTTCTTTTGCACGATAACGCAAGACCACACAACAGTTTGCAAACAAGAGAGGCCATTACAAAAATGCGTTTCACTGTATTACCCCACCCTCCATACAGCCCAGATCTGGTACTTTCAGACTTTCATTTGTTTGGGCCAATGGAGGATGTTATTCGTGGAAGAAAGTTTCAGTGACGATAAGGTTGCTGAGGAGGTTAAGAGGTGGCTCCAGCGGAACCCAGCGGACTTTTACAAGCAGGGAATAAAGGCTCTTGTTTCGAGGTGGAGGAAAGCCATAGAAAAGGATGTAGACTATGTGGAAAAATAAAAACTTGTAAAAAAGGTATGTAACTAATTGTGTACAAAATTTCTGGAACTTACAAGGAAACTTTGAAAGAAAAAAAAAAAGGTGGGGCAAAATATATTGAGTGGCCCTCGTATAACAAGTTTAATATTCGATAAGAGAACAACTTTTTTAAATTAAAAAAAAAAAAAAGAGTAAACTTCGCTTGGAGGAAATTGTAGACACCAATCTCCTGCGGATAGTCCAGGGGTGGACATTAGGCAGGAGACGGAGTGCTGAAACTCCCGTTTCTGGGACTGTCACTGTCTTCCGTAAGTGATCTTTTCCCCTGTCTCACCTGTGAGCAGTCCAGAATGCTCTCAAACACACGCTTCTCTCACTATTCCTCACTTCACATACATGCATCTTACATACTACACAATATTTTCAAAATTTAAAAAAAAAAATAAAAAATGGCATCAATCTCAAGAGTCCCCGAGTCCCAAGAGGGAGACCATAAATGTCCCCACTTCTGGTTCCCCCGCTGCCGATACCGGGAACGCAGAACCGGGGAGCGGGACTCGTTCTACTACTGCCCATTCAAGATGTTTTGGGCCTCTGACTGATTCACTGTTCATCAACTTCTGCAACATTCGTGGCCTTCCATCAAATTTTCAATCTGTTCAACACCACCTCTCTTCCTCTAAACCTCACTTTTTCTTCCTCACAAACTCGGGTGTCTGGGACGACTGACAGCAACCCCTTTTCTTCTGTACCCTCCTACTTTCTCTATACTGAATTTCATTCCAAAGGTGGATGTTGCGTATATGTACGCAATGACCTGACTTGTTCTCGTATTCCCGAACTTGCATCTTTTAATTCTACATCCTCTGTCTGGCTACGGCTTACATACAGACATGGGCAGTAATGTATTTGAAAATACTTAAATATGTATTTAAATACATGTATTTATAAATACTTTTTGGAGAGTATATTTAATTACATATTTAAATACTTTCGAAAAGTATTTAGTATTTGTACATACCTGTTTCTAAATACATTTTTAAAATACTTTTTTGTGAACTGTTCAATTTTGCGAGGATGTACATACTAACCACCCAGTATTTAACTGGTACCACAGAACACAGTAAAACATTTTTCAAGGTGATTGTGCTTCCAGAAAGTTCCAGGCTCAGCAGGCTGGAACTTTCTGGAAGCACTTTGAAAAATGGAACTTCCAGCCTACTCTACTGGCGATTGTCACACACTCACAGCTGCAGTGCGGCAGCCGGCAGTCTATCCTGAGGCATCGTCATATGTGGTTGTGTGATGTTCAGCGCTAACTGTGCAATTAGCCTTAGCCTATTGATCATATTAGACGAGGACAACATTGTAACATGGCTGCAGCAAGTGGAGGAAAAGGTGGTGGTAAAATAGAAGTTGTTGTTGGTGGAAGTGAAAACAAAAATAGCGAATCACACCTGCACTCACTTTTTGATCGAAAATATTTCCGAATAACTTCCAAAGATGGTAGTAAAGTGAAGACTTTATGTCTTCCGTGCCACAAAACAATTGCAGCGTCTACTTCTGCGACTTCTCGATTTTATTTGATTCTAAGCTGATGTTAGTGATTTTATGTGCTTTTTGAAAAGTATCTAAATTGTATTTGAAATGTATTTAAATACATTTTAGGAGTAATGTATTTAGTATTTAAATACTTTCTGAAAACCTGAATTTTATTTAGTATTTAATTATTTATTTTCAAGTAATGTATTTATTATTTAAATACATTTGAAGTATTTACTGCCCATGTCTGCTTACACACCAATCTCAAACTAAATACATCTGCGCTGTCTACTTTTCTCCTGAGTACTGACTATCCAAGATTCTTTGACTACCTTGCTTCCAAAGTGGAATACATTCCATCCAACTCTTCTTTTGCCGAAATCTCCATTGCAGGAGATTTCAATGTTCACCACCACTTTGCCTTTCCTCAATTTCACTAACATCCCTGGTAAACTAGTTTACAATTTCTCTATCCTGAATGACTTGGAGATGATTGTACAACAGCACCCTACTAGTATCTCCGATTGCCTTGGAGATAGGCCCAACATTCTGGATTTATTTCTCACCAATCATCCTCCTTTATCAAACTTTCTCCGTTGGGGTCCGACCACAACCTTATATAGTATATTTTTCCTGTCCTATCGCTCCAATTCGGCCTTTGGCACTTCGGCGCCGCTGATTGGGAGGCCCTTTCGCAGTATTTCTCTGATTTCCCATGGAATAATTACTGCTTTCGTGGCCGGGGCCCCTCCGAGTGCGCTGAGCACATCACGGAAGTGACTTTCTCGGGCATGGAGGCGTACATTCAATATTCTATTCCTACTACTAATGCAAAACACCTTGGTTTAACTCTTTGTTGTAATGCTATCCGCAACAGAGAGGAGGCTTTCAGAAGGTAACGTCGCCATCCAACTCCTGACTCTCAATTAAGCTTATATTTTCTGCCCGAAATCGTGCAAAGTCTGTTCTTCGACTCGCCAAAAATTCCTACACCAAACAAAAATGTGAAAAACTATCCAATTCTAATTCTACTCGCTTTTTCCAGCCCCAAGCCAAGAAACTCTCCAACAACTTTACTACGACTACTTCTACTTTCCCTCCTCTTTTCCATTCCGACGGCTCAGTTGCCGTCTCTTCTCCTAATAAAGCTGAACTCTTCGTTCAAACTTTCGTCTCCAACTCAACCCTGTACGATTCCAGTGCTGTTCCTCCATCCTCTCCTCCCTGACTTAACTGTGTCTGAAATTAGAATCTCCTGCAATGATGTTTTCTCTGCCCTATCTGGGCTCAACTCTAGAAAGGGGTACAGTTCTGATAGTGTCCCTCCTGTTGTTCTCAAGAACTGCGCTTCTGTGCTGACACTCTGCCGAGGCAAACTCTTTCGTCTTTGTCTTCCATCTGGTATTTTTCCTTCCTGATGCAAGTTCGCTTTCATTCAGCCTATCCCAAAGAAGGGTGACTGCTCTCAACCTTACAACTATCGCCCAACTGCTTTGATTTCTTGCCCTTCTAAAGTTTTTTAATCTATCCTTAATAGGAAGATTCTTAAACACCTCTCTCCTCAACTTTCAGTACGAGTTCCGCAAGGGACGGTCTACTAGCGATCTTCCTGCATATCTCTGACTCTTGGTCATCCTCCTTTCGAGATTTCGGTAAAACCTTTGCTATTGCGCTAAACATATCAAAATCTTTTGATAGAGAGTGACACAAATCTTTAATTTCCAAACACTGCCCTCCTTCAGTTTCTATCCTCCTATCTGTACCTTCATCTCTAATTTCCTTTCTGGCCGATCTATAGCTCCTATGCCGATGATTCCACTCTTCACTTCACCCGCTTCACAAAACGTCCCTCTTAACAGTCACTCCACGCTTCGCGTGAGACGGCTATGATGCACCAGACATATATGATCTTTCGATCTGATTGGGGCAGAGAAAAACTCGTGGCTTTCAATGCCTCAAAAACTTATTTTTTTCATCTATCTACTCGTCACAATCTTCCACACGACTATCCTCTTATCTTCAACAATACACAACTCAATCCTTCTTCTCTTAACATTCTTGGCGTTTCCTTTTCTCGTGATCTTTCCTCGAAATATCGCGTATACTCTTTCTAAAACAGCTTCTAAGAGGTTAGGTGTGCTGCACCGGCTCCGCAGTTTTTTCACCCCCACTCAGCTGCTGTCTCTATACAGGTGTCTTGTCCGCCCCTGTATGGAGTAGGCTTCTCGTGTGTGGGTGGTTGAACCCGCACAGCTCTACTTGACCGGGTGGAATCAAAGGGCTTTTCGTCTCATCAATTCCCCGCTTCTTACCGATTGTCTTCAATCCCTCTCTCTTCGTAGCAATGTTACCTCACTCTCTTTACTATCGCTATTATAACAAACACTCTCTTCTGAACTTTATAACTGAATGCCTCCTCCTTTAAGGAGAGAACGCAGTACCAGATTTTGAGGCACATTCTCATTCCTTTTCTGCCAAACTCTCTAACGTAAGGGTTAATCGGTATTTCCAATCTTTCATCTACTCAACCGGTCAACTCTGGAACTATCCTCTTCAGCTTATCTTTCCCCCTGTGTATGACCTCCAATCTTTCAAACGCAGTGTGTCCAGTCACCTTGAAAACCTTCGGACCTTGATTTCGGTTTTCTTCTTCCTTTATTGAAGAGGGGGAGGCGTTTTTTGCGGGCATTCGCACTTGGCGCTTCCTTCAGGCATAAAAAAAAATTCATGATGAAACCTCTTCTTTATTCAACATTTGGTACGTGCGAAAATTCTGTGGTAACTTGAAGCAGTGGAACAAAATTAAGCAAACAAGAGCACTCTTGCATAATATCCGCACAAAGGATTTTCTCACCAAAATGAATTAACTTATTTTGTTACATCTAAAATGAAAACTCTTTATTCAATTACAATACAGTAAAAGAAAAGAAAAAAGTCCTTCTAAGTAACTCATGAATGCCTATTGTGATAAGACCCGTAGTGGTGCTCAAACATTTCTCTTTTTAGGCCTACAGTTCTAATACTTTCTCAAGTGCGTATCAAATGGCAGTATAGAAAGGTCACCCTTGCAAAAGTTTTTCCTGCCAGTACCCATACTAGAGGAGGTTTTCTCGGTACCAGCGTCGGGTTACGACGAGAGACGCCTTTTGAGTTAAGGAACATTCCGTACCAAGGCATGGAACAGCGACCAACCTCATGAAAACGCTCCCACGATATCGTAAGCAGAATTTTAAAAAATCAACCTAAAAGAATGGGTAGTCATTACCAAGGAAATTTGAAGCAATTAAACCAGAAGAAAGGCAACCATATATTCAACCAAGTATCAGGTTCCTCAAGATTTAACGATTAAAGTTTCACGTCAGTCTTCCATCAATTGTGCAGCAGGAAGCGCCTCTAGGTTATAGGCCTATCATACAATTCTTCGCCTATTTCAAACAGTTTTCCTACAACCGTTCTTCGGAACTCCGTTCGCTGTAGACCATAAATGGTCAACTGGCGGACCCCAAAGGTATTTTATCCGGCCCCGATAATTCACTCTTTAAAGTTGCATTTCTGTTTACACGAGGCTCTCCACATCAGTTATCACAATTTTCACACTAAAATTATAGGACAGGGTTTTTTACGTTCTTTAATAGTTAGTCTACAACTCAACAGTGATTTTAAAACGAGAGAAAAGGCACCAATAACAGAGTAAATACAAGAAGATTCACGGGAGTCCCATTTAGATGTACTTAAAAGACAAAAGTATTACAATAACAATCAGCCGACCTATTTGTGATTGATAAACGTGGGGACTAGTCTATCGAAGTCATTTTAAAAGGAATATCGAAAGAAAGAGCGGATGACAGTGTAGACAGTGGGAAAAGACATTCGTATGAAGCAAATATTCTGAACATACTTTACTAGGTCATATAAATTTCGGCCTCCAGACTGCAAAAGTCTAGGTAAGAAACTGGCCCGCGAGCATAAAGAAGTTGGCCATCCCTGTTATTATAGACCCTCGCTCAGTCCCGCGCCTAAAAGTACCGCTATAAAGGATCATTCGCTCGCTTATAAATAAATAATTAGTCTTTTTGGCGTCTGCACATAGAGCTTGTATTGTGTCATTTATCGAGCTACCAATTTCAATAAACAATCAATTATTACTGTATAATTTAATGTAATTTATTATCTCTTGTGGTTCGCACTGCGTATTCATACTAACACAATTCATACATGTCATGCCTTCTGTAAATTGTAACTAACAATGATTTATAACGAATTGCAATATTGTGTTATGTACCGTACTTCATTTATCACCAATATTAAAGTTTGTTGATTAAAAGTAAAAACCAGTCTTTCCTTGATTGTTCATATAAATCAATAGTGATCCCAAATAATAATTAACTATTTAATTAAAATTATAAATTATTGCAGCCTATCTCCAAATTAGCAGCCTATACAATTGGTGCCTATAACTTAGCCACCACAGACGTACGTATATAAATCTTTACTGGGCCATAGTATATACAAGCCCGTAAAAATGTATGTACCACGCACTGGTTAGGGAACGTTAGGGAACGAGGCCTACAAGCCATACACTTAAAATACGTGTTCAAATTTTCAGAATGCACTCTTCAGCTCGTATATATGTTACACACAGACCGTGCATGGAACAAGGAACTCTTCTGGGAAAATTAAATCCACTATAGCTGGATTCTATCTGCTTGGCAGATAACTAGTGAAGGAAGCTATATTTTGGGGCCTCTTTGCGAGTGACCCGTTGCCTATGTCGGGCTAACATTATGAAAGAGAAAAACCAAAAAACTATAGTGTTTGTCACTTACCATTACTTATTCGGACTATAGTGGATTTAATTTTCCCAGAAGAGTTCCTTGCTCCATGTACGGTCTGTGTGTAACAAAGTTTCTCAGGTGATCGTTCCGAGTTATATAATATAATATAATTATATATAATATATATATATATATATATTATATACATATACAGGGTGTCCGAGAATTATCTGTACAATTTTTGGCTGTTATTAAAAGTCAACCATGAAGTGTAGAAATTCCAGTGTTGTCCCATTTTACAGAGAAACTCATTAAGTTTTTTCTGATAACAAGTTTTGACAAGTTTTTTCTTTTTTGTACGCGGGTGACAGACATTGATGATTTAAAAGCAAGAATCACAGCTGCTATTGAGCGAATTGATGTGGATATGCTGCAGCGTACATGGCAACATTTGGATTATCGATTGGATGTTTTGCGAATCACTGATGGTGCACATATCGAATGTTTGTAACAACGTTACTTTAATAAAAGAAACTTTTGAAAATACAGATTCTACATAATCTTGTTTAAGAATTTTACGTGTTATCAAGAAGTTTATTAAAAGATGAAATTGTACAGATAATTTTCGGACACACTGGAATTTCTAAAAAACTTGTCAAAACTTGGTATAAAAAAAAACTTAATGATATTCTCTGTAAAATTGTAAAATGGGACAACACTGGAATTTCTACACTTCATGGTTGACTTTTAATAACAGCCAAAAATTGTACAGATAATTCTCGGACACCCTGTGTATATATATATATATTTTTTTTTTTTTTTTAGGAAGAACCGATTTGCCTCTATTTAAAGGGCATATCTCAGCGGAAAAACAAAGAAAAAGTGAGAGGAAAGACAGAGGAAAAAGAAAGGGTGGAGGGGACAGTCGAAGTGGAAAAAGACCAAGGATGACAAGGACTGCAGGGTCGAGCCCCATCATCCTTGGGTGCTAGGGCCGGGAGGGCGCACGTGAAACCTCCAGGAACAAGCACGTACAAACGAGCACAAAGAGCACTCAAGAGCACGAGCTTAGAACCCCCTTGCGGGGATATATATATATATATATATATATATATATATATATATATATACAGGGTGTCCCATAAGTACGGCATCATAGGAAAAAAAAATTTAAAAAGGCAAAACAAAAGCTTTTATTTACAGAACGTGCTCAATATGTCCACCATTGTTTTCAATACACAAATTCAGACGTGATACCCAGTCAGCAAGCACACGGTGAATGATGTCAGGAGTAATGGTGTTACATGCCCCAATAATGCGCTGCCGCCCCCACAAGGGGGTTCTAAGCTCGTGCTCTTGAGTGCTCTTTGTGCTCGTTTGTACGTGCTTGTTCCTGGAGGTTTCACGTGCGCCCTCCCGGCCTAGCACCCAAGGATGATGGGGCTCGACCCTGCAGTCCTTGGTCTTTTACCACTTCGACTGTCCCCTCCACCCTTTCTTTTTCCTCTGTCTTTCCTCTCACCTTTTCTTTGTTTTTCCGCCGAGATATGCCCTTTTAAATAGAGGCGAATCGGTTCTTCCCAAAATGTTCAACACTCCTAATTTTCTCTGGGTATACCAGCGCTTTCAAGTGGCCCCCGAGATAAAAATCTAGTGGCGTGAGATCCGGGCTTCTAGCTGGCCATTCCACAGGCCCTCGACGTCCTATCCAATGACCAGGGAATTGTTGGTACAGGTATTCCCTTACTTGGGTGCTGTAATGTGCAGGAGCGCCGTCTTGCTGGAATCATGTTGGGAAATTTCCTTCTTCGTTCAAGACACTGGGAAATGCTTCTTCCTTGAGCATACGTAGGTAGGTGCCTCCAGTGACATGTTCATCGAAAAAGAGGGGGCCTATGATGCGATCCTTCCAAATTCCACACCATACCATCACCCGAGATGCACCTTGTTCCTTTGAAGAGGTATACCAGTGAGGGTTGTTTTGAGACCAGTAGCGGGTGTTCTGTCGATTTACCTCACCATTTCCATAAAAAAACAGCCTCGTCACTGAATAGAATGGTGGACGGGAAATTAGCATCCCGAGCATAAGAAAATATGAATTATGGTTTGTAGAAATAGAAAAATATGAATTTCTCCTATGATGCCGGACTTATGGGACACCCTGTATGTATATATATATACTGTGTGTGTGTGTGTGTGTGTGTGTGTGTGTGTGTACACTAAAAAATACAGAAAAACCGAAGGGGTATATTTACTTTTGTCAACCCTCTGGATGAATTTTTTTTTTTTCACCTCCCACCCGACCCCCAAAACACTTGTATGTAATTAAGACATTTTAGCGGGTATATACTCAAACATGTAATGTTCAGGTTTATCAAGATGTCTGGAGGGTGTTTACTCTCCTTTGTAATGGCAAAGGTTACGTGATGGAAGAGACCTACAGCTTTACATCATCTGAACGTAGAGAGCAGTTACACAGCAAACTACTAAACAGACACAACGCCGCTTAACTTCGCTGATCTAGCGGAAGAGGCGATGCAACGTGCCCACGACGTAGTCCCCACGTTTATCAAAGTCATTATAAGGAATATCGAAAGAAAGAGCGGATGACCGATATTGAAATATCTAATCTTCATAAAACTCAACTAAAACTTGAAACTCTGCAAGCAGTAAGTGAAGTTCACTTAAAAATAGCATTTTCTTTAGGTTAATCAAGATTGCATTTAAAAAAAAAGGGGGAATATGGTTCATACAAAACTGAAGAAACGGCTAAAATTATATACAGTGTATCGAAGATTTTAAAATACGTATTTACTGGGTTGGGAAAAACGTACGAGAAAACCGCAATCAATGCGAGAACTTAAATAATGCTTTCAAGCTACAAGTAACCACAACCCAACAATGTAACCTTACTTTCTCGTGTGCCAGGTAGGAACATTTGTTAGACTGTGATTACTCGCAACTTCAAAGCCTTGGAAAAGGGTATATATTGTGCAGTTTAGAAAAACAGTGAGGAAAAATTAAAATGTAAAATTACAACGTACACTATAATTACGGTATTGGGCATGATGCCCTTCTAAAAAATACTTAACCCACAATATAAAAAGTCGCATGTTATTTTTTTCTTTTAAAAGATATCCTATTTTCATTTTTCTTTTAAAAAATATACTATTTTTAAAACGGTTACAGAAATTATCTTCATAAATTCTGTCTCTCTCTCAGATGTACACACTCAGCAGTCAGCACTACACACTGTGCTCTGATACTTTTAATGTTATCCGGGTTCACTTGCAATACCAAGTTCTTTCTCCTACTTACTTACTTACTTTCCTTCCTTCACACACACACACAACGTCAATGGAACAAAATACTTAACCAATGTTATTCCACTATTCAATAGTTTCTACATAGCAATGCACTCGTGTTTAGCGACTGAAAAGTCACTATGAACCAGAAACTTTTGACCCAACTCACCGATAGACCTCTATGTTTACAAACATAGATCACATTTTTAAAGAGTAAGAAAAAAAGAGGGGGGGGGTCTCCCCCAACAAGAAAACCATACGCCATATTAAGCGTTCTACAAAGTCTTATTAAACTGTGTTCCCTAAACGTTTAAGAGTTTACCTCAATCGAAGAAACGCGTTTTTCCTCTCCTCCAAACTACCAAATTTATGCGTTTTTAAAAGCTGAGTCAATGTGGGCGTTATTCATTCATCTCTGGAGATACAACAACATTATCAACAACAACAAAAAAGATAAGTAAAATAAAATAAATAAATGAACACAACGTTATAATAAAGGACCGTCTTTGTCCAACGTACCAAATAATCTTTGATAAAAAAATAGAGAGGAAGTCCGTTTGAGTGGTTTCATCGTTATACCTCAATGTATGTTTAATAAATAAAAGAGAAAAAACAAAAAATAGCTTATAGTCATTCATAACCGTAAACAAGAACTATTTCATGGGCAAAACTTCTTATGACATACAGAGAGAGAAAAAAAATAGGCCTATAACTAAATGCTGTTTGAAGTTTCAGAAAGAAATGTTTGTGAGAAACAAGATGGTTTTTGTTACATTCTTAATTAAAGATATAAAAATGCAGTAAACTTTAATTAAGATTAATTAAAGTATATAAAATAGGATTAGTCAACTTCCTACGCCGGATTAGGGTCTAAACTGCAACTATATCTTGACTTTATATTTCGGGCTCCCATTCGTAAAATGAAAAGTTCCCATCTTCAAATAAATAAATCCATACAGGATGGATGGCTCGCAAATCTTTTATAAGAATTCACGCGTGGATGAATAGAAATGAACCTTCCCTGGCCATTTTTACCCCTTTAACTTAACATTTTAAAATACTGAAATATTCAAAACGGCAAAAAGTGGAGAGCTCAAAAGAAAAATATTTACGCGCGCACGTGTGTGTGTGTGTGTGTGTGTGTGTGTGTGTGTGTGTGTGTACAGAAGCAACTAAACTTCATTCATCCCTTTCATAAATTCAAATTTTGCAACAGATTTCAAACAGACATTTACAGACGACAGACCAAAGGATGTTATAAGGGCTAAGCCCACTGATATACAAAAATTTAGATAAAACGTCGTGGGAAAAGCAGGGCATATGAAGGCCTAATTTCTGCTCTGAATAGAGTCAGACATTTGAAATCCCAATACTGGCAATGTGTAAGCAACAAAGTAATCAACCGTCAATCAGTTCCTCCGTCTACTCGTCACAATCTTCCACACGACTATCCTCTTACCTTCAACAATACACAACTCAATCCTTCCTCTTTTAACATTCTTGGCGTTTCCTTTTCTAGTGATCTTTCCTGGAAAGATCACATATACTCTCTTTCTAAAACAGCTTCTAAGAGGTTAGGTGTGCTGTACCGGCTCCGCAGTTTCTTAGTTTCTTCACCCTCACTCAGTTGCTGTCTCTGTACAGGGGTCTTGTTCGCCCTGTATGGAGTATGCTTCTCAAGTGTGGTGATTCAACCCACACAGCCGTACTTGACCGGGTGGAATCAAAGGCTTTTCGTCTCGTCAATTCCCCACTTCTTACCGATTGTCTTAGTTTAAACGAAAATATCACGACTTACCCTAACCAATCGTCAAGGGCGTAGATGACATAACCAAGCATTCAGTTGACCTAACGGCATTCCAGCCATGTTTTCTCATAATCAACAAAAATGATTCATCAAAAAGCTAATGCTGTTAAATAATTTGGGACGCTATTCATTTATTTTTGGTTGGTTGAATAATTTGGGACGCCAAAATAGGATATTGCCAGACTTTCTATACTTTCTCATTCCTTTTCTGTCCAACTATCTAAAGCAAGGGTTAATCGGTATTTTCAGTCTTTCATCTACTCAACCGGTCAACTCTGGAACAATCTTCCTCAAGCCATCTTTCCTCCTGTCTATGAACTCCCATCTTTCAAACGCAGAGTGTCTAGGCATCTCGAAAACCTCGGACCTTGATTTTGGCTCTTCTTCTTCTTCTATGAGAGGGGCGCTTTTGCGGACATTTGCCCTCGGCCCCTCCTTCCTGCATTAAAAAAACTTAGTTTTTCTTGATTTGAAGTATAGTTCAGCCGTGTATGGTTCATACATTGTGTAACGGAAGTAGCTCAACCTTCAAAATAAAACTTTTGCTATTCCAATCGACTTATGATTCACTCTTGTTTGCATCGCATCAAAGACTTAGGATTAGGTGAAGACAAAAACAAAACTACTGTATGTACAGTATGCGCGATGAGTTCTTTAAAATAATAAAATAAAAAACTAAGTTTCGCCCTTGAATTAATGTGTCTTAAGAGGTTCCGTCAGAGGCCAATTCGAGTTAAGACTAATGCTTTTGCCAATGACTGCTTGAAACAATAGCAACTTAACTACAAAGAACGCAACACGAAAGAAGGTTCAGTAACAACCAATAAATAAAAAATGAGAAACAATCTCGTAAATAATTTCGTGGCGCCACAATCGGGTCTTCAATCAATCAACTTTGTTTTCTTACCAAGATAGAAGAATTATTGAAGGATTTTCCGCATTTCCAACTAATTCATAGGAGAGAGAGATGTATTCAAAAGTAGTTTTTTCTTGTAAAATGAGGGGAAACGTTGTTGTTTTTTCAGTTCCCTGAAAGAAAGATGGGTTCCCTAACAAATTTCCCTTCTTCAAAGTCATTGGCCAATAAGCAAACAGTTCTCTTCAGTCAACCACTACATAGAACATTAACGAGTTCCATTCTAGACCCTCCGCACTTTAAGTCAGGTGGTCTACCGCTAATTATTAAAAATACACGCTACAAATAAAACTGAATAACTATTGGGCATGATTATGCCCAGTGGGTACATACGCAACATCTACAAATTCTTACCTTCAAAACCAGTCATAATCATGCAACAGAAAATGGACAACTTCATTAACCCATTAGTGTCCAGCATCACTTTACTGATTTCGTTCTGGCTAACGCCAGACGTTTTTATTCAGTCTCGGGAAAGACCTCTGCCCAATAATGGGTTAATGACAGGCAGTATCGGTACAATATTTATCACTTGCAACTTCCATTACTTTAACATGTACGGTCATACGCAGTGGTCTAGTCGCCAACAACCCTCTATTACGATAGAACCAAAGGGACAAGACTTTTGTACACTCTGTACTGCACTGCAATTTCGGGAAGAACTTAGGTTCTTTATGTATATAGCAACTATTAAATAAAAACCTTATTAATTCTTAACAAACTAAAGTTTAACACTGATAAATAACATGAATTACAGAAAACACGCCTTTGGCTTAAAGGTAGGCCTTTTTTATATTTCCCGTTGGCTCTATTTGGGCCAAAAGGCCAAAGTCGAACTTTTAACACATAGGCCTAAATAGACTACCGAAACATTGCCCTCAATTTTCTTTCCATGGTTATGTTAATTTTATAACAATTACCCGATGTTAAATAACGGGTTAATATTTACATATATACAATATAGTATTTATATATGCATATTTATATACAGGAAATCCATCATGCTTTGGTTAATATTTATTACTTTAATAGGTTTTTTATTAACTAAATTATTTCGTGGTTCCCCGTAAAAGGCCTATGGATTATTTCCATTTAAAACTAGTAACAAATAACAAGTTTGCTTCTATTTTTCTTAATTTGTCCCTTCGCGGTGCCCCATTTATACCCACAATGACGATGCACTCTTTCATGACTGCAGTAGGCCTAAGCTAGAGGGCCTACTTGGAAACCCCTGAACAAGCTACCTATTTAAAAATGTAAACAATCACCGTCTTTGTCATCTACTACGGTCTTTCTATACCAGTTTAACGCTTATATAGGGGTCTGGTAGGCTACGGGTACTCCCGCGACGCTCAGGATATGGTTGGGTATTAGGTACCGTACAACTAGGGTCGAAATATGACAGACCCACTGCAAACAAGCTAGAATACTGTATGTCTTCTGTTGAATTTGTGTCGCAATAACTTAACGGCGCCCAATATATTTGCTGGACGACCAATAACCAATACAGATCATCAAAATCCAATCAGTCATAATTAGTTGCCTAGCTACCTACTCGTAAAGTTCCAGTTACCTCGCGGTATAGTCTACCTTCTTATCTTTAATAGGTAGCCTACATGATCCTGTATATATAGAGTACTTTAAGGAGGTGTAAATTACAGTGCTCAATCCTCATACCTCTTAACACGCAAAATTAATACCCGTGATGAAAAAGTAACCACGATATATATATATATATATATATATATATATATATATATATATATACACACACACACACACACTCCGCTACCCGTAAATTAACTGTATGCCTAATCAATCAATACACTTGTAATTTGTAAAAGGCGCGCGGATACATTTTTTCTCGCATAAGGGACCTTTAAAATTATCATCATGTGAGGTCGAGTACAAAAGAGAACATCCGACACAAATCACATGATTGGCTTCTTTTGGCAGAAGCAACTCCATAAAATTCACGTCGGCAACTATTTAAATAAAAAAAAGACATCTCCACACCGCTTTATGAAAATTAAAAAATGACAGTATATTACAGTCATGACCAAGTGTCACTTATGTAACTTTAATCTTTCTTTGAGGATGGTCATAATTGGGGTTATTTAACCTCCTTCGCAAAGTGTGTGTGTGTGTGTATATGTGTATATATATATATATATATATAAAACTCGTATGACAGATGGGACCTACAAGCTTTACGTGGGAGCCCACCAATAGAGACCCAAAGTAGCGCTTTATTCGCTGAAATCTGAAGTCCCAAACTATACTCAATCTCGTGACTTTTAAAAAGAATAACAGCCCGAGCTTTTTACCACTACGCTACCATGATGGGTTTCTTGGGAACACTATAATAATCTCCGGGTTGGATTAATTTACAAAATACCACACACAATATAAAAAAAAATATAGGCCTATACAAATTTAATTTTTTACGTATAAACGATAAAAATATCCGTTTAAAACACCAAAGAATTATCACGCAATGAAATTACAGATCGTAGGCTCGTAATTTAATTATTAGTAAGGGCAAGAGACACATTTCTGCATCTTATCAATGTTACATGTTCATCAGAGTAAAGAGATACCCCCTTGATGGTATTCTAAGCTCACATTACTCCGATATATATTTCACAAATGTAATCTGACGGACGGCAGTATTTGATCATCCTCTATTTAAAGACTGACATCATTATCATCATTAAAATGATGATCGTCTCGAGTTCATTACTCGCCAGCAAACTGCCTCTTCTAATTAACGGACACCGATAAATTAGGCAAAGAAGCTTCGAGAGAGACATGTTTATACGCTCCAGTTAGAACCAAATCTAAATCCCAAACCAGCTATATACCAGACTGTTATTGAAACTACCATTCAGACATTCAGATTTAGAGCGCAATGAAACGAGTGGCGAGTTTAATTTAAATCATCATTAGTTTATGATCAATATGTAGGCTTATACAGGGCCGAAGTTTTTTCTTTTGTGATAAGCAGTTCAAATTTGAATTAAAAAATAAATATTTGCTATAATTTATATTCCTTTTCTATACAAATACTCTCTTAAGGGCCTGCCACACAATTTTCCAGCGGGCTACGTCGTAACACCACAAACCAGCTGATCAGCAAAGTTAAGCGACAATGCGTCCAGGGAGAATTTGGATGGGAGGATCGTCCTCCGCGTCTAGATTATGTAGCGACCCGTGGTTTGGGTCCCATATAAAGCTATAGGTCCCCTCCGGCATACGACCTTAGATGTTGCGAAGGAGGTTAAACAACCTCATCAAAACAAAAATATGACTGAGGTGATTCGCAGCGTTACGCGGGATCTGAACCACGGGTCACTACATCATCTGGATGCGGAACACTGTTCCCCATCCAACTACTCTCCAGACCCATGTCACTTAACTTCGCCGATGACGGTGTTGCGACAATGGCCACCTCCGCCATATGGCCTCAGATGATGTGAAGGAGCTTAAGCAACCATATCAATCACTCCATCTTTCAGTTAACAACGAACGGGAAAGCAACCATTTCTAAAAGTACAGTTTACATTCACTCAGATTAACGTACCGATATAGTCGCTGGGATACTCTGTTGATACATTAAAAAAAGTGATAACCTTCAATTTTTTTCTTTAAAGTTGTAGAATGTCCATAATGAATAAAGTCTCTAATTCGCCCTTTCTGTTACCAGAACCTAGTAATGAATTCACCACCACCTGGTTCTAGAATGAAGCAATCGACAAGCCAACTATAGTTGCCCTGAGAAAACTAAAAATAAAATTTTTATCTTATATAAAAAAAAGAAAAAAAAAGTTATTCCACACCTGAACAGAGAGACACATCTTTCCTGGTGCAAATCAGTAAAACAATCTTACTGAACTTAAAAAAAAAATTGTTGCAAGATAGCTTGTGGACAAAAGCCGTCCATCGATTACAAACAAAGAAACCTACGAAAAAAAAAAAACATCTCACAGCAATCTTACTTATTAAGAATTAATAAGAAACTTGAATCACCAATCGAGTAATTAACGCAAACAATTAAATAAGGCAGACTTTACTTACCTTTTTTAGTAAAAATCAATACTCTATTCTTGAATAAATTTTGGAAACCAGAGTACAGTAGTTACAAGTAGAGCTACCATATCAATTTTTAGTAACTATTTTGTTTAATTTCTCTTAACTACCATTAAACTTTTCCTCAATGTATTAACATTACATTTACACGCTTAGGCCTATCAGCTAATGCTAAACTAGTAGCACCCTTTTAACCCTTCTAAACGAACTGTTGACATCAAAATAAGCCTATGGGCCTACCGTATTCTATGTTAATTTAACAAACCACGGGACCTAAGCTCTTATTAAATTCTTAGTTCATAGCAAAGGATCTATACCGAATAGATCACAAAATTTTAGTGAGCGTTTCTGAAACGTTAGATAAAAAACCATTAGGAACATTAAGCCACTGGCTTATTATACCTGAAACAAGCAAAAATAAGAACAGAGATATTAAGTAGGCCGACAAGTTCCCTACAACAGATTCAATAACATCTTTGACCTAGAATTCTGAAAAAAATGTTTGGGATAATGGCGATATTTCTACATTTGCGTTTGTATATCGTAATTGAGAAATGAAAATTTTAAATTTACGTAACCACCACCTTAAACGTTGAATATTCCCATAAATAATATATCTTAATACTTATGAATACTCTCCTTAATTAAAGGACTAGGTAGCACCCTTCATTACTAGTAATATATATCTTTAGTAAATTACCAGTACCGTACTTGGGCTCTCCGATTTAACCAACCAACCATCAATTATTTTCGTTTATCGAGTAATAATAAAATCGAAGATTATTTTCAGTATTATTTATTTCCTACCAAATCTGCTTGTCCAACCTTTCGACAATTCAATTAATGTAATAGTTCTTTTCACTAGGAAAAAATTAACAAATTAGGAAGAAATTGTTCGTACGTGCGTGTATATGTTACAGTCAATGTCTAAAATCAGGCAATTTTTAAATTGACTGAAATTTTAGAAATTGATGATACCAAACCTAACCTAACCTTTCTGGTAATACTGCACTGGTAATACCCACTGGTATTTCCCAATATGCTGCCTAAACATTCATTAGGTTAGGTTTTGTGTGTATCATCAATTTGACACTGCCTAAAATTTCAGTCACTTAACAAATTGTCTGATTTTAGACATTACCTAACATATATATATATATATATATATATAGTGCGCGCGTGTACACATGTGTGTGTGTGGAGGAAAAATCCTTTAGACACCCCCATCCCACCCACCCGCTTAGAACCCCAATACGGAAACTCCCCTTCCTTTAGGAGGCATGACAATATTGGCAGTGAGCCAATCACATTCAACATTTTAGCTAAAAAATTTGATGCAGTTTACCGGCAACTCGGGAGAAGAGCAGACTTAGCCTAGCAGTCTATTTTCTTCATAGTTTATTGAAATAAGAGAAAAAAACACTTTTTTCATACTGTAAATCGTAAAAAGGTCAGCGCAAAACCATTTTAAAGCATGAAACAAATTGGTTGCCTCCTTAAAAAAAATATAAAATCCTTAGCTTCCAAAGGACAGACTAGAAGTGATTTTGATTCAACCCCTCCCCCCTTCCACAAGTCTGTCTCAAGGTTTGTACGTTTAACCAAACTACTAAAATATTATGCAATCAAAGTAGACCCATATACTTTGGTACCAACCTCCTTAGTAAGCCAAAGTAATTGGACTTAGGCCTACAATCACATTACTTCTACATATATCAAATCGCCTTTGCATTTAAATACAAGCCTACACATGGTTCCAAACAGCACACGTGCTTCTCCTATTAACTGAAAATTGAACGTGGGTATATAGTTAACCTCAATCAAAATCATCCGACAACGGACAACGATTGATGCAAACGTGCTGAATGACACGGAGAAAATTCCCTTATAAATTTCGTCATACTGTCGCTGCATGTGAAAGCATAAACCGTCTTGCTGCAAAGTCAAAGGCTGCTGAATCAGCACTGACATTCATTACTCTTAATCTTAGCAACTGGGATGCAGAAACTATGCAGCGGAAAAAACTACGTGATAGTTTTTAATTTCGACGAATTGTAACTAAACTAACTAACCAAGCGTGTTTAGAGAAAATATAGGCTTTACAATAACCCTACCGTATCGTATCGTAGGTCTGGAAATATATGCTATTCAAAATTTAAATCTTGGTTCCATTTTTTTTATAAATTATTAGGGCCATAAGCTGCATTGGCTAAGCCTATATTTAAGGCCTTAGAGACGTATTGGGTAGAACTATATAACTATAATTGGGTTGGACCTATATTTTTACATCCTGTACAACTTGTGTTAAGGCCCTTTTTGACGAACATTTTAACTATTAAACTACAGGGAAATAAATCACAGTATTGCATTGCACACGAGGTTCATTAAAAAAAAATCACATTAACGACCACAGTAATAATGTAACACTAATTAGTCTTTACATATAATATACTGCTCTAAGTATTACCATACATAGAACCAAATACTGTTACCACTAAAAAATATTAGAAATATAGGGCCATCAATAGGCTCCGCATTGCATCTAGACCAACAATTTTTAATCTTTGAGGAGACTTCGCTTACCTCACACTGAAACAGAAACGGCCGAAACGTAGACAAAAAAGAAAAAAATTAAAGGCTATAAAAGCGTTGGTGCAGTCATCGCTATATGTTCCTGATGTGTCCTGCGTCAGAAAGGCCCCTCCTAGCTTTAATGACTCTGGCAGGAGCAAGAAGACCTTCTTACAGACAGAAAATAACAATGATGTCATCGGGCATTGGAGAAAGGAAAATAAAGTTAGCAAAACTAGTCTAATGTCGGGCTAACAGTACAATGGAGCTCGTTTGACCTTTTCGACGTAATGGAATTTATATTAAAATGCAAATTATTACTATTATTTAGCAGTAAATTTAAGTTCTTAGTTGAATCATTTATTTAAATATTCCACAACAGACATTATGTAAACACTAACGTTATGTAAATGTAATGAAAAAAAAGTAACTCAGGCATGTAATGCATTCCCAAGGTAGGCTACTCTAAATGCATAACATGCAACTGGTACGGTAGTTATATTTTAGTTAATTTGAGGTACATCTAGGGCCAAGCCAAAGCTTATTAATTAAGTACGGCACTTAGAAACTAAGTACGCGTAACTTAAGCCTATTTTAGTTAAAAAGGAAAATCAGTTGTATAAAATTAGGCTAAACTTAAGTCTCTTCAGCAGACCGTTTTTGGATCACCTGAAGATCAGGGCCCCCAGCCTTCTTTAGTTAGCCTTATAAGACTAACTAACAAAAATATCACGACAACGACCTAACCTAACCAATCGTTAGTCAACTGTACCCCTTGACGATTTGGTTAGGTTAGGTCGTGATATTTTCGTTAGTTAGCCTTATAAAGCTAACTAAAGAAGGCTGGGGGCCCTGATCTTCAGGTGATCCCAGTTTTTAACTAGGCTAGTAGTCTAAACTTATCAAATAAATGCATAACAATTTATAGGCCTATTAATCTATTTCTTTTTAAATTTGGGAAGGTCTAAGAGTAGAATCTAATCGTGATGATACAATAACAGTTTTTCCTTCAACTCAACCAGTGAAGTGTTCGATTTGTCAGGAGTCGGAATTTTCTTCTGAAAGAAGTTGGAGTGCAAAAAAACAACCCCTGAAAATTTTACTCCAACAAGAATATCTGATTCTATAGTAATTCCTACATATCAAAGACCATCTTGGTTAGAGAAGTCTATTTGAAATCAAGAAATCGGACATCTTTGTCCTTATAGGTAGCCTACAAGTATAAACTACCTATTCCTATAGTGTGTACAATTCTGAGAAAATTTATGTATTGTAGGACTACCCATAAATTTTAATAAACTACTGACGGCCAGCAAGTGAACTCTTAAATTAGGCCTTGGCCTATAGGCTAATATTTTTTACTGCCGTAATTTTAAGTGACTACTTAGGCCTAAAGGGGTAGATTATATTAAATTGTTATATAACATTCTAATCAGGACCAAAAATTCACTGCCGGCATCAACAGTCCATTGTTATTAATAACGAATAAAGTGGGCTACAGACGCCGACAGTAGGCAAGAACAGCCATCAAAATACTTGGGTCTATATGGATGTGACTAACTTAAATACATTTAATGGCAAGCTTCTATAGCCTTAGTCTAACATCTAACTAATAGACCCTAAGGGCTAGTCGGACCAAAGAACAAGGAAATACTTACAAGTAGTCTGGATTACGACATACTGTATAATAAAAAGTCACAGGCTAGTTTCAACAACAAAATTCACTGTCCCTTTCTCACAAGAAGACATTCTTCATTTAAAATAGTCTTAATAACTCTGTTAAAATTAGTACCTAGATTCATACTTTTAATTCGTGCATGCCAATTATAGTCTCGGCCTTGGAATAATATTAACTTTAGGCTTAACAATGTTAAAAAATATAGGCTTCAGTACGTTTGTCTACTGGGCTTAATGAACGAGTAGGTCTACTGTAGGCGGCCAGGCTGTTATATTATCAATGTATATTTTTTAAATTTCATACCTAGCTATTTCTATTAGGTCTGAGATACTGTGTGAAGATGAAACAATACATGTAGGCCTATAATATTCGCAGTAATAATATTAAATACCAAATTTTAAAAATTATGTACTTAGGTACTACTTTCCTTATGGTTGGTTTTTTTTTTTTACCTAAAATAGCCATTTTAAACATGGGATCACCTGAAGATCAGGGCCCCCAGCCTTCTCTAGTTAGCCTTATAAGGCTAACTAACGAAAATATCACGACCTGACCTAACCTAATAGAGTCTAATATAAAATTAATGAGCATAGTTATCTTTGAAATAAAAGACTGGACCTTTAACGTATACCATTTACATAGATGGGTTTAGCTAGCCCTTAATTAGTTGTCAAGTACTATGCTATGGTTTTATATAACCTTAGTTAACCTTAGTTTTGCTTCCACCCGAATTGTTCATTCTGACGAAGGTCAAGCTTGTCACTCCACCTTAGACCTACAGTTTAACGTAGAATCTGAACCACGCCCCACCAGCAACCTAACTTCTTAACCACTAGGCTACCCAGTGTCCCCATTTACCCACCAACCAATTTCTTTTTGTGTGGAAGGATGAACAGCTGGGTTTTGCTGCGCGCCGCCTGCCGTCACCGGGTCTCGATCCCGGGGCCGATGGATTTGTAGTCAGCAACGCTAACTACTACACCACCGAAGCGTGTGTGTGTGTGTATATATATATATATATGATCACCTGAAGATCCGTCACCCCAGCCTTTTTTAGTTAGCTTTATAAGGCTAACTAACGAAAATATAACGACTTAGCCTAACCAATCGTTAGGTCAACTGTACGCAATTGACGACTGGTTATGTTGTCACGATTTTTTCGTTAGTTAACCTTATAAAGGTAACTAAAAAAGGCTGCGGCGACGGATCTTCAGCCTTCAGGTGATCATATATATACATTTTTTTATTTGGGTTGTTTAACCTCCTTCGCAACATGTAAGGTCATATGACGGAGGGGACCTACAGCTTTACGTGGGATCCGAACCACGGGTCGCTACATAATCTGGGCGCGGAGGACGGTCTCCCATCCAACTACTACCCAGACCCAATGTCGCTTAACTTTGCTGATCTCCGGGAAGCGGTGTTACGACATTGGCCACGACGTAGCCCGATATATATATATATATATATGTGTGTGTGTGTGTGTGTGATGGAAATCGCAAAAGAGCAACTTCGAACGACAATGCAGGACCAACCTCCCACAATCCCTCCTCATTTGATGGAGGAGAGAGTTGTTTTCCACTCATCTTGGTCTTGTACCCAGCTAGGGATGGCTTGTCAGGAACTTTGCCCAAGAACCTGTACAGTTTGTTCTTTAAATTATAATTATTCATGTAAGTGAGCTGGAGACGACTCAGTTCTTTCGGCAGCAATGCTCAAGACACGTGTTAATAGATACAAGAGTGAAATCAAAGAAAAGTTGCACCGCTTTACACAAAGCACCGCTCCGCCCATACACATATTCAGGGTACAAGCAGCTCGCAGCATCAATGCCAAATATATAGAAGGTCAACGTACTGATGAGACTCGTACTTGGCTCATCAGTGATCACAAATGGAAGCAGCAATGCTGTTATCATAATTCACTGAACGGCCTCGTCCATATTAATTTCCGTGCCAATGTCGTTAGTTTGTATTGCGGACGTTCCTGTCTTTATCGGCCCGATATATATATATATATATATATATATATATATATATATAGAGAGAGAGAGAGAGAGAGAGAGAGAGAGAGAGAGAGAGAGAGAGGCCACCTTGTCGTGGTGGGTGGGCTCCCGTGTGGACCCAGTTGGCTACGTCGGCGGGCGCTTAGCCTCTCGGAAGGGTCACCCATGCCGGACAGGCTACTGGGAAGACCGGGCTAAGAGCCACTAAAGTCTTTGGGTCCCAGTACGGGTCTTCAGTGCTGTCCTCCGGAGGTGACGCCCTTAGGGCGTCACTGTGTTGGATGGTTGGGTGCCCGGGCCGGTAGGATTGGGGGAATGGGGTCTTTGTACCGTTTGGGGGCAAACTTTCGCATCACGGGGCCCCGTTTTTAAACCGACGGTGTGTCCCCTGGGGACGAGGTACCCCGCCCCCTGCGGTTTGCGCTCGGCCTCCCTTTCTCACTGGTAGGCAGTTTCTCGCGTCCCCTGGCTCCGTGTTCTACAACGTTAATATATGGAAACTATTATTTCTTGTCCTAGAACTCGGGTGGTGGGTAACCAGGCGTCCCCGCCCCGAGTCCTCTACCACTGGAAGACCACGTTTTGAGGAGGTCGTCCCGCCCTCCAGCAGCGAAACACTTGCACTCTCCTCTTCCGTTACCGAGCTCAGCCTGTACCTTGAACATCGACTTCTGGAGCAGGTCTCGCCCCAGCCCACCTCAGCCACCTACGGGCAAGTCAAATTCCACCCAAGACTTGCCTCCAAAACCCGGCTTCTTGCTCTCCCCGTATGCTCCCCTCACCCGCCATCGGCCCCCCCACCGAGAGATCCCCGCGGCGGACGGGGAAGTCGGCATTCACGTTCATCCGATCGACCGTTGGATATCCCAGTCCACTTCGATTCTACAGCCTCCCTATCCCTTCCAAGTATCCACAAATTCCTAGTGATCCGGCCTGCCTCCGAGTCCTTTCAGACTAACTCTGAACGGACGTTTCAGGCGATCCGAGCCCGCAGCAATTCCAGCCGCTATGATGTGCGACTACAGAGGGATGGCTCCCTCCTCATCAAATCACGCTCAACCGCAGAAACGAAAGCCCTACTCTCCCTCACTGAGGTCCTTGGATGCTCGGTGTCCGTCTCCCCACACCCTCGCCTGAACCAGAGTCAGGGCACTATTTATGCCACCCGCCTATTATCGATCATAGTGAACGAGCTCCTGGAGGACCTCGCACCCCAGGGCATGACTCCAGATTCCTGGGATCTTGGGAGCATTGCTCCAGTAAATTTGACCATGAGAAAAAGTAAATTTGGGTTTGGGTTTTGTTCATCCGCTAGACGTTATGCAATTTTTTTGCGTATACGTTCTTGTACAAACCAATTTTTTTAAATTACAAATTTAGTTATTTTAAGTTTAGTTGGTAATTCCATATTTAACAATTATTTTTATTTTTTGTTAAGCTTCAATGTTTTGATAATTAAAATTTTATTAAAACGTATATTTTTTTAATATAAAATTATCAGGATTGGACTATGTTCCATTGATCTCGGCCAGGTTTGATAAATTGGCCAGATAATTACTTGTGCGGTTTTAAGTAATCCACCATGACTCTAGAATTGAAAAGTTTAGTTAAGTTTAAACTTACTTTAACTTACCTACTTTTACTTACTCTTCCTTACTTTTACTAAGTTTAAAGCACTTACTTTTACTTACTTTCATTGTACTATATTTACTTACTTTTACTCACTTTTACCATACTATATTTACTAACTTTTACTTATTTTGTATTTTTTCAGGTAGTCAATAATCAATAATGGATCCTAATATTGATGAAGTTGGAGAGAAAAGTGAGGGTGTTAAAAGGGGTTACTTTTGTGGTCAATGCAAGAACAAATATTCAAAGAAGCAAAACTGGGAGGAACATTTTAATTCCAAAAAAAATATTTGTTACAATACAAGAGGTCCCAGAGTTTGGGCCCACAGCTTAGATATTGCAGTAAAGAAATACCAGGATGAAGTGCAGCAAAGAGATACGGCAAAGCAGTCATTTAGTTTGTTCACAAAATGTGCTAGTGCTAGACCTCAGAAAAATGAACCAACTTCATCAACTGCTAATCTAGAAAATGAAACTTTTCCACTAGATGTTTCACAGACTGAAGAAAGTGCTTCTCCTCCACCTAAGAAACAAAAGGTAAGTGAGGAATCTGCGCATCAGACTAACAAAACTGCTTTAGAGGAATTTGAAAATTCCCAAATCCAGAAGACATTGAATGCAATTTTGCGCCTAACAAAAGAAACTCACAAAAGCAACAAATTTGACATTTCCATAGCCCATTTAAGCAAGTGTAAATCAATACAAGAAATCCTGAACAATGATTTGATCAAATCTACATTCAAATTGGTGGAAAAGAAGGATCTAGGGCATGCTGATGATTCATTTTCAGTACCAAGTGATATAATGGAAAACATTGCAAATAGTGACACTAATATGCCTGATGTAGATATAGCTGTTGAGGATGAAGATGATGATAATCAAGAAGATATTGATGATGCTTCTGATGATAAAATGTTTACATTATATTGCATAGCTTGCACAGACCCCAAAGCATGTGCTTCAGACAAACATTCTAACATAAAAGGTTACTTCAATGTTAAAGATTTAACCTATGTATGCAAACAAGGAGAAAATCAAGAGAGATGGTTTAGAAATCTGAAAACCCACCTGAAGAGACATTTAATTAAACTTCAGCATCATCAAAGAGCTGCTGTTTATGAAGTGATGAAAACATCTTCTCGGAACACTACTAAACGCATAGAAGACTTATGTGGCAACATCTTATACTACATAATGAAAACAAACACTGCATGGGCTCTATATCCAGTACTTCTAGCTGTATTACATAGGTCAGGTTGTGAGGTTGGAAATTTGAATCATAGCACACATGCGTGCGAGACAATTTGTGAGCTATTAGATAACACTAGGCAACAAATTTCAACTTTTTTTTTGTTACAGACACGTGAACTACTGATTCCTACTAAAGCGCTGATGCTGATTTCAGATCTGATATCAAAATTTCTCTATCACGTCCAGATTTTGTGTAACCGAAAACCCCTATTTTTCATTTTTTTTCTCACCCGCTTCTATTACGAAAGCCGTCTAAGCTACTTTTCCGTGCCACGTTTTATGTTAAGCATACTTAAATAATTAGTGAACAGGGATGTCTTTCCTCCTTTATTCTGGCTTAAGACAGACAGCGGAATTCCGCTGGCGGAGTTACCACCCCTGCGCCCAACCATCCACCCAAAGCGCGTTAGTATTTTGTTGTTACTACTGAAAGGCAAATTCCTGTTCTTAAGTGAAACTTTGGTGTGTCCTCTTCCTTTGTCGCTTGTAGGATGACGAGCTCTCCTTCTGCAGGAACCAACAATAATCTCCCATCATATTTGGGTTGAAATTACCTTGGTATCTGTTTTCCATAACTGAGATCTGTTGGTGGAAGCGCTCACCATGCTCGTCACTTACAGCCCCAAGGTTGGCCGGGAAGAAGTCAAGATGAGAATGTAAAAAATGAATTTTCAAAGACATTCTGCATCCCATTATTTCATAAGATTTAAGCATGTTTTCTACGAGTTTACGGTGGTTTTCAGCTTTGTGGTTTCCAAGAAAATTTTTGACAACTTCAACGAAAGATGTCCATGCTCCTAGTTCATTCTCATTTAGGTTAGATGGAAACGATGAGTCGTGGATGACACTGCGGATCTGTGGTCCAGTGAAAACTCCAGCTTCTAGCTTAGCATCTGTCAATATTCCTTTGAATTTATCCTTTAAATATTGGAAACCACTACCTTGATGATCCATACCCTTCACGAAATTTTTCATAAGGCCAAGTTTAATGTGAAGTGGTGGAAGATGTACTTTCTGAGGGTCAATAAGTGCTGGGTGTTTCACATTGTATTTACCAACAACATGTTCAGTTCTAGATGGCCAATCATGTTTTTTGTAGTGGTTCTTGTCATCTCTGCTGTTCCATAGACACAAAAAGCACATATGCTTTGTGTAGCCCAACTGTAACCCAAGAAGTAATGATACAACTTTAAGGTCGCCACAAATATTCCATGTGTGGTCCTTATATTTGATGAGTCTTAGCAGCAGTTTCATCGATTCATAAGTCTCATTAAGGCCAGTGGCATGTGCTACAGGTATTGAAGGTTTTTCATTGCCGTTGTGCAGTAATACAGCTTTAAGGCTAGCTTTACTAGAGTCAATGAACAGTCTCCATTCTTTTGGATCATAGCGACAGCCAATCCCTTGCATCAGACCACTGATATCGTGGCAGAAACAAACGTTTTCTTCCTGTAAGTAAAATGATGAAAACTGCAAATGGCGATGGCGGAAATGGGAAACTTTGGTGTTTGGTTGGAGAAGATTAAATTCTTGAAGTCTTGAACCAAGCAACTCTGCCTTTTCTTTTGGTAATTCCAAATCGCGCACTAAGTCATTTAACTCCGCTTGACTTAACAAATGTGGGGAAATATTTGCATCTGGAACATATATGCCATCTTTCCCTGTTTCTATATCACTAGCAGAATCTTCAGATGAACTGCTGTCTGTTATCGTTGCTGGTGGAACTGGTGGTGGATTTGTTTCATCATGTGGTACTGGTTTCATTGCTGATTCGCAGTTTGGGTACGTGATCTTTGATTTGTTTTTCTTTGTGAAACCAGCAATCTTTGTCAAACAAAAATAACAATCATTGAAGTGATTTTTCGGCTCACGCCAAACCATGGGGACTGAGAACGGCATAGCTTTTCTTTTACCATTCATCCAAGCTATTAACATTGCATTGCACTGTGCACAGCAAATATGTGGTGCCCAGTCCCTCTGTTGGTCTCCTAACTTACAGTCAAAATAACACTTGTAGGCAAGTTTAATCTTTGTTGTTATGTTTCTACGTTGTGGCTTAGGTGTATATTGTCCACAGACAAAGCAGAAGTTGTCTGGGTGATTTACACAAGCACGTCTATTTGATGCCATTTTGAATTACCATACAATATCTGAAAAAACGTAGAAAGTAATTATTACGATGTGCAAAATAAAAAGAAATACACACCGTAGTACAAAACAAATGCTATAAAAACACACAAGTCACCACAACCTGTCACTTGCTCATCAGCAGAGAGCTTCAACAACCGTTCTGCTTGACTGTCACGTAGCGACTGACCGTTGGGCCGTTGCCCGTTACTATGCTCTTGACTCAGTGTTGCCAACTCGGGATAAATTTTATTTATCAAAATTGTTCGAATTTGTATATAGTTGGCAAAAAAAATTGCTTTAACCTTGAAAAGCAAGTTTCATATTACTGGCATTAAGCCGATTAAAACCAAAATCTGGACGTGGTAGAAAATTTTACTAAAAGTGATTTGCATTTTACACAAAATCTAGACGTGATAGAAAAAATCTAATTATAGATTTGAAATCAGCATACCGAAATTAGCTAGGAGCACCTATTTGGTCTTCTGTAACAAAATCTTTGTTGCCTAGTGTAATCAACTTAAAGAACAAACTGTAAAGTGGTTCTTAGAACAAACTTCAGTAACAATAACAGCTGACATTGGAACAATTTTGGGATTAAGCATGCTAGTTGTATTAGTTATGAGTGAAGAAGATAAGACTGTAAAACTTGCTGGGATAAATTTAGTACGCAGCAAATCAGGAGTTTATTTGGCCAATGAAATTTTTGATGTGTTGAAGTCTCCTAATCACTTGAAACTATCTGAAGAAGCAATTAAATCCAAGGTATCTGGAATGGTTGGAGATGGGGCTTTTTGTAAGGACAACGAGCCATTTAAAAACGAAATGAAAAAGTTGTTTGGAGAAAATTTCAAATTTCGATGGGACTTAATGCATCTTGTGAACAGAGCCCACGTTGATGCATTGAAGAAAATTTGTAAACTAAGTGAGCTTTTAGACTTTATTCAGAATCACTCTTCAAATCTGAGATCAGGCCTTGACTATACCAATATGGTTCTTGACAATATCATTGGTTTTAAGAGACCAAAACTCAAATCTGATACTCGCATGGTTAATTACGAATTTGATCAATTTGACAGATTTGTGGAAAATTGTGTTTTTTGATCATCCACAAGAGAAAGAAATTAGTGCCAAGTTCTATGTATTGATTTCCTATGTAACAAAGATTATGTTGCAAGTAGCTCAAAAAACCACAGTTAGTGCAGAATTTGTAGAAAATATATTTTAAAAGGAGGGAAAACTGTTATGTTAAGAGTGATGGAAACAATTTCCAAATTAGCTAATGGAGGAAATGCAAATGATGTAGTTTCTGAATTTAAGCACGATACCACAGGGCAGCAAAAGGAACTAACAGCTGAGGATTACATCCTAAATGAAGTTTACAAATACATCAAGAAACGTTCTGATTACTACCAGGTTGCTGAAGTTGCTAGACCATCCAGAACCAGATCTGAAAGTAGTTTTACAAAAGACTCAGTGATAAATTGGCTGACAGAATATATAGAACAGCTGTGGAAAGGAATCACAGAGAGATTAAAGCATTTTGATAAAGATGGATCAACTGCCTGGAGTGAAGCACCAGCTGAAGGGACATTCTCCATTCTTGGTTACATTGTTGAACACAAAGGATCCATTAAGCCATCTCATTTGACTAAGCTGTGCAGAATTGTGAAGGAGGGTCCAGCTCCAGGCACTAGATCTGCTGTAATGATCACACAGAAAGCCATTGATCAGTGGCCAAGCATACATGGCGGTAAATTCACAACAAATGCCTACATGCAAGGTCTAACATCGTCCACTGTTGCTGCTGCAATGAATAAATAAACTTAAGGTGAGTTATAAACTGTACATTATTGTATTATTATGTTTAGCTAAAACAATTTGTAATTGGTATGTCGTCAATTCAAGAGTTTACTATCATTAACCTATCTAGTGGTGTAAGGGGAAAAAAAGTAAATTCAGAGCTGTGCTCCAGTAAATTTTTTCAAATCTGGAGTCATGCGGGCCCAGGGTGTCACTAAGATCCACCGCTTCACATCCCGACAGGCAGGCATCCCCTCCCCCACTCCGTGCCTACTTCTTACCTTCAACACCTTAGTCCCTCCCGACCGTATTGTATGGGGTATGGGAGACCGCACGTCGTGCGAGTTCACTGTCCGCCCATACATCCCAGACCCGACCCGTTGCTTTAAATGTAACAAGTTTGGACACGTCAGTTGTTTGCCGACAACCGCACCAACTGTGTGTTCGTTGCAGAGAAATCGCTCACCCAGACAAGTGCCCCAACACCCAAATGCTCCAATTGCGAAGGCGCACACCCCTCTTCATCCCGCGAATGCCTTTTCTTCAAGTTCGAGGAGGAGGTCCGAGGCCTGCAGGTAGCGGACTTCCTTAGCCCCCGAGAGGCGCGAGACAGGGTGCGGGGTCGGGAGGCGAGGCCGGGAGTATCTTACGCTGTTGCCCTCGGCTGTCCTCTCGGCACTCCGCCCTGTTCTGCCGCTCAAACCCCCTTCGACCACTGCTCATTATCCCTCCCAAAGGGAGTCTTCGCTGGACCCGACGACCTCCTGTCCCCCACCAACCATCCTCTTCACGCACCTCACCTGTCACAGATTTCCCAGGAATCTGGGACCAGGACACCCAGGCCCCATCCACCTCGAACCCTGCCCTCCCAGCACACACTGCACACACCTGAACCTAACGCCCAGAGCAAGCCGAGGCGGAGACGCCGGAGCGAGTCGCCAGACCCACCGGCCTTTCAATATGCCTCTCCCTCTTCCCCAAGATCTAAGACGACGGATCGGACCCTCACACCTCGTCTAAGAGGACCATGCCACCCAACCGCAGAAGTCCCTCCAATCTACCCCCACAGACTCTGACAATAGTAGCCGAGTTACATGACCCACCTCCCATGACGAGATCCAATCTGGACATCATCCTCTCCCCCGAGGATCCAGTGGATGCGGCTCTGGCGCAACTGTCTGGTGTGGCCAAGGGGAGCTCGGCCACACCCATGAGTCTTATGGATCTGCCCTTGCCTCCTGGTGCCATTTTTTCCACCCCTCCATGAGAACGCCCTCGTTCATCTCCTTCGACCCCACAGTACCTGCCCCCCACAGTACCTGCCCCCAACACCCCCGGCCCCCTCCCTGAGCACGTCCTCCCTCCCACCTGCCCGATCCTTCTGGTACTCCCTATCTCCACCCAAGATTCGCCGTGAGACCCCAGATAGGCTGGGAGGTGCCACTTTGGAAAACAAAGCGCCCCCTCCTGGCCCGAACACACAAGCCCAAGAAACTCCTTGCGCTCTAAACCCACGACGTTCTCCTAGCTGTTGTGATCCACGCCTCTGGTCTCGCTCGGCCGACTTGACCCCGCAATCTCCGCTGAGGTCGACTGGCCAACCGATTCCTTCTCTGGTGAACGACAGATAGCCAGCCATGCTCCTGACCTATCCTTCGCCTTCGCAAACTCCAGATCTCCCTTCACACCCCAACCCCCTAGCACCTACACCTTTATCCATCCCCCATCATCGAATAATGGAACCCCCCAAAACTACAATAGTACATTGGAACTGCAGAGGAATATTCGCAAACTATGAAGATCTTAATTCTTTGATTGCCACTTCTCGTCCCGTGTGTGTGTCTCCAGGAGCTAATCCTGGGGACCAGGCCCATGCCCTGCCCTACTGGATATTCCTACATCACCTATCTGTACTCGAAGAGTGGCTGCCATTCTCGTACACCACGCAGTCCCCTTCCACAATCCCTCTATCTGATCCCCGTTACAGGTGATTGCTACTCGGCTTTCCCTAGACAGTACACCGTTTGTTCAATATACCTCCCTCCCCACACTCAGGTCTCCCGCGATGACCTGGTGGATGTGGTAAAACAACTCCTCAGGCCCTTTCTATTACTGGGCGATTTCAATAGTCGCCACCCCTTATGGGGACACACACACTCCACCTGTATGGCCCCGACCCTGATTACTATGATGACCGAGCTCTCCTTCGAGTACCTCAATGATGGCTTGCCTACATTCTACCATGTCACCACCTGCACTCCATCCTGTATAGACCTGTCATTCGTCTCACCCGATGCCCTCCTAGATTTCACATGGCGTCTTTCAAGAGGACTATGGTAGTGATCATTCCCCGGTTCAACTCACGCTAAATTGGCCCGACCAGACCGTTCGGGTACCGGAAAAATGGACTATTGCCAGAGCTAACTGATCCCGCTTCCACGACAATACATCTACAACCCTTACGACTGCCCATTTTCCATCCTTAATAAGTGCATCGCAAACTTCGAATCAGTCGTTGTAGCGGCTGCGTGCACCAACATTCCACGAACCTCCGCCAACCCCCGCACCCGACGGGTACCTTGGTGGATCCCAGAGTGCACGGAGACCATACGCGCCAAGAAGGCTACTCGACGCTTCTACCGTACGCGACTCCCCATCCATCGCCCGCTGTACGATGAAGAAAGCGCGCCGAGCTTCTTGGCATGCCTTTGTGTCCGGTGTTACCACCACCACACCTTCGGCTACCATCTGGAAGAAGGTACGGGGTGTCGAGAGGTGACATGTCCCCTCCCGAACCCCAGTCCTCCGGACTAATGACGGACTTCTATACGAGCCCAAATCGGTGGCAAACCACCTAGCTTCTACCTTCGCCGCCGTTTCTTCCTCCGCGGACAGTTCTCTCGTACCCGCCCCTACCAATAGCTCCTCTTCACCGTCCCAAGACAGCACCAACAATGGTTGTTCACGATGCGTGAACTACAGGCGGCACTGGCCTCACGACGGATGATATCCCGTACAGCATGATCCAGCACATCCACCCTACCTTACAAATTTTCCTACTAGACCTGTACAACCGCAGGGAGGGTGGAGGGAAGCCCCATGTAATCCCCATCCCCAAACCTAGTAAAGATTCCCTCGATCCTACAAACTATAGACCTATCGCTCTAACGTGCTGTGCCTGCAAAATGTCAGAAAAAATGGTCGCTACGCGACTATCCTTCCTCCTCGAAAATAATGACTCCTTCCCGGCTACCCAGTTCGGCTTCAGATAATTCCGCTCCAATACTGATCCCCTCCTGCTCCTCAGCAGAGACATACGATAGCCTTCGACAGTGGACAGTTCGTCCTATCAATTTTTTATGACATACAGGCCTACAACACCATTCATCAAAAAATAATACTCAGTCAGCTCCAAACTCTGGGTCTTGTCGGAGCCCTGCCGACCTTCATCAGGGGCTTCCTCTCCTCCCGAACCTTTAAATTTCGGGTGGACCTAGTCCTCTCAGACACCTTCGTGCAGGAGGACGGGGTGCCACAGGGAAGCATCCTTAGTGTTCTCTGCTTTTCCATAGTAATGAACACAGTCTCAAAATGCCTTCCACCCACCATCCGTTCTTCCATCTACGTGGATGACCTCGCGATCTACTTCGCGGGGCGGGAGCCGTCGGTCGTTCAACGACAAATTCAGCTCGCCATCTATCGGGTGGAAAGGTGGGCGACATCGGTGGGGTTCCGCCTCTCCACCTCCAAGACCAAGTGTATGCTCTTCAGCGGAAGAAGACTCGCAACCCTTCCCGTCCCCTGTCACGTTATACGATCCTCTTGAGGTTGTACCCTCCACGCGATTTCTGGGTATGATCCTGGACCGACGGCTCAACTGGGTTCCCATCTCAAACACCTGAAGCAATCCTTCTAACGTCCCCTCGCTCTCCTAGCTCACCTCTCCCACACCACATGGGGCGCAGACCGACGCTCTCTCCTTCGCATTTACACTTGGCCCACGGTCCAGTCGAAGCTGGACTATGGCAGTGTCGTATACGGCTCAGCCTCCAACGCCTGCCTCCGTATCTTTGAGTGAGGCCGAGTCATCCTTGCTTCCTTATAGTAGTTCTCACGACTTTTGACACGATCCTTCGAAAGGGGGACCTTCAGCCATATTAAGGGCTATTCATTTCGAGAAAAAGCTCAAAGATAGGGGCTCTCGCCCGTGATACCTAACTTTTTCTCGAGTTTTCAGTTAAAAGAGAATTAACCAACGAACGACCGACCAGCAACCAACCGTTCTCGCGCTCCCTCCCCCGAGATCGCCATGGTTATCGAAGGTAGTCCGATTCGACTTGGTACTGCTGGTTGAAATAAAGGTCTCCCGCGGTGGATTCGGTTAAAAACAACATTGGACACCCTCAGTTATCCCCATCTCATACAACATCCACCCTCTCTGGCTCCTCACCCCTATCAAGTTTTGCAGGGACCTGTGTGCCCTACGAAAGACTACCACGATCGCTACGGTATACAGGTCACTCTTCCGAGAACACGCAACCCAACACCCGGACACTGTTCCCATTTATACAGATTGTTCCCGCTCGGAGGCTGGTACGGCAGCCACAGCGGTGATACTGGCCCAGCCGCTTTCTCAAAGCGTCAGCCTGCCCCGCGAGGCCTAGGTTTTCTCAGCAGAACTCTTCGCGATTATGGAGGCCCTCGACATCGTATGCACCCACAATGCCAGCTCCTTTGTCATTTATTCAGATTCCCAAAGCGCACTTCTCTCCCTAGAGAGATTAGGCCCCCCCTCACCCGCTCCTCTGTACCATCCAGCAAACCTTCCGACACAAGACATTCGCCTTCTGCTGGGTCCCGGCACATGTCGACATCCAGGGTAACGAGGCGGCGGACCGCACGGCAAAGACGGCCTGCTTACTGCCGGCCTCCCCCCGGCCCCTCCCTTTCTCCGACTTCTTCCCAACTCTCCGCTCCCACTTCCGCTCCATCTGGCAATGGGACCAAGCCACATAAAACAAACTCCACAAGATCAAACCGCAATTAGGATACTGGGCACCTCATTCCACCGGTCCCGCCATAAAGAAGTGATTTTAGCCCGTCTCCGCCTAGGACACACTCATTATACATGGTCAGCTTATGGCTAAATCGCCAGCCCTGCTCTACCCTACTTGCCATACCCGAATCACTGTCGTACATCTCCTGGTCAAATGCCCAAACCTGTCCGCTCTTCGTCGCGGGTGTTTCTCTCTCTCATGCAGAATTTCCATACCCGAGCGTCTACAATCCATACTCGTCGAAGGCCCCCACTTTTCAGCGGAAGCGATTTTCCTTTTCCTCACTCATTCCCATCTGCTTCATCGTATCTTAGTCCATACCCATCCTACCACCTATCCAGCAACTGAACTTTACTCACTTCCCTAGTCTACCATCCCCAACTCAGTGACACCACCCACCCACTTTCTCGCTGAGATATGTACTACTTTCCGTAGGTACGAATCGGCGTAAATTAAAGGAAAAAAATACTGTATACATATATATTGTATATATGATAGTTGAGAACAGGATTCAGAACCTCTTTTTCATAGCACGCGGCGCCATATTCAGCACTAATATAAACTTTACCTTTGACGACCGGAAGAGCAAGTTTGCCTTAGTTGCAAGTGTGACCCCCCCCCCCCCCAACTCCCAACTCCTCAACACCAAGAGCTTATCAGTGGACAGCTTTACTACTTTTGGTCAGGAGATGAAAGACTAAAAGGGACAATCCTTTCTCTGTTAATCTTGCAAATCTTCGCTTTGAAGAAAAAGTAATTCTTACTTTTATCTCTTGCTGAATACACGAGTCTCTTTCAAAGATGTTCTTGTTAACTGCGTGACTTTGCCTTACGTATTAACAAAAGCCAGGGTCACACGACAAAGGAGACTTAGAACTTAACGTAGAATCCGAACCATTATCCGCCGATCGCTGCTAAATCATTCTCATCTGGACGTAGACAGGGGGATGGACACCCCCCATCCAGCTACTGAATAGACCCAACGTCGCTCAACACCCATCACCACCTCCCTCCCTCCCGCTTCTCTTTACGTGAATAAAAAGATTAACACGCACGCACGCACAAAGCAAAAAAAACAATTCACATAGATAAAGGAAAGGAAATAATTATAATTTAGAAAATATTCAATTTTCCAGATTTTTCTAACCTCCGCGTCTGTTACATTTGACATAAACTAAAAATGTTGCAGAATTCATATGCCAAAGGTAAGATAACTGTTCGAATCTAAAATCAAATGTCGTTAGACGAAAAATTAAAAGCTCTTCCTAAATTTAAGGTCATTTTTTTTATTGAAAGGGATGTGTACTTAATCTTTTTCATAGGATCAACAAAAAATAAGAGAACTTTAATGAATCTTTGTAAAATTATATATAAAGGGTGTCCGGGCTTAAATGACATATATATATATATATATATATATATATATATATATATATATATATATATATATATTATATATATATATATAGGCGTAGAGCCTAGGCCTGTTGTATTGAAAATGATTCACAGTTTATTCCTAGATAGTAGTAATAGACTAATTTACATCCGGTAATGCCTCTGTTCTGCGTCTATTGCTATGATGCTGGTTTCGTCAGTAGCCTATTTTCAGTTTAGGCCAATTAATTAGGGCCAAGGTCTAATTTCCAGTTATGCAATGAGAGACTTACAGCAGTAGTGTACACTGGGTGAATTTTTTTTTTTAATATAAACATATCCCGTGAGAAAAATGACAAACCAGTATCATAGCAACAGACGCATTACTGGATGTAAATTAGTCTATTATTACTATCTTGGAATAAACTGTGAATCATCTTAAATACGACAGACCTAGGCTATACGCCTAAATTCAGTTTATACCTCAAGGTGAGCGTAGCCAGCTTTATCACGTAGGTTGTCTTGTTATTACGAGGCTCAAAACTTCATCCAGTTGTTCATTATTAAGTGAAGCATCACTTCAAGGACCTAAAGAATATTCTCGCAACTTATTCCCCACCAGAGGGTGCTGACGAGGATTGTGGTCACGTGATCAAAATGTTGGTCCACTCGTCCAGCAAAATGTAAACAAGGAAACTAGATATCCTAAGTGTGATTCAATAACAAAAACAAAAATTATTCCACTTCACACCAAAGAATTAATGGTTGTGTCCTAATGCAGTTTCTTGGCGCGTGAACGACATACGCAAAAGCGTATGACCTATATATATACGTGTGTGTGTGTGTGTGTGAAGAGTAGGTCCATAAGTCTGCTATCAATATAATTAGTAGGTCCTACTGCGATACACCGGTGGATTTATGCAGAATTATTGGTATTTTTTTACAAGAGTACATTACAGGCTTTTGAGGAATTTTGGAATTTTAGGTTAGGCTAGGTTAGGTTAGGTTATATATTAAAACTGTTTTTCCGATTGTTTTTGATGTTGTTTGAACGAAACTGACCTTCGTTCAGACCGCATCAAAAACCATCAGAAAAACACAGTTTTGATTTACAAAGCCTGTAATGTACACTTGTAAAAACTTACCGAATTATTTAGTTTGTTTTAAGAGTTCCAACTAAGGGTCACCTAAAACGCTTTATATTTATTCATTTGTTTTCAATTTAATCTCGCAATCTGCAATAAATTATTTACACTGAAAAGTAAGTTCATAGGAGGCCAGAAAAATCTTTCGGTCTACCGACAAGAATTACTTAATGAAGCATACCAACCGTAGACATTTTGAAACTACTACTGTTGCAGAGTTACAACAAACATTACCAAGAGTGTTTCCTGTAAAGCGGATACTCGTCAGTTAGCGAATGAATGAAGACTTACCTGAGCTTTTTGATCGCCTTCTTGGCCATTCCGAATTGGTGATAAGATGCGATTTACCCTTATGTTGTTCATTGTCTGTCCTTTTCGTAGTCACTGAAGGTAACGTAATCATCGTCAACACCAGAGTTATCACAATCACCCGCCACCAGCTGATGCCGCCGTAAAAGCAGCAGCGACCAGATAACGCTAACCTGCCAAATTTATCGTCGTCTGTAGTACTTAGCGACATTGTCCAGCGCACACTGACAACGTTTATCATCAAAGTCTTTAGTTTATATATATATATACACACAAGGGTATTTTTATTTATATGCGTGCGTAGATAGAAGATACGTTCGGAAGGTATGCGCTGACTTTTGGCGATTAATTTAAACCAGTCTTCTTCAATTATCCCTCATAGTAAACTTTCATATAAATGCAGATTCAATTTCATCAGTATACTAAGGTGTTTTTGCTTTGAAATAATGTCACATAAGAGTTTATTTAATCGTTAGAATTTCTAACTAGTCTCGCTAGGATATACCGTAGGGCCTATTTCATAAATTTTTATATAAGGCCTATAAATAAAATAATGACATTATAATTATTGGTCACAGTTATCCTCTGAAAGCGAGTTCATAAGTGTTCTTACGTTAAAGGTTACATTAGCTGATAATTAATTAATTCCGACGAGAAACGTAAGTCGCTCGAGTTATATGCTGGCTGACTTAATATCAGCTACTCTATAGGCTAATAGCCCTGGACCTACTTAGCTTAGACCAGCGTCGGATAATTAAATGAGGACTATTAACTTGTCGTTTTCACTTTCAGTGACTTAAAAGGCCCTTAATTTTTACTGCCAAGGGCTTAGTAGAACAGATGGATTCGTGGACTGTATAATTAAAACTGTACAACTTAAAAAACAAAACCTTGACAGGCCTGAACTGCAGTAATTCATTGAATCCGTGAACTTCAATTGGCGAGGCAAAAAAAAAAAAAAAAAAAAGCGTGATAAATTCAACTTAAAAGTCAATTACTTAATAGGCCCATAAGCCTCATAAAACGGCCACTGATAGGAAACTTTAGTTGATCCAGATACGATAAATGAATGTCGCATGCAACATAGCGGGTGCCCAACTGAGGCACCCAACAAAAAATGCACGTGCGCACTTTTAACAGAAAACTTCAATAGGGTACTAAAAGTCACATGACTTTTGCCGCACAAGAAGGAACCCCCTTCAAGCCGGACTAAAGCTCTCTCTTCTGCAGAAGTCTACACACAGTAAACTCGAAAGAAATGGCTGAAGAACCGCAATTGGTCGCACCACACCAGGGTACGAAAGAAATTGGCAGGAATACCACATGTTCACAAAACGCATACAACGTCCTCACCGTACGACGGTCAGCTTAACACTGAGTCTGAATGACAAAAATTTTGAAACCAACTCAGACTTCTTTCAGAAATCGAGTTACAGACAAGGAGAGCTCAAACTAACTTAAATTTACTTTGCGCACTGCGAATTCATCAAAACCCACTTCTAACAAATATATATATATATATATATATATATATCACTGGAAAACTAAATTTGTTGATAAAATTCTGTTAATATCTTTCTTTCGAGATTATACAAGTAACAATAAAATATTACATTTCAAACATCCTTATCAACCACTTTTTTCCTTTAATTAAAAAAAAACATTTGTCGGTTTTTTTTTTTTTTTTGGCGGTAAAAATCTCGATGACGCATTTTAGCGAGCTTTGCGCACATTTTTGACGCCCTAAAACACTGAAACACACACAATATATATATATATATATATATATATATATTCGCTACACTATACAGTTATTCTTTCATTCATTATTTATTTCTTATCGTACGATTTCATCTGCGCATGCTCACTGCACGATCATGCATGCCGGTCATTGAATAATGCACGCTACATGCATGCATGCATGTAGCGTGCATGCAGACACTCCGTTATACTCGAAAAGTACACGCAAATTCATTCACGTATTCACTTTTCTGTCATTAATCCCGTCATTCATTTATTTTCTCACACACTTAAATTTATTCATTTCATTTACACACACACACACACACACATATATCTTCTTTTTATTATTATATATTATATATTATATATATTATATATATATATATATATATATATATATATATATATATAAAGAGGAAGTTTGTTTGTTTGTCTGTCTGTTTGTTGTTCTCTATTGAAATGAATATGGCTGCACCAATAGTGTTTTAGGTAGTGAATCAGATATAACTTTTCACGGGGAATCTAATGGTGTGCACAGTAGGTAGGTACAGTAGGTAGGTAGGTAGGTACAGTAGGTAGGTAGATAGACAGTAGGTAGGTAGACTAGACAGTTTTATTTAGTAAATGGGTAGGTACAGTAGGTAGGTAGGTACAGTAGGTATGTAGGTACAGTAGGTAGGTAGGTAGACTAGACAGTTTTATTTAGTAAATGATACATTAAAATCTTGTTTAGTTTTGAATGACGGCATAAAGTCACGGGATTTAAGTGGAATCTAATGGTGTGCATAAAAGTTTCAAAATTTTCGATAACTTTTTAAAATATAAGGTTAAGGAATAAGTTTTTTCATTTTAACACAAAAAAGCTTAAAATCATTATTTTCGAAAACTTTTTAAAATATAAGGTTAAGAGAATAAGGTTTTTCATTTTGACACAAAAAAAGCTTAAAATCATTATTTTCGAGAACTTTTTAAAATATAAGTTTTAAGGAATAAGTTTTTGCATTTTGACATTTGAGTGTGACTTTTGCTATGGGTGACAATGGCCAAAAAAGTTGGAACACCTCGCAATCTTTATGTTTTGACACCCAATGGAAAAACACGTAACATGTTTTACACTGAAGTGCTACAAAATGTCTGATGTTTCAAGGAATAAAACAATTACCAAAACTTTGTGTTTATGTGTTCATTTAGTTTTGTTCATCTTTTACCTTATTTTGACACACCCTTACATCCCGGGCAACGCCGGGTATCTCTGCTAGTTATATATATACAGCGTGTCCCAAAGAAATGTATACCCACTTTGTTCGATAATACCAGCTATGAGGATAATAAATATATTACTGTTTATATGTTTTTTAATAAAGAATTTTCTCCTGAATCTAAATATGTAATTACTTTTATTAAAAATTGAAGAACAAAAAAGTTACAGATGTTTAAATTAGAATTATTATTTTCGAGACTTCATGTGCGATATTTTCTAATATTTTTTTTTATGGCCTCGCCTGCCTTTTAACCGACTGTTTTGAGATACTTATGTTTAGTGTCTAGCTTAGCCTAGCCATTTCGTCGAGTTCTAATTAGGCAAGACTACAGTTTTGCTCTAACCTTATCTAACATCTTATAACTCTGCGACGTTTGTTCTTTTCTAACGACATTTTGAACATCTTAGATAAAGTGTCATTTAACCATTGAATTTGTAAAATTTTTTGAATTAACAAATAATTACAACATTTATGCTTCAATATCAACACTAAACATAAGTATCTCAAAACGTCGTTAAAATATTAGAAAATATCGCACATGAAGTCTCGAAAATAATAATATAATTTAAACATCTGTAACTTTTTTTTTTTCAATTTTTAATAAAAATATTACATATTTAGATTCAGGAGAAAATTCTTTATTAAAGAACAATAAAAAGTAATATATTTATTATCCTCATAGCTGGTATTATCGAACAAAGTGGGTATACATTTCTTTGGGACACGCTGTATACAGTATGTCAGCGGCAATAAGCTGAAAGCTAAGAATACATATAGCTTTAGTTACAATGGTCACTTTCACTGTTTAGGTTAGGTTAGGTTATATTTATTATTATTATAAATATATAAATAGGCATTATACTTATGATTATATGCATTTTTACCTTTCAGCTTATTACCTAGGCATTAAGCTTAATGCCGGATTTCGCTTATTGCCGCTAATATATATATATATATATATATATATATAATATATATATATATAGTCGGTATAATGTTTGAGACAATTTGCGACCTAAAAAAGAACTAAAGATTCATTCTAGGTTAGCCAAGAAAAAAAAAATCTGAAAAAACGTACAAAATAATTATATAAGTTACTGGAAAATGGATATCTTTGCATCAATGGTATGCTTAGTTTCGCGAAAAAAGTTCGCCTAGAAACATGAAATCCCCAAAAAGGATAAAAAATTACTAATTCGTAATAATTTGTTTTCCTCTGACTTTTTTTATTCGTTTTTGGTGACACGAATACAATTTCATTAAACGAAATTCAATCAATTACTAATTAGTATTTTTTTCTTTAGAAATTTGATGCTTCTTCGTTAATTTTCTTTCCGAAGCTTCAGAGAGCAATTTAAAATAAAAAATTCTCTCTCTCTCTCTCTCTCTCTCTCTCTATATATATATATATATATACAGGGTGTTCCATAAGCCCGGTCTCATAAGAAAATTTATTTTAGATTAAATTCACGAAAGTAATACGTTAAAACTAAAACAAATGTTCAAATTGATGTCTTGTTTTGGGACCTTTTTCTTTTTTGTTGCCGGAGGCCTTTTCCTCACGAGTGTAACGCACTTCCATATTAGCCACTGCGCGTTATTCTACCTGCAACAAAAATAAAGGTACCAAAACAAGACATCAATTTGAACATTTGTCTTAGTTCTAATGTATTACTTACACCCTATCTATCTATCTATCTATATATATATATATATATATATATATATATATCCTACACGAGTGGAATTACTGTACCTCTAATTTGGAGGTGTTTGTACTTTGTGTGACACATAAAACAAGAAATTCCTTGAAGGAAATAATTCCTAACTTGGGGACAGTTGCCCTAATGAATAAAGGTTTAAGAAGACCCATTTAGGATAAAAAAATCTCCCCCCCCTCTTCCACCTTAAATGTAACCCGGATGGGGGGTTAAAAGTGGCTGTAATAATGATGTAACACGTAGAGTATTCGAATCCTAAAAGTGTTACGTAATTTTTGATGTAACTTTAATTAACCGAAGGGTAATAGTGACCTGATACGAGGGATTTGGTCATTGGCTTAACCTTCAGTGGTAAAGTCCCACTTTTTTCGAATCTGGGTCATTCTCATTTCGTCTACAAAGGAAAAATCCAAAAATGGAAATCTTAAAAGAGGCAATTCTGATATCGATCAATTTTCATAAAAAACCCAAGTCGGGCTCGCAGTCCCGTTACAACCCCCCCCCCCCCCCCGTTTTTTTTACCCCTTGGCAAATCAGGAAACTCTCTTCCCAAATTAAAAATTTCAATTCGATCATTCCCACTTTCTTCGAGAAGGAATGGAAATGGCATCAAGTCGGGGTAATCATAAAATTAAATAGACTAAACGTAATTTAACCAAAAGTCATAAACTAGAATGAAGACCTTTAGAATAGGAATAGGAATCAACCTAATTAGATATAACCATTCGGGAATCCGCTTTGGGACTCCTCAAATTTGGACCAAAATGAGATTCTACATTGAAACCTCTCTTAGGAACAGAAGCGTATGTAATTTCCTGACAGACCTTGCGCAAACATATAGTTAATTTCGTAGTCATGTAAAAATATAACGAGGGGGAGAGAGAACACACACACACACACACACACAATTTGTAATTTGAATACTGCAATTATATTGTATCCTTCGATTCATTAGTGACACAGACTCATAACGAGTTTCTATTACTCATCCTTAATCGTAATTAAACGAGTTTTATCTCCTTCCTTCTTGTTCCTCTTTATTCCTTAATTCTTCCCTTAATTCCCTCCTTCGTCTGTATTTTTCTTCATTATGGTGTGAATGAACTCGTAAAACAAAGATAAAAAAAAATCTAAAGTGCCTCTGCATCGTTTCACTGACGTCATAGAAGGTAAGAAAGAATAATACATCGGACATCGTCTCAAAAAGACTGACGTCATAAGTGGACAAAACTAAAACTCTTACATTTTTTTCTATATAATTTTTCGAATTTTAACTCTACTAAATTATATATACTGTATATATATATATATATGTGTCACATTCCCAAATTAAAGGCTAGACAGGGAACATCCTCAACCTTGAAGGAAAATAGTTTTGTGGCGAGAGGACCAAGACTGTTCAACCAGCTGCCCAATGAACTAAGGAACACGAGTGGTGTCGCGGTGGATTATCTTCGAAAGACGACGAGACGCCTGGCTCAAAACAATTCCAGATGAGTCGGGCGTACATGGTTATGTGAGGTGGAGAACGCGAGAAACCAACTCTGCTTCACCAGGCCAACTCAAGAGGAAAGGCAACAAGCTTGACCTTCGTGAAATGAGGAATCATCGCACGGAACATTTGAAAAGTTGAAAGGCGTGTGTATATATATATATATTACATTCGGTAATCCGACCTTCGGGTATTCCAACTGCGATTAATCCGACGATCGCTTGCCAATAAAATTTATGACCATGATCATCCTCATGACCATTATTATTACGAATATCATAAGTGACTATTTCGAGCGAAAATCGAAAGGATTCTCTTTCCTATAATTTCACACTTATTTAATCACTTAAATTAACTCTTTATAATATTTTATTTTCCTCTATAAACATACTCATAAATCGTAATTGAGTTGTTGTCTCTTTACTCTATTAATTAATCCGACGATTCGGGTATTCCGACGGGGTCTAATCCGTATCGAGTCGTTTACAGAATGTCTGATTATATATATATATATATATATATATATATATATATATATATATATATATGAAGTTTTCCAATATATTATTTTGTTTCATATTAACTAATGATTTTTGCCAGTTCTTTGAGTCTTATTTGCGGAGTAATTAAAATAATCATTAATTTACATATACGTTCTTCCATATATTAAAAAGAATGGTGTGCTGAAGCTCATTTATTGCCGAGTGAAGATTGTTGCAGTAAACTTTTCTTTCAAGTATTTCCATAGAAAGAAATCTGGCGGTGGTAGACCAAGAGATCTTAGTGGCCATACGGGATGTTTTGAAAGGATTCAGTGATTGAAGAAACTGAATACGGAACACGCTTCCCTATGACGTGTGGCTTCTTCAACGCCTTGTTGGAAGTAGCCCTGCGTCGTACCAATGTTGCCCAACTGATTCATGAATTTATGAAATGTAGCAGTGCTGATGATTCCTTGAAAGAAAATTGATCCAGTAATCTTTGTTCTACTTTCGCACGATAAAATACCAATTTTCCTATCGTAAAGATGTGTTGCAATGGAAAGTATGGTTTCTCGTTTGTCCATCTCCGTGTTTCAACAATTGATTCATCCATGTGAAACTATGGTTCATCCGTAAACCATGCGTGATCAATGACATCTGCATGGATTCTATAAGACTATAACGAATAAATGATTGAAACAATTCACAATACTGTGCTTGTTTCCGTAAATCTAGAGGTTGCAGTTGCTAGACAGCGGTCACACAAAATAGACGTAGGCCTATCTTTCGTATATTACATTGTGACACACTAACAGACACACCAGTTTCTGCTAACACTCTTCGTAATAATTCGTAGGGAAACCTTTGCAAACTCTGAAAAATTATCACCAAAAACTTGCCCATTGCCCAACAGGCTTACGTCCAAGTCAATGTTGCAAGAGAGGTAACATTGCCTGTTTTCTCAAAGATGTTCACCAAGTGCCAAACTGAACTCTTATTTGGCTTTTCCTCATTCCAGATTCCTCCTTGAATGTCGTTTGGCACTCATTGTTCTTAATGTAACGCTTCACAATGAATATGTTTTCCTGGAAAGAACATGTTGAGTGTACCATATAGACGGTCGGAAACCCGCCTCCTACGCTATTCTGTAGGATTTTGTATGAAATTGAAACTGATAATGCCCACTGTTCTGGGGTCATGAATGGTTGAAGATAATAAGTTCATGGAAAACTCTACCATGATAAGTTCATTGTATAGAGCATTACGCATATTCAGTGGACTACACACACACACACACACACACACACACACACACACACACAAAAAAAACTGCATTAAAAATAATTCTAACTGGTATCAAATAAATCTAAGTTTAACTTCATTTACAGTTCATCATTCTTGTCCTTTATAAAAGTACTTGGCCTTAGTCGTCCAAAAGACTATAAATCATAAAACAACTGAATATAATTAAAAAATTAAAAAAATTGGAGATCCAATGAGGTACGACGCGTACAAAAAGGATTAAGCCTACCATAAAAGAAATGCGTCTGTTGTTCCTGCAGAAGATGCAAAAACAAAACATAATAAATAAATAAAAAGGAAAAAGTGTAGCATTTTTCCCAAAACTAAATCTCAAAAATTGACGCTCTTAACATTTGTTTTGCTGTTTTGTATCTTAAAATAGAAGCTCTTAAGAGAATTCAGCAGGTTTTTAGACAAAATTTTAGGCAAAACTTCTCCGCATTGTAAATATTTACATTTTTATGAATATATGCAAAATTTAAAAATAAATTACACACCACAAATCCATTAAGGACACAGATATATACAGTATATATATATATATATATATATATATATATATATATATATATATATATATATATATATATGTGTGTGTGTGTGTGTGTGTGTGTGTGTGTGTACACGTGCATGCGTGTAGATATGCGTGTTCGACCTCGCAACTATCCGTTATGTCAGCATAAACCAAAGGTATATAAACTGCTAGAGAACTTAACATTTGTTTACGAATTAAAAGAAAAAACAATTCAAAACACGGAAAGAATGCAAACAACTTCTTTTTTTTTTTTTTAATTTAGACAGTCAAATCAATTAAGAACGAATATTTCTCTCTCTCATCAAATTAGAAGAGAAAACACGCAGGATTTGGAGTGGGTTAGGAATAGGAAACTGAGCTAAATGCAGATATTAACAAGCCAATGTCAAGATTTTACAGCTTTATGTAACTTTTTTCACTTATCTTCCAGTACATCATTGTGGTGTGTGTGTGTGTGTGTTGTGTTCTTGGATTCGAGGATCACAGTTGGAAGGTTTTGTGGTCATGCATTGCTCTGAAGAAATTCCAAATTGATTCCGAGAGATATTTTAGCGTTTAAGAATTTGAAACGAGAGATTGTTATGAGGTTGAAGAGAATTTATGGTAATTTACTCGTATCTCGAAGATCATTGATAAATTTTACAAATTTCTTTCGCGTCTATATAAGTACAAATGTACTTTAAATTCAGTTGAAGAATAGAGAGAACATTGTATGAAATGAAAGTACAAATTTATACTTTAAGGACAGTTACGTAAACAGCATCCAGGCTGCATTGAATTGTTTTACGATGAATAAAGCTACTTTGAGAAATAATTTGGTTCTCTGGAAAAACTGACCTTTCGTTCGTAGAAGCACGTCTTAATTCCTAAGGTTGCATATTATCCATCTTAGATAAAAAGCTTCACGCTTGAAGAAGACGGTGCCACATGCCCATTCCATTGCTTGAGGAGGGTGGCCTTTTTAGTCTGACAGGGCACTGTATAATAGCGTAATTCACAAGAAGTTGCATCATAACATTTTTCTTAATCTTCCTTACCATGTAAACTTTAAACATTTTCCAACTTTACTTAAACTAATCGAATTAACGTACGTTTTAATTATAAAAACACCATTGGTTAACTAATAACAGGCCAAATAACATAGTTGTGTATGCTTTCCTATCGGTTGTAAACACTAATTTATTATATACAGGTCAAACTGGTAATACTTTAGACGTCAAAGTAAAACAACGTTCGTATACAACCGCTAATATTTCTAATATTGTTTAACGCTAATATTTCTAATATTTTAACGCAAATATTTCTAGCATTGTTGAACAATATGTATAGAAATAATCTTCGTATTAATTGGTAAGACTCGAAAATTCTATTGAAAAATAAAGACACAACCTAAAGGAATACTTTAGAACAGCATTTATTAACCTGGGAGAAATTTTGTTTGGTAATCATATAATTAGTGTGCATTATACGTCTGCTAATCTTATTAAATTTTGTCTTCGAGGCTACCTTTTTCCGTATGTATCCTAATGGAGGGGGAAATCGGGTAGGGCGAACTGGTCGAAAGGGGAAATGATACGAAAAAGGTTAAGAACCGCTGCTTTAGAATGTACATTCGATACTTTGTAAATAATAATAGTTTGAGAACTTATAAAGTGGATCATACCTTGTTAAAATACCTTTCTCCCTTAATCACTACTTGTTAATCTTTTGCTAATTACTTATATATACACAGTATATTTCGTTTTTTGGTTTCTTTTCTTCATTCCCTGACGATGTGTTTAAATACACGAAAGGCCTTGGGACCGCTTTTATTTTCCCTGTGGGTGTGTAACATTCACTAATTTAAAGCATTTAATTGCGAAAATTTTCCTATATATATATATTTTTTTTTTTTCGTCTTGGCCTGAACTTCTAAACAGCGCATTGGGTTATATTACAAAGTGTCAACAATATCCATGTTAGTAAAAAATGCGAACTCCTTCATAACACTTGCAAGGGTATCATTATGACTTATTATCTTCTTATATAAATAAATAATGTTAAATTGAGTTATGATGAAACTATTTCGGTATAAATCTAACTGTTGACATGTTTTGGTTCTTGCTCATCAATCTTTTACTCGTACGCAGGTTTGTAATTAATGTTCTACGTACATCAGGGATTTTCAACCGGAGGTACATATTAGAGTTTTCAGGGGTACACATCATTGAGTTGACAAAATATGGTTGTTTTTTTTTTCATTGTCTTCTCTTTTGTAAATGCATTTTTAGGAACATTTCAACAATACATGTTAATATTATTTATATATATATATATATATATATATATATATACCTTTCCTTTCAACCCTTCAAATGTTCCATGCGATAATTCCTCATTTCACGAAGGTCAAGCTTGTCGCCCCTCCTCTCTAGTTGACCTGGTAAAGTAGAGAGTTGGTTTCTTGTACTCTCTACCTCACACACACACATATATATATATATGCATTTTGGCATTTTGTATTGTATGGGGGTATATGAAAACACCTTTACTTTTCAAAAGTAGAGGCAAGGTAAGACAAGGTTGAAAACCGACGCAGAATAATCTAACACAAGAAGTTTAAAAGAGGGAACCGATGTATAAAACAGAATAGAATTAAAACTGATGTTGTTTCAGGAAATAAACGGGAGAAACTCTATATTTTAATTGTAAAAGTAAACACATAAAAAATCTTGTCTAAAATCGGAGTTGCGAGTGTCGTGTGTATGAATTTTAGGCGCGAGATTAATTAAGGGATATTATAGCCGTGTGATGAGATGGCTTTATGGGATAATAGGATTTATATACGAATGTTGTTGGCATTTGCTATTTTAAGAAGGTTTTGCGCATTAGACTGTTTTGATGAGATAATAGGAATGAAGGTTTTTGTTAATATTTCTATTGCTATTTACTTCATTAACCACTTCCAAATTTAATAAAAGCAAAATTTGCATGTAAAAAAAAACAACTTCGATTGGAGCATACAATTTGCAATGCGCAAACAAGGTTTGAGAAAACCATTTCAGCTTAAAAAAATTCATGAAAAATAAACGAGATGCATTTCTTTATCTTTTTGTATGGACAGCCAATTTTTTGAAAAACCGGGGAAAAAAAAAAAAAAAAAAAAATTTATATATATAATATATATATATATATATGCTCAAAGAGTCCTTTCTCCTCTTTGATAAGTTACGTGACGAATTCGAACGCTCCCATATCTCATCATGGCCTCCAACGTTTCGTAGAATTGGAGCAGATGTCACGTTCATTCGTTGCGCTTTTGGACCTTCCAGTGTCATTGGATTTTCTTTAAAGATTCTGCGACTGCCTCTGTTCTGTCAGACATCCCCATAAGAAGAAACGACAGGAATTGAGGACACGTGACAGAGGAGACCGTGTAAGACCACAGTCGTAGATGTGAGGGTTCCTGTTGGACAGGACTCTCGGGCCATACAAAAGATCAATGTAGAACGTCCCAAACGAGTCTTGCACCGCCCTGTTGAAACCAAACTCCGTCCATAAGGAACGGGAACAATTAACTGTTGTTGGAAGATATGGAAATAAACAATTTGGTTTGCTATTATATTCATAAAAACTGGGCAAAAGATCGTACGCTTAAGGAAGTGATAAGAAACTATTATACGAGGGCCACTCAATATACGTACTTTGCCCCACCTTTTTTTTTTTCTTTCCTAGTTTCCTTGCAAGTTCCAGAAATTCTGTACACGAGTAGTTACATACCTTTTTTACAAGTTTTTATTTTTCCACATAGTCTCCATCCTTTTCTATAGCTTTCCTCCACCTCGAAACAAGGGTCTTTATTCCTTGCTGGTAAAAGTCCGCTGGGTTCCGCTGGAGCCACCTCTTAACCTCCTCAACAACCTCATCGTCACTCTGAAACTTTCTTCCACGAATAGCATCCTTCATTGGCCCAAACAAATGGAAGTCTGAAGGTGCCAGATCCGGGTTGTATGGAGGGTGGAGTAACACAGTCAAGCGCATTTTTGTGATGGCCTCTCTTGTTTGCAGACTGTTGTGTGGTCTTGCGTTATCGTGCAAAAGAAAGACGTCTTCCAGTTTTCTCTCCGGTCGAACTCGCTTTATACGTCTCTATAGAGTAGCAATATATGCCTCTGAGTTGATTGATTGTCCTTTCTTCATAATGTTCACCAGAATCACCCCTTTCATGTCCCAGAAGATGGTGGCCATAACTTTTCCTGCAGAGGGAGCCATTTTGAACTTTTTCTTGCGTGGGGAGTCTGCGTGATGTCACTCCATGGGTTGGCGTTTTGTTTCAGGTTCAAAGTTGTGTACCCAAGTCTCATCCCCAGATGAATAGTCACAGTTCGTGAAAGGAAGTCATCCCCTTCTGTCTCGTATCGAACCAACGACTCAGAAGCGATTTCTTTTCTTTAGGCTTTGTGATCTTCAGCCAGTTCACGAGGAACAAACCGTGAACACACTTTTGAGTATCCCAGTTGCTGAATTATCGTATTCACACTTCTTTCACTAATTCCAAGCTCCAGTGATAGCTCCTTGTATGTGACGCGCCGATTTGATCGAATGATGCTGTTAGCACGTTGCACAGTGCGAGATGTCACAGTCGATGCCAGGCGACCGCCGCGTGGCTCATCATCGAGGCTGGCTCTCCCTCTCTCCGATGATATCTCACGTTCAGACCAGCGTCCAGCTGTGCTTCGATCAACAGCATCATCTCTGTAAACGTTTTGTAGACGTTTGTGAATATTTCCAACTGTTTCCTTCTCTGCGGTTAAGAACAGCTCTCTGTTTCCGACGCCCATCACTGTCAGACGCCATTTTCGAAACTGCGTTAACTATCGGTTTTATACAAGGGCGTTTAAAAGTTGTTTCATGCAAGGAAGGGAGGTTCAAATTGGAAAAATCCGGTTATGTGAAGCGGAGAAAGTTCAAACTTACGGCCCAAAAGACATTTCAACCCAATGGCCTATTATTTAGCTAAGAAAAAAGGGTGGGGTAAAATATATTGAGTGCCCCTAGTACAATGCTCGGATTCGTCAACAAATTTTGCAAAGAGGAGGGCACCTTGAGCAGGTCAGTAAAAAAAAAAAAATCATCGTGCCAAGTTTTAAGAACAGTAGTTAGTTCATTGATTTTTAATTATATTATTTCTATAAAGCGTGTTAAATTAAAGTCTCTCTCTCTCTCTCTCTCTCTCATATATATATATATATATATATATATATATATATATATATATATATATATATATATATATATACGAGCCCTGCAAGAATAGTTTACCCTTACAATTCATTAACTGTTTGACGTCACATGACGGATTTTTTCATTCCAAAGATGTAAATGGATGTTCAAATTTATTTAGTTTATATCGCAAATAAGTAAAAAATAGTTGTATCGCGTAACACTTCCCCATTTACTCGAGGTCGTACTGTAGGCCATTCATTACGCGGTTAAAGTGAATTAACGACAGACTGCGAACGAACTTGGCATTTCACGCCTAAGTGTGGGAAATATTATAGCGAAATTCATTGCAGAGTGCAACTGGTGCCACGAAATGACCAGGGAGGCCTTCATCGGTGACACTAGGACTGAAGGGTGTCCTCGCTCACCATGTCAGTGTTACATTGTTGACATTGTCTCTGCATACACGCGTCCGAGAACAGTGCGACGCGTCCTCCATAGCCTTGGCTACAGACGATGTCTGTATCAAAAAAAATTATATCTTTCTGACAAAAATATGCGGCTAAGAAAAGTGTATTATAGGTCGTGAACATGTCGACGAAGGGATTTAGGTTTTATCATACGTCCTACTTACTCTCAGACGAATAAAAATTTCAACAATTTACATCTGGAGACTAAGCGAGGAACCCAGGTGAAGTATCCGACCTTCACTGTCTTCGGCCTATATCGTGAAACGCAGTATCATGATGTAGGGGGCCTTTCGATACTCTTAAAAGAATTGGTACTCGATTGGTAATCGTTGGCCGTTCGATTGGGTATACTAATATTCTGTTTCTATCGTACCAACAAGACATCCGGCACAGTAACGCTCGTAATCTTCAGGAAGATTGCGTTACACGTCAAACCTCACGTACGATCGCGGAATTTAAGTGACGTCATGAAAGGCATTCACTTCCTTCCCTGGGCACCGCAAGCAACGCCCTGACACGAACCTCATCGAAAACCAGTGAGAACAATGAAGGAAAGAAACACTAATTAATAAAGATATGAAATAATGTCGATCAACGCATTGTACTAAGCCTTATTAATTGTATGCCAATCCGGGTTCGATACTTAGCATCGCGAGTCAACGCAAAATGTTTAACCTCAGTGAGCGTTTACAAAAGTAAATAGACACCACGATAATTGTCCTCAAGAACGAATGGCAAAGCTCATCAATGGAATGCCACAACGTGGGTTAGCTTTGCATAATGGAAAGGGGAAAGCGACACCACCATTCTACAGTAAATACATTAATTTAATAAATTTATTATTATTTATTAACTTTCATTATTCAATAAAATACTATGGAAAAACCGAAGGTGCCTATTTACCTTTGTCAACTCTCTCTCTCTCTCTCTCTCTCTCTCTCTCTCTCTCTCTCTCTCTCTCTCTCTCTCATTATATATATATATATAAAAGCACTCGACTTTATCCCTTTGTCTTTTTACTTTTGTATCGTGAAAAATTCGTGCAAGGATTTGGCAGAACTGCGTCAAAGAAAGAGAGGTGATGGGATCCATTCAATTAGAGCATCTTGTTAATGCTCTAATGAAGTTTGAACATCGAATACACAATGTAGCGACAAATGATGATCATTATGTAGAAATGTTCTAAACTTGGACAGTTTGGGATTGTAAACAACAATATCTATTGTTTATGTAATACAAATTATGTAATAAGAAAAATATGAATAGTTTTTCATTATTTCTTGGCAATATATATATATATATATATGTGTGTGTGTGTGTGTGTGTGTGTGTGTGTGTGTGTGTGTGTGTGACCTGACTTGCACGGCATTAACAGATCTGTCCGTTTTTTCTCATTGTATCAGTTTCTCGGAGACACTAGCACCGGATCTCCAAAAACGGTCATTGAAAAAAAATGAACTTAGTTTAACTAATAAGCACATAAGCACTAAATATAAAATAACAAATAAAATACAAAATATACAAAAGTAGTGCGCGCACACACACACACACACAGCGACCAAACTTCCGGGTTTTTAAAAACATGTACAGTATATGTGAGCATTATAGCGGGATTGGTTTAAAATCTTTGCAGGAAGAACTGCGTCTTCACTATAAAACGGATCGAGAGCTTTCCGCTTCTGATTTCTTCTTTCTTTTAACTGTAAGTGGATTTCTCCGATAAGTCTCGCTCGCAGAGGAAAGTAAATAAAGGCTTTTATTGGATCTAACAAAGTTCGAATTCCGATACATAATGGAAAAAGACAAACAAAATGTTGTTTTTTTGTTTTTTTACATTTTTCTTTTTACTATTTTTTACGCGTTATCTTTTCCGTTAATTAAGAATTATGACGTGAATTTTAGCGTTAAAATGTATTCTACAAAAGGTGGACGAACGCCAGAATTTTGTTATTATAAAAAATTAAGAAATAACTCACTTAATTAGATAAAAAATATGGAATTTTAAAGTCAAGATTTTTTACAATATGTATATATATATATTATATATATAAATAGAGAGGAGAAGAGAGAATTGAGAAATTGATAGGGCGTGAATGATGACTTAAAACCTTCCATATCACCTTTTGATAAACCTACTCAGACTTATTTTACAATAAAAACTATAATGTAATAATGAGTATTTTATAAATTGCATTAAAATTGATAAACTTGTTATTTTTAACAAAAATTTCAAGGATTTGTTTTAAAATTTGAGTTAACATTAGACTATTTCCCTGACATCTTTCCATAAAAATTTAGAACAATTTTAAAACTCAAATTTTAAAACAAATCCTTGAAATTTTGGTATTATGTATATACACACACACACACACACACACACACACACACACACACACATATATATATATATATATATATACACACACACACATATATATATATATATATATATATACACACACACATATATATATATATATATATATATATATATAATATATATATATATATATATATATACACACACCACACTTGCATATAAATAATTTACTGTATTTATATACACACACACACACACACACACACACAATTATATTCCAAATTTACTTAGTTAAACACTAGTTAGTTTTACTAAAACGGTGAGTAAACATTTTAGCCCATGAAGACTGACTTGGTCTGTTCACTTTTACTAATCCAATTAGCCAAAATGAGTTAAATTAAGGTGAACAGATGTTATTGTTACTCATGAGACGTGTCAAGTTTTAATTTATATCAATAATAATTAACTGTGGGTACGAATAAAGTGGGTATGAATTTAACAAAAGAATTGGATAGTAAGAACAGAGTTAAAATTAATTCGTAGTTATTATTCGTTTACTGAAAGGATGCATCGCGTTTTCACTTGCCTCAAAACTGTTTATACTGACTAATCAAATGGGTTCGAATTATAATTAAGTATTTTTAACTTTCTTATTCAAAAATAAATGCAGTTAAAATTAAATTAAATAAGGATGATCTCTATAATTAGTTTCATTTGTTGTATACTATCAATCAGCATTGCAAACATAATTTTTAATGTTCAAATTGCTCCATATTTCACTCAAAAGAATAATATTTACACTTTTTTTAAATATACTCTTACGGACGTGCATAGCTTTAAAAATGGTATTTATAACTGCGGTGTTAGCGATCATTTTTAGCTACGATGATGATAAATGCACGTACCTCTTCATATACTAAACGATTTTGCAATTTTACCATATTTTGCATTCATTTTTATAATTTATTTACGGTGTTTACTCATTTAATGAAGTCATGACCAAGATGAACCCGATAAATATCAAATCTGTCAAATAAAACCGCAACTTCGAGTGGGGGTACCGGGAAAAATATTTTATATATATATATATATTGAGTGACGGGCAAAGCGGTTCGAATACGGTAAGGGTATAAAAATGTACAAATTTGTTTCCGAACGATGAACATATCACGTAGGCACAATAAGTAATACTGTAGTTAAACCAACAATTTAGATACAAAAAGTGCCAGTATAAAGGTTCAAGAAAATAAACCAATTGAGCTTCACTAATGAAACACACACACACACACACACACACACACACACGAAAAATACTCTCCCGAAATAGGACATATATGTAAATAGAACTAATGAAAAGAACTGTATTTGCAAACATTGTTTTTTTCTTGCATATTTTTACATCAAATAATCGAAATTAAGTTTTAAACAACCATAAAATACAATAAAATGTCCTTTGTAATAACATTCAAACTATCGAAAACCTTCAGATGTGTTCTTCAAAAAGTAGGGTTACAAAAATTTTTAAAAATACAAATTTATGCATGATAGATATTATATCGGTACTCCCCAAACGGCGGGGGGGAAAGGCACAGTGCTTAATTGCGTGTAGATCTGGAATGCGCGGGTCAGTATCACTTACACACACACACACACACACACACACACACACGCACATATATGTATATACAGTATATAAACACGTACATTTTATAACCATTTCTGTCTCGCGCAAATCCAACAAACATTCTTCTTCACGAAGAAACAAGGAGCGCAACAACTCCTGCCACGTCAGGAGAAAAGAGGTCTTCACGCTCTAATGATCATAAACAAGTACCGTTCCACTCCGTTTGTTGGTGCTTCTTCTCAACACATCAACCATGCACACAACCTTCCGTCTCGGAGGAAACTTTTCTCTTTCTCACATAAACACATTCCCCTCCCCCTAACATACACCCCCTTTTTTCACATATTTGTACTCTTGTCGTATTCAACATTATTCACGGAAGGAGGCAGAACATTCGTTTTTTTTTGTTTATTTCATAACATTTTTCTTCTTATATTTCATATCTCATTCTGAAAAGACTTTCCCGAAACTCGTATTTACCTATTACTTATCTCGAATACACTTCCCTTCATTTATTTATTGGTAAATGAGTGTGGTTGTGTGGTAATATGGGATGATGGTAGTGTGGTATACGAACGGTAGCAATGGTTGCTCCGGCAGTGTGACTGGGAAGACCGAAATTATATTATTTATAATATATATATATATATATATATATATAAAGGGTATAAAGAATACCATACCAAATGGTCATTGTCTCACTCTGATACGCGATGATCTTTGACCCGAAATGATTTTATTTATAAAAACACTTAAATTATTTGAGTAAGAATTTAATGTAAAAAAGGTACAAATATAATAAAATAATAAATAGAAAAAATAAAGTATTTTTTTATGAAAATGCAATAAATTTTTTTGTCACACACACACACACACACATTACTTTTACTTACTTTTGTTGAGTTTGAACGACGGTTCAGGATCGACCTGCGATCGACCCCCTGCAGCATCCCGCCTCATTTGCAGGACTTAGTGAAGGAGGGAATTGCTCTCTGATCTCCTCCTGCCCTCGTAGCCAGCACGCATGGCTGGTCAGGGACTTTGCACAAGAATCTGTCCAGCTGGTTCTTGAAGTTATTCAGGTCGGTGTGCTGGATATATATATATATATATATATATATATATATATATATATATATATATATATATATATATATATATATATATGTGTGTGTGTGTGTATATATATATACACGATGCAAACCCATAAGGAAAAAGAAAAATGATTCCAAGGCCTTTCATGAATTCAGAAGTACACCTAGTCAGGGAATGAAGGGAGAAGGCGATATATATATCACCAGGATTCGAACCCAGGCCCTCTGAAACAGAGAGACAGCCGTTGACCGTTACGATACGACAAGATGAAAGCCAAGAGCAACCTGACAACACAAAATGCTATCGCGTCCAGAGGTGCTTTACGTTATTAACCCCCTGCGCTGGAGCCAGTGAACAAGTTACAGTAATTCAAATCTATCTGGCAAACACGAAGGTACCATTAGATGGTGTTTCCCAGATAGATTTGAATTAAATGTTACCCACTGACTCGAGTACAGGGGGTTAACAACGTAAAACCCCTCTGGACGCGAAAGTGTTGCGCATTTCCTTGGGTGATGAAATGTAGACAGGTTATTGTTAACTTTTATCCCGTAGTAGCCTAATTGCCACTGCCCGCGTCTCCGAGTCAGAAGACCTTGGTTCGAATTCTGGTGGGGGGGGATAAATTTTGCACAAACAAAAATCCGCATTTATATTCTCATATAATTTTGGAAACTTGTATTTTTTTGGCTTTAAAGTGTATTAACCAAATATGATTCAAGTATTTGTACGTAAATATAAAAATAAAATTAGAATAATATTTAATATACTATATTTTAAATAATAAATACTTCAAAAAATGATTTATTTTTAAATACACAAACATACTTCAGAATACATCTCGAGAGAGAGAGAGAGAGATCCCACGCAAGGTGAACACCAAAATAATTATTTTAATATATATATATATATATATATATATATATATATATATAATATATATATATATATATATATATATATAGAGTTGCGCTCATAAGTATTCGTACAGAGAAATATTTCAATTATATTCGTCCTTATCTTTTGTACCATGCAAAGGATAGTTATGAAAAATTTAACAAATAAAAAAATTAATTTAACTCCAAAATATAATGTAAAACATCAAAAAATTTAAGGAAAATAAAAAAAAGAAGTTAAAATGCAAAAGTTTTCGTACATTTACTACAAAATTATTTAATATTTTGTGTGTCCACCTTAGGCTTGAAGAATTCAAAAATTTGTTTCAGTAGTTGGTTGTTTATTGATTAGAGACTGTTGGCAATTCTGAATTTTCAAATTTTTTCTGTGAATCTTCATGGAAAATGGATGACTGTTCAAGCCAATAGTAAGCAATGGGTCGTCGTGGTAAAGGGCTATCTACAGATCTTAAGATAAAAGCCCAACTGTTCATCCTTCCACATAATAAAAAAAATTGGTTGGTAGATAAATGGGTACCCTGGGTAGCCTTGTGGTTACGACACTGGGCTGCTGGTTTCCACGGATTCCACGTTAAACTGTAGTTTAACAAATAAAATTAACAACGTAATTTTGCTAATTTTATTTGACCTCAAATTCTTTGATGTTTTACATTATAGGTTGGAATTAAACTAATTTTTTATTATATGTTACATTTTTTCAAACGAACGGTAAACTTTTCATAACTATCAGTTCTAACTAAGGGCCATTCAGAGAGAGAAGGGGAAGATGCGGTAAAAACAAGAAAAGATAACCCAAAATACTTCTATAGTTTCGCGAAAAGAAAAAAAAAAACGCGGATTACTATCGCACCTTACTTAGGGAAAGAAAATAATGAGCTAGATCCAAAACAGGTCCAACATATGGCCCGAGAGTCCGGCCCGCCAAATATTTGCATCAGGCCCGGCTGTCGGATACTGAAAATTCATTATTTAATGTCACTTTATTTCGATAAAATTTAATTTTAATATAAAATTTTATTTAAAATTTACACATTGCCCCTCGGTGTGGGTCATCAATTGAAATGTGGCCCTTCATGAAAAAAGGTTGGACACCGCTGATCTAAAAGAATATTCGAAATATTGAGAGCTTAAAATGAATCAGCTTTCAGTAATCCAAAGAGAAACAAAGCAGTACCTGACAGAAATACCTTTTTCTGAAGAGGAATTAAATGGAGAATGTATAACTGATTTTTAATTTACCGCAGAAGATATAGCGAAAGCTATAGGACAAATGAAATCACATTCAGCTGCAGGCCTGGACATATGGAATAACTTGTTGATTAAAAACTAAGAACGAAATAGCTACACCCCTTTATTGGATATGAAGAAGATCCTTGGACACGAGGTAAATACTGAACCCACTAAAAAGAGCGAACATTGTTCCTATATATAAGGGGGGGGGGGTAGATCTCACGCAAAGAACTATAAATTGGTGTCACGACATCACATCTTACCAAAATCAGGGAGAAAGTGAAGGACTTTTTGGAGACAGGAAAGATTCACTGAGAACCGGCATGGATTCTGATCCGGAAGAATACTATAACAATATCAATAGAGCACAATAACAATATCATAGGCTCATTTGAGAACAATGATACCTACGATGTAATATATAGGGATTTTACTAAAGCATTCGATAGGTGTAATCATGACATTATAGTACATAAAATGAAACACATGGGAATAACAAGCAAAGTGGGCAAATGGATCTACAACTTGGAACGACAACAAGCCGTAAAATTCCAAGATATATCATTATCAGAATCGAAAGTACGCAGCTCAATTCCACAAAGAAGAGTATTAGTCCCACTCCAATTCATTATCATGCTGACAGGCATAGACAATGAAGTATTTATATACTCGTAGTAACATCTTTTGCTGACGATACAAAGATCAGCAGAAAAATCGGCAATGCAGAAGAGGTGGAAACCCTACAGAGGGACACAAACAGAATATACAAATGGTTAGAAGAAAATAACATGAATTTTAACACCGAGAAATTTCAGCTCTTGAAATATGGAAGAAATGAAGAACTTAGACAGCATACACGACAGAAACACGAAAGCAAAAATTTAGGGGTAATAATGACCAATGATGAAAAAATTTGAAACACAATCAAATAGCGATAAACAAAGCAAAAAGTTACGGGACAGCTACTGAGAAACTTCAAAATTCCCCTGCTGAAAATAGTGATCATACCAAAACTTGAACACTGCTCAATCTTGACGTCCCCATACAATAAAGAAGAAATTAATAAACTAGAAGCAGCTTAGAGGAATTTCACAGCCAAGATTGATGGCTGCAAAGAACTTAATTACTGGAAAAGACACGTAAATTAAATCCATATTCGCTGGTACGAAGGAGAGAGAGGTACATCATAATTTATAAATGGAAAAAGATTGAAAAACTGATACCTAACCTCAAACTAAACCAATTAACATTCAAACAACGCTGGAAAATAGGAAAGGTAGAATGTGTCGTGTTCCCAAACTAAATGCCCGACAAGGGACACTCTCAACACTGAAGGAAAATAGCTTGGTTGTTAGGGGGGCCAAGACGTTTTAACCAGCTTCCAAAAGATTTCAGGAACGTCACAGGGGTCAAAGTTGAAATCTTCAAAGGAAGACTAGATGCTTGGCTCAGGACGGTACCAGATTGGCTGTGCGCAATGGAGATCGCGAGAAAGCAACTACTTTCTCCATCAGACCAGGTCTAGAGGTGGGGCCACCAGCTTGACCTTCGTGTGAAAAGACAGACGTACGGAACTTTTGCCAGGTTACCAGGTATATATGTAGCGACAGAGAAGCCTTCAAATACTTTCGCGATTTCTACTTTACAACCTCGCTGTTCCATCGACACAACCACGACCAAGATGACGTCACATCGCGAGATTCACTCAAAGCATTCCCTTTGCCCTAAACGTCACACTTCGACCTCGTTATAAGGGACTCTCGGGCACGACGCCTGAATCACATCTCATTTCTCTCCTCTGAAGAACCAGTGACACGAGATATCTCACCCTGTCACAATGTGTAACCGGCTCCATTGGCCTGGTTTCATTCACCTAACTTTATATAAAGACTTTCATTACCTCGCGCGTTATTATAATTTTGAAGTCATTATTCAAGTACATATTTATAACATTTCAATACAACTTTCATTCAAACAACTGCAACGTTTATTTGTTTCACTTATATATATCTCGTTTATTTTGTTTAATAAAAGAAAATTCACTATTAATTTCCTAACAACATTATTTGATCTGACAAGATCATGGTGACCCCAGCCACAAGCAATCTTAATCATTAACAACTTAAGCTAATTAACATTATTATAGTGCCAACGAGGCACACACACACACACACACATATATATATATATATATATATATATATATATATATATATATATATTGAAACACTAAAATAATATTTATCACGATACAAATTATTATTATTATTCTTTAAATAGCTCGATTTCCACCTCTGTTTAGTCTAAATGATTGCCGAGCGTAAAGGAAACGTGAAAATCTCCATTGAGAAAGGATTTCATCAAGTCCAATTTAAAAATTTTTGTTTGCTATATTAAAGGTTTTTTTTTTACGAGTTGGATATAAAAAGACCAAAAATTTTACTTTTCATATTCACTCTTACTATCCACCGGTCTGAAAAGAAACTAATATATATATATATATATATAACAATGATTCGAACGCGGAACCTCTAACTCAAAGTCGTAAGCGCCTACCACTAGGCTACGAGAGAATAGTGAATGCAACCTGGCACATATTTCATCAGTCAAACCAATGACAGCATTTAACACGCAAAAACACTTTTGGGTGTGAAAGTGATAGTGTTTCCCATGGATGATGGACAAAAGAGCCTACGTGTCTCTATTATATATTTTGAAATTATATTCCCTAAACATTCGTTTGTAGGTGCCATTAACAATCTTAAAATTCACTAAAGCCACAAGGTTTACTTTGATTGTTATCAAGTTGTCAATTCACTCACAAAGATATTCGCTCCGAAGGAGGCTTTCCTGAATTATTCGAGTTTTCCTTGTGAAGTTAATTATTTACACGTTTATAAAGCCAACTGCATACTTGAATTCTAATTAACGAAATGTTGTATTTACGAGTCTTTATATGCACAGAACAAAATGAAACAACAAAGTGATTATTGTTTCTTTCGTGTATCATTTTGTATAAATTAAATATTGTTACGCTTTTTAAGACTATTTGTTTATTTTAAACAATACAATTTTTTTCTTAATCCATTTACGTAATTTGTATTTTAAATAGGAATAAGGTTATTTTAAATATTTAAGTTTTTGTGTAAACCTCAAAATGACTGCGAATCTGAGAAAATCAGTTGACTGAGACCCGCCCATGCCAAATTCTTGTTCTATCCAAGGAAGGGATGTCTCAGCGTGCCATATCCCAACAGCTGAAGGTTTCTAGAATGGCAGTGCAGAACACTGTTGATAGAGTTTCCGAACTGAGATATTTCCGAAGTCGGCCATAATTGGGAAACCCAAGAAATTGACTAAAAGAAACGAAAGAGTCGTGGAAAGAATTTTACTTTGAGATCGATGAAAATCATCCACTTAAATCCGAACAGAATAAGAAAAAGATATCGGAATTTCTATCTCTGCGCGGCCTATCAGGCGTACATTGGTGAAGAAAAACCTTCTTAACCGAATTGCAAGACACAAACCAGTCATTTCGTAGGTAAATCGGCGTGATCGCCTCGCATGGACAAAACAAAGAAAAATGGGAGCAGAAGTCCAATATGATTCGTATTTTGATCCGACGAATCCATCCTCACTACACAGAGAAGACTAAAAGGAGGAGGAGAAGGAGGAGGATCAGTCATGATTTTGGCTTTCTTTTCTGCTGCAGGAGTAGGTAGGTCTTATTCATTGTGTTACAGACATTATAAATACAGTATGTCTCCATCTTAGAGGAAACGTTATTTGCTTGCTATTTCAGTTTTTTGATGGTCATTTCAGCTGCCCGTTTGGATGGCGAGTGGTTAACAGTAGGGAACCCCACCTTTAAGTCAGTCGGATTTGATTGACTCCACCTAAAATTTTTTGATATATAAGCTCAGGCACCGTTTTATTGGGCGGGAGAAATCTTGTAAAAATTCTTTGGTTGACACGCTCCTTTTCTCAATTTGCCTGTGCAGTTTTGCTATAGTCGCTTGAATAAGTTGTGTTTTATTGTGTAACTTCGAAATTTTGACTAAGCTTGTTTGAACGCCAATTGTTTTTCGCTTTGAATTTATGCCAGGAATTTTGTGACATTTTTACCAATTTTTTTTTTTTAATTTTTAAATATTGCTTTGTCCAGTTTTAAAACTGCGGCCGTCGTATTTTTTTGTTATATATGTGAATCAAACCTGAAAGTGAAAAACATTTTTCTTGTAGTAAACAGTATAAATTGGAGCCAAAATCGTCTAAATTACCTCCGCTCAGTTATTTGAATGTTCTTTGTTTTAAAATGTGAAAGTTGAATGTGGAGTATAAAAGTCATCGATGTTCTGAATGAAGCTCTGAAAGAATTCATACTTTGAGGGGCAATTACTGATTAAAATTGCAATCAAAATGAAGAAGGGTAAGTGATACCTCAACTGCATTAGTAAAAGAGAAAAACTAAGTGAGGTACACATTTCCACCATAGGGAAGAGACGCGTTGATTAAAAATAACCGTTCCGCATAACAGGCAAATTAACCAGTACAGTCCCCGGGGTCCCTGGCCCCCCTGCCGCAGTGACATATATATATATATAATGAGACGTTGCGAGTACGAAGGGCAAACTCGCCAAACCAGTTTTGAGATAGTCGTGTTTAAACTTTGTGACTGTTGCGTACGAAGGGCACATAGAAGTACACGCATTGAAAAAACTACATTTTGAGCGCACGAGGAGGGTATTTGGCCATACCAAGTTGTCTATGGATGGGGGTGAGGGTTGAACTATTCATTCGTGGAACAATCGCAAAATCGCCAATGTGGCGAGTTCGCTCGCCCCTCGTACTTACGACGCTTAGATATATATATATATATATATTAGTGGTGGACCGGATATCCGCGTCATTTTTAACATCCGCATCCGCACTTCTGACTGCGGATGTTATGCGGATATTACTTCTAATAAATTATGCTTATAAAGTAGCTTATAAGGCCCAGTCATGCCCATTTTATGTAAAGTATTATTTATTAATGAACAAACAAATACAGGGTGTCCCAGAATTAACTATCTATTTCAATGAAATCGGACAAATTTAATAAAAACTGACATAATTTTGTGTTTATTACTAAATTATGATACAAAAACAAATAGATTTATAAATCATAAGTCAAAACTTTATTGAGAAGTTTCAACATGTGCACCGTCTGTATCTCTGCAAATTTCAAATCTATCCTCAGCGCTGCGAAACACATTTTGAAGCATTTCAGGTGTTATCTCCCGCACTGCCAACTGGATGCGTTCTTTAAGTTCAGCTAAACTATTGATCTTTTGGCGATAAACCTTTGTTTTTATGAAACCCCATGCAAAGAAATCCAGGGGTGTCAAATCCGGAGAACGCGGAGGCCAAGGTCGAGGTCCTCTACGTCCAATCCACCGATTCGGAAGGCGTCTGTTGAGGTATTCTCGAACAATTAGAGCATAATGACATGGTGCTCCATCTTGTTGAAACACAACATTATCAAGAATGCCATCATCAAGAAGCTGTGGTTCGAGAAACTGCTGAAGCATATCAAGGTAGACGGTACCTGTTACAGTTGCTTCCGCAAAGAAGAATGGGCCATAAATTTTGGATTTGGTCATTCCAAGCCACACGTTAACTTTTGGAGAGTCTCTTTGCCATTCTATGACTTCAGACGGTCTTTCATTGGACCAGATACGACAGTTGTGTCGATTGACTTTACCACACGTGTGGAAAGTCGCCTCATCACTGAATAAGATGTTATCCAATAAACTTTCATTTTCGATTTGATCCACAATTTCTGCACACCTTGCTGCTCGATTTGGATAATCCTCTTCATTTAGGGCATGCAGTACTTGAATGTGATAAGCCTTTTTCATCAGTGTCGAACGCAAGATTCTATGAACTGTTGTCTTGGATATGTTGAGTCTTCGACCGGCCTCCCTAACCGAAGTTGTTGGTTCATCCTCAAACAATTGTCGTACCTGTTCGGTACTGTTACGTGCTGTCCTTGGGCGTCCTCTTCCCACCTCGTCGTGTACGGATCCAGTTCTTTTAAATTTGTTCACAAGTTCACGAATCGCTTTGTCTGTAGGACCGGTTCTGTGGAATCTTCTTGTAAATTTTTCTCTGATTTCATTACATTGCATTCCTTTGATACGGGATGTTACAACAAAGATGCGTTCTTGTGTATTCATTATTAATAGGGTTCTGAAAGAGAATGAAAATAAAACTATGAAAAAATTATGAAAATAAAATTATGAAAAAATTTAGAAATTAACACATTTTTAACACATATTAAACATGATAAACATAAATAAAAGTGTGTTTTTAAAAAATTTGTCCGATTTCATTGAAATAGATAGTTAATTCTGGGACACCCTGTATATAAAGCTCAAAATATAAATACGTGGTAACACAGAAAATTGAATGAAACTTGTTTCATTGAATTTTGTGTGGCTGAAACTCTTGAGAAAGTTATTATTTTTATCATAATGAAAACATTAATATTAATTTTAATTCTTATGCACTGCCTGCCATAATAGTAATATCACGAAATTTGAAAAATTATGTCATATATTCATAACTCTATTATATTGATAGATTAACTAAATATCCGCATCCGCGGATATTGAAATAAAAAATCCGCATCCGCAGATGTTGAAAAACTGACATCCGGTCCACCACTAATATATTATATATATATATATATATAATATATACATTCATCGTCTTGCGCGGAATATCTCCTATACAAGCGTTGTTCTTTACGATAATATATATGTGTACAGTATATATATATATATATATATATATCACAGTAACATCGATGATCACTTGCATTCATTTATGGTTTATTTATACCTGTTTCAGGATCAAAGAAAGGGTTTGTAACACACAAAATGAGAAAAGTAAATTAACTTCCTCTACAACCCTACAAATATATCACAGAATTGCCACTTGCAAACGAACTTTATGCTTTATCGGCAGAATAGAGTTATTGACAAAGCATTTTTAACGATAATTTAATAATAATAATAATAATAATAATAACAGTAGTAATAATATCTAACGGTTGTTACTATGATTAATTCAAAGGAAATGACGCTGAATATTACACTTTCGACACCAAATGAGATAATAAAAAGAGAAATATTTTCGAAATGGGAGTCATAAAGAAGAAAAAGAAAATTGTCAGAAAGTCTTAAAAAAATAATAAAAAAAAATCGTAACCTAATAAAGGTAGGCCTAATTCAGCCAGAGAAAATCTAATCTAACTTTTATTTATTATAATGGAAACTTGATAGCCAATAAAAATTGAATAAAGTCTTTAGTAATACAATTTCGACTTATTTTTGTTCGAAAAAAAATTTGTTGGCGTTTCGAAAAATTGATTCGTTGGTCGAAAAGTTTGCCTCACAAAAGGTGCCAGTGCCGCTAAGGGATGGGTGGGTGGGGGGGGGCCGTGGGGATTGCCTTTAGGAGACGCTGGGGCTTTCCACTATTTTATAGAAGTTTTAGAATTCTACGGATGACTCCTACGTATTTCTGAACCTTAAAGAAGAAAGGTTATTTCAGTCTTGATAACAAAAATAAATTCTCTCTCTATCTGTCTGTCTGTCTCACAAATATATATATATATATATATATATAGATATATATATATATATGAGCTCACTTTTGGTTTTTTAAGTTTGTGAATTATTTCATAATATGTATATTCAGAAATGCATTAAACTGGGCATAATAATCAGTCAGGAGTTCCAGAAACTGGCACAGCGCTGAGTCCAAACTAATGTGCTCGCGGACCGTTGCTTTAGCTCCTAGATTAGTATTTCCAACACCATCAGGAATCGAACCCTCGTCCGACCTCAGTATCTTCATGAGCTCTCGATTAACCCATTAGTGCCCAGTGGTAGAATTTCCTACCGACAAAATTGTTTGTCATTATTGCATCCCTTTTTCTCGTAGTCACGTGATCTTCGGTACGAGTCGTTGATATGACTCGTATCAATGACTCGTACCAAAGATCACGTGAATACAAGAAAAAGTGATGTAATAATGACAAACAATTTTGTCGGTAGGAAGTTCTACCAATGAGCACTAATGGGTTAAACTGGGTATACATAGCATAGATGACTGGGAATATAAATTCGTTGAATTTTTTGCGCAACAACTTTATAAGCGCGAAAGATTTAATTAAAATGTCTCAAGATGGAACTTCAGTAAAATATTGGTACGGCATTATATTTGTCTCGAAAGTCCCGAAAAATAATGCCAAAATATTCTCCTGAAAACGAATCGACACCAAAATTTTAATTAATATTTCTTACAATGAACTTTACGCAAAGTAAAATTTAAGATGCTTTTTCGCATTAAAAGGTTCTTCGCTATTCTTATTTTGTTATGAAGCGAAAGAGAACAAATAAAGACTTTTCTTTCGTAACATAAAGTCGAAATATTTATAAAATGGAAATTTATTTTAAATCTAAATACTTTTTAATTACATTTTGGTTAAGTTAGGTTAGGTTAAGATCATCTTCAGTAACTTGGCTATTCGAGCTTTTGACAGCGCCCGTAGCTCAGTGGGTAACTAAGTTTCCCTATATAAGCGAAGTGGGCATTGAGATCTGGGTTTGAACCCCGATGATGCTGGTAATAATAATACAAGAGTTAGAGCAATGGCCGCATTAGTTGGCCTGAGCGCTGTGCCAATTCTGGCTCTCCTTACTAATTATTATTATTGAAGTTTTTTCTTTGATATAATGTATAGCTTTCGTATAAAATCTATGGCACAATGTTGCCAGAATTCACCACTTCATGGTTTCAGGTTTAGGAAGTAGGTCTCTGTCTGTCTGTTGTCTGTCAGCTGCAAGTAGAAGAGAGCTTTTAAATGTGAACTGTGATGCTGTAAACTGTAATGCTAAGTGTAAATTCTAGTTCAGATTTAGGCTGAAAGTTCACAATATGTTGGCAAAGTGGATATATAACCCAGTGGCGCACCCAAGAGAGGGGGGGGGCAGCCAGACACTTGCCTCCCCAAGATTGGTCTGACTTCCTTTCCTTAAAAAAAATAATAAAAAAAAACACGAAAATTTGTAAAAGTAAATGAACAATATTTTAAACTTATTGTTTAAATTTACTGCACAAAAAACTTGAGGTTCTCAGCCCCCCTCCAGAGGAAATTCCTGAGTGCGCCAGTGATATAACCACAGGAATCACCACACAGGAAGCAACAACGGCTTTGCGTGCCTCCGAAAGTTCAATAAAATTTAGCATAAAGGCGAACTCAGTCTTTTTCGGGACCGCAGTAGTACCACCTTATGACACTGCGAATGAATCGGGCATCAGAGATGACGTTTACTATTACAATTCAAGGGCAAACCTCCTTTATACCAAATCTTTCGAATGTATATAGTCAACGATAATTTTAACTTAAAAACTTAAAAGTCATTTACATACATTTCAATTCAATGTAAAAATTTAAAGTTATTTTTTTTTAAAGTACATTAAAGAAGCAGTTTGAAAGTCAAAATGGCCTTAAAATGAAACATGGTATCGGTGGCTTATACGAATGTACACTGTACATACATTATGTACACACAATATCTACATACATTAACAAAATCTCGTTTTCCATTGGATTAGGGTAGAAAGGCAGAAATAGCTCAGATGCGAAGGACAGACGATAGTGAAGAAGAGAAAAGGTAGAGACAAAAGCGCGCGTAACCATTCACACACGCATTCATACACGTAGCAACCATTCACACACAAACTCCTTTGGCTAAATTTGGCTAAATTGCGAAAAGCAAGATATACAAATAAAGAAGAACTGAAAAAGTTTTATTCACAAGCTATTGAAGTTTAATATGAGCTCCTTTTGTAGCTCTGCAGACATCAAAGCGGTATTCTGTTTCTCTCTATACATTTTGTAGCATATCATACTGAACTCCCCATACTGAACTTTTCTAACAGTCTCACGTATCCTTTCCTTCAAGTGTTCCAAAGTTATTGCCATTGATGGAATAAAAACTTCATTTTTGACATAGCTCCAGAGGAAGAAGTCAAGGGGATTAGATCGGGCCCTTCATACGTCATGCGTGGTGGCGCTTCCATGATTTGTAAAGTAAAATGTATGAGGCGCTCCTGACCACAAGCTGCCAAGCGCCAAAATTAAAAATAATGGAGAAAAATGCAGTTAAAGTTTGTGAACTTGCAAAATGCCATAACTTTCGAACCAATAACCATATTTGATTGATTTCGACCATACGTACAGGTCCACACTCTGCTCCCTGACTCACCCACGGGATAGAGGAAAGGTGGGGGAATATAGTGGTATAAATAACTCAATTCTGGCTCCACTAGCGCTAGGCAGGTTGTGGTCCGGAGCGCCTCATATCTTCATGGTATAAAATCACAAAATTGGTACGCAAGATCTTCATTGATAAGAGTTCATTAGAACTATTTCAGAATGTTTTCTTCTATATACTACTCATGTCTAAGTTCTTAATGTATAAAGTTTCGGAAAAAAGTTCGCCTACAACAAAATTTCTAAAAAGCATAAAAAATTTACCAATTAGTAATGTTGTTTTTCTTTTAAATTTATTCCTGTGATCAAAAAGAAAAAAAATGCAAACAAATACAGAATATTAACAAGTAATAATTTTTAATGCTTTTAGGAAAATTTACAATTGTAGGTGAACCTTTTTAAGAAACCGCACAAAGATCAATGTTTCATTGAAAAAACTAGATTATATACCGGGTAATTACAAATGATCTTCCCGATTTTAAATATTTAGTATGAGAAAACTAAGCTACAGCGAAAAGCAAGATATACAAATAAAGAAGAACTCAAAAAGTTTTATTCACAAACTATTGAAGTTCAATATGCGCTCCTTTTGTAGCTCTGCAGACATCAAAGCGGTATTCTGTTTCCCTCTATACATTTTGTAGCATATCATACTGAACTCCCCATACTGAACTTTTCTAACAGCCTCACGTATCCTTTCCTTCAAGTGTTCCAAAGTTATTGCCATTGATGGAATAAAAACTTCATTTTTGACATAGCTCCAGAAGAAGTAGTCAAGGGGATTAGATCGGGCGAACAAGCCGGCCAAGGAATGGGCCCCCCACGCCCGATCCAACGATCAGGCGTGGAATGGAACACGTGGAACATTCAGGGATGTTGTAACCTCAAAAGGAGCTCATGCTGAACTTCAATAGCTCGTAAATAAAACTTTTTAAGTTTTTCTTTATTTGTATATCTTGTTTTCGCTGTAGCTTTGTTAGTTTTTTCATAATAAATGCTTAAAATCGGAAAGATCATTTGTAACCACCCGATATATATATATATATATATATATATATATATATATATATATATAAGCGTAAAGTGCGGGTTTGAACTATGAAAAATCTTTAAGTCATAGATTTTCATGATATATACTATTTTGCTCTATTTACAGGGTGTCCCGTAAGTCTGGACCCATAGGGAAAAATAATAAAATTACAAAATAGTCCAAAAATTTATTACATAATCTGTTCAAAGTGTCCGCCGTTGTGTCGCACACATAGTTGAAGACGCAATCTCCACTGCGACAGCACTTTCTGAATCACAGTCGCAGAAATTTCTTGACACGCCTCCACAATGCGTGCTTTAAGGTGGAAAATGTTCTGAAGTTTGACCTCGTACACTTTGGCTTTCAAGTGGCCCCACAAATAAAAATCATAATAAAAAATAATAAAAATAATAATAATAAATAATAATAATAACATAATAAAAAATATATTATAAATCCCTATGGGTCCAGACTTACGGGACACCTGTAGAATAATTAAAAAGTTACTTATTTTTAAAGACCCGGTCCCAGACTTTGTAACAACCCTATATATACAGGGTGTCCCATAAGTTCGGTCTCGAAGGGAAATTTATTTTAAATTAAATTTACAACAGTAATAACATTAACACTAAAAGAAATGTTCAAATTGATGTCTTGTTTTGGGACCTTTATTTTTGTTGCAGGTAGAATAACGCGCAGTGGCTAATATGGAAGTGCGTTACACTCGTGAGGGAAAGGCCTCCGGCAACAAAAAAAAGATCTCAAAACAAGACATCAATTTGAACATTTGTTTTCGTTCTAATCTATTACTTTTGTACATTTAATTTAAAATAAATTTTCCTATGAGACTGGACTTATGGAACACTCTGTATATACAAAGTGTGCAAAAATATAAATATGCAAAGAAATTTTTTTTTTTTTTTTTTTGTAATTTTATTAAATTTTGAAAGTTTCTTTTTTAAACAAAAATATTCTCGCGTTCTGTCAAAAAAAAAAATAATAATAAATATTTTTGGAAATGCGTCACATCGAATTTAGTTTTATATAATATGACGTTGTTCCAAAAATAAAATCTTTCGGACAGACCACTCGTAACATCCTGTTACAATGTTACATTTTTTATTTTAGGAAATTACTTAATACAAAAACAATGTATTTTTTTTAGCATAGTTTCAGTTTAAAAAGAAAAAAACAAATGTTCACCATTTTTTATGAGTGTACCCGTGGTTGGCCTTCTTGCGCTGCTAATTCTATACATGTCTGCACTGTTAAGGACGAATTGTTGATTACGAGACTACGTTCACATCTACGTAAATAGATGGTGTTACGCGTGATTGAAACAATAATTGGATAGGCCCTGTTTCATTTATTCTCTATTACGAAAAGTGTTTTCGTGGCAAACCCCCCCAAAAAAAGGTAATGCGTTAAACCAATTTTGCTTTGTCGTTGGGTATATATATATAAAGTTTATTATAACATTATTTTATTATATAGAACAAAAAGATTTCGGATAATTCCAGGAAATTCCAGAAAATTCCAGAAAAAAAGAAAAAAAAATATTCCAGAGAATTCCTGCATGTATAAAGTTGTAAACTCGTGTACAATCGTTTGTTTATTGAATAGTATTGACGTTTTCTTCTTCTTTGTCTCACGAAATGTTAAAATGTTTCGAGAAACATTAAATGAATAAATCAAAACATTATTCGTACATTTTTGTTATAATCTATATCACGCAATTTAAAATTAGCAATTACTTCTTAGCTTCGTGGCCTACTAAGGCCAGGTAAGGGATATATTTATATATACTGTATAACAGGGCCATTGGTTCGATTCTCTTTACACACAGAAAAAAAAACTTCCTGCAACCTTCTACAGGGTGTGTATAAAGTAACGCGAGTGAAGAGCCAAATCCGATTTGAACTAGTTTAAGCTTGTATTTTTTTAACTTTCAAAAACATTTTCAACACCTCTTATAAACCTTACTATCGAATATACAGTTGTTATAAAAAGTACATGTAATACTGTAAATATTACTCGTCCAAGTTCACTCGCGTTAATATAATTCAAACGGACTTGTCTCTTCACTAACGTTAATTTACACATACCGGGTATAAATGGAAAATATTGTTTTCTATTTCCTCAATTCACTCAAAAAAAAAAAAAAGATGATGATTTTGAAGACCATATCCTGTAACAAAAGAAGTTATTCTATCATCTGAAAGAATCTTTGGTACCCAAATGAAGGAAAAACGTGCCCGAGAAAACATCCTCAAAAAGATGTTATTTCATGTAAATTAAGAAGTTTTACTTTGAGTGTAGAAACACTTTTCGTATATGGAAAGCGAACACTTCTTTTCAACCTTTTTAGCCTCTTAATTTTAGCTTTGATGAACGACCGCGCATATATATATATATATTTTGGGGAGGTTCCATACAAGGCCACAAGTCTCTTGACAATACGCTTAATCTATATATATATACACACACACACACACATTTTTTTATGCAGGAAAGGGGCAAGAGCGAATGCTCGCAAAAACGCCCCCCCTCTCCTTCCTTACAGAGGACGAAGAGAGGTCATACACAGTCGTAAAGATGGATCGAGGAAGACTGTTCCAGAGTTGACCAGTTGAGTAGATGAAAGAATGAAAGTAACGATTAACCCCTGGCGTTAGAGAGCTGGACAGGAGAGGAATGAGAATGTGTCGAAAGTCTGGTAGCGCGTGCTCTCCTTAAAGGAGGCATGCAGTTAGAGAGTTCAGAAGGGCAGTGTCTGTTATAATAGCGATAGTAAAGAGAGAGTGAGCCAATATTGCGTCGTAAAGAGAGGGATTGAAGACAGGCAGAAAGAGGCGGGGAATTGATGAGACGAAAAGCCTTTGATTCCACCCGGTCAAGTAGAGCTTTGTGGGTTGAACACCCAACACACGAGAACCGTACTCCATACAGGGGCGGACAAGACCTCTGCACGGAGACAGCAACTGAGCGGGGATGGAGAAACTGCGGAGGCGGTACAGCACACCTAACCTCTTGGAAGCGGTTTTAGAGAGAGAGTATATGTGATCTTCCCAGGAAAGATTAAGAGAAAAGGAAACGCCAAGAATGTTAAGAGAAGAGGAAGATTTAAGTTGTGTATTGGTGAAGATAAGGAGATAGTCGTGTGGAAGCTTGTGACGAGTAGACAGATAAAGGAACCGAGTTTTGGAGGCACTGAAAACCACAAGATTTTCTCTGCCCCAATCAGAGATAGTAGAAACATCAGAGGTCAGGTACATCGTAGCCGTCCCTCGCAAAGTAGGGAGGGCTACTCCCTCCAGCCCTCCATGCTGTCACTCCAACAGCATGGAGTGACTGTTGAGAGGGACGTTTTGTGAAGCGGGTGGAGAAGTGAAGAGTGGATAGGACAGGATACAGCTGTAAAATTAAAATTCCAGCCAGTAAAAGTGGAAGTAATAAAAGTTTTTGAATAATTTTATATCCTCCGGAAGTGGAAGTAAATTTAGGAACAGTTTCGCAAAGAGAAGATATTATCTTTTCCACTTGAATTTTAGTGCATTGCGCTTGCTTTCATTTCACATCCAACTTCGTAAGAATTCAAAACTCAATCCTTTTTTAATAATAATAATAATGCTTGGTATTGTTTAAACTTTCCTTCGTAACGGCAAAGGTCATGTGACGGATGGGATGTACACCTTTAAAACGTGGGATCTGAACTCATTCAAGGGTCACTACATCATCTGAACGCTGAGTACGATTCTTCATCCAATTACTATCCAGAGACTAAGACCCAAAATCTTTCTTTCACAAAGAGTCTAGGTTCATCTTGGGAATATTTGTCACGATTTACGAGTCAAAATAGTTCTTGATTAAGGTCGTTTCAATGATAGACACGCAATATGTACTACGTGACTACAGTCATTGTCAGGATAAATACAGTATACCTTGTCCGCTTCAGTATTACAGACGCGGGTACGCTTCAGTATTACAAACGCGGGTATAAGCATTGAGCAGTAAATGGCTGAATTCAACAGATAAATTAGAACTTGAAACATTTATGGAAATAAATACACAAACGTAAATGAACAAATAAGGTCAAATTCGGAAGGTAAGAGACAAATGAAGATTTCAGACAATTTCAGAAACAGTTTTATCTTTTTAATAATTCCTTTTGGGCATTCATACGAGTTCCAGAGTACCTAAACGCAGACTTATACCGGTCGAAGTCACACCCTACAGCTGTTAATCTGCTCAAATGACTCTCTTTCCTTCCACCACGCAGAACACCATATATATACACCTTCACACTCCAAATATACACCTTCACACTCCAAATTCACCTAATTTACAATTCTGTCATTAAACACTATTTCAGAAACGTAATAATCCGTTTTTTTATAGTCTTAAAATACTTTACATAAACTACGTTGAAAAATATTCCTCTAAATCTAAAATAACGTAAAAAAAAAAAATGTTTAAAAATCGAAAAGAAACTATGTTTATCCTTTTAAACTTTTATCAAGATTGACATTCTACCTGTCCCTTCCCCACTCCTCATTCCCCACTCTCCCTCTCTCTCCCTCTTCAGTCCCTTTCTGGCTGGCCCTTCTTGGCTCCCTCCATCTCCCCGGTATCCCTTATCATTTCCTGGCACTCATGAGACACTCAGGAGACGAACTTCAACTGTTTTCATTACTCACCTGAAGAATGAATAATTGCAGTTATAATTATCCGAAAATTATTATACTTAAGAGCACGTGCAGTAACACACGCACGCACACACCACACTATACATATGTATGTATATATATATATATATATATATATATATATATAATCCTCTATAGTTTACATATGTATACACAAACAAACAAACAACGTCTATACATTAATATGATTAAGGAAGCGACTCTCGTTAAATCTTTTCGTTTAGCCGGGTCCACATTGTGACCCAATAAGAGTGTGGTCGAAGTAACAGACAGATTGCTAAATATCTGGGCATCTCACGTGCGACTTTTGCCATTAATAGTGACACCGCAAAAGGAACGTGCCCTTAAGTCATGCATGAACTAACTACCGGAATTCTGTTGATGTCATCGTCTGCGTGACTAAAGTGAATCAGACATGTAGCACGTACAAGACACGTAACACGAAGTAACTTTGTTTCGAAAGGCATTACAAAAAAATTGTTGCTTCCCAATGAATTCCAAAGAATCCAGATTTCAACACACGTGTGAAAAAGTTCATTCTTTTCTTGAAGATTTTCATTCTCAGTGTTTTGAGCCCTGTGACCTTTCTAAAGTGTGTAGAAAGAGGTGTCATGGCGTGGGCAGCAATCTGCTAGTACGTTAAAATACATTCGGTATTAGTAAAGAAACATTAAGTTCAGCTAATTACGTACAAATATAGGAGAATCATTTACTGTCATTATGCATGCGGATTACCGCGGCAAAACTACAATATATATCCCATGAATCGGGAGATTCGTATATCACGTTTTTTAACGATTACGCAAAAAAGAGAAGACTTTAGGGCATTTTGATTTCCCTGGGCACCCCCAAAGCCCTCAATTCCATTGCGCATTTATAACAATATCTAGATCGGAAGTTACGCGAGAACATACCCTCCAAACAATGGTTGTTTGTAAGGCGTTTTTAAAAAGCTTGTAAACGTTTTAAAACGCTTCTAAACGTTTTTAAAACACTTCCAAAAATTACAAATTACTTTTTTTCTGGCTATCGTTCACACCTGCTCCTCGAATGTGGAATAATTGAAGGACGCTTTCGCGGGGATATGATGTAATCTGACTCAAACATTGTTCAAAATCTTGCATAGTTTCCATGCCACACAAGAGTAAGGCACTTGTCGGTGCAAAAGGCGGTGGCAGCAGGTACTGAATAAACATCTTCCTTCTTTGCATGGGCTTTCTTTGCCTTTCATATTTTGTTTTTTATATGGATTTTTAATAGTGTTCAAAAAACTTGACTTTGGTAGAACAGTGTAATAAGAATGTGTAATCTTTTCTGTCTAAAACCTACTATATAATATCTATATATATATATATATATAATATATATATATATATATATATATATATATATATATATATATATATATATATATATATATATAATGTTCCCCAATATCGAACCAGAGCGCATATTTTATCGACCAAACGAAACACAAGCGCTTTCACGCCCAGAAGTGTTTTTACTTATTAAACCCCTGAACTCGAGCCAATGGAGAGCATTTAATGCAAATTAACCTGGCAAACACTGAGGTACCGCATAAATGGAAATAGTACGCATGAACATGCACAGTTTTTACCTATGCAAAATCCTCTCTAGATTATGACAGGATAAAAGTTAGCGCAACCTGGCGCATATATACAGTATATATGCGCCAAATTAGCACAACTGGTATAATATATATATATATAATATATATTATATATATATAGTTGTGTTAACTTTTATCCTGTCATAGCCTAGGGGTCAGCGCCTGTGACTCTGAGTCAGAGAGTTCTAAGTTGGAATCTTAATGGAGGGACTATTTGCATATGCAAAATGTACGCGTGTGAATTATTTCCATATACTATATATAATATAATATATGTGTGTGTGTGTGTGTGTGTGTGTGTGTGTGTGTAAGTTAGATCGAAAAAACGAAGAGAGAAAAAGAAAGTCTACATTTTTCAGCAAAAAGTAAAATTTGAAAACTCTTTTCTAGAAAATGGATAATATTTTGTGAACGTTCAAAGAAAAGTGCATACGAGATGAAGTTAGTAACATAACTGTGCGGGGCGTTCAAGTTGGTTGGTCACTTTTTCATGGAATTTTACTCCAAAATACGCGTTTTTCTCGGAATTTTGGTGAAAGCATAAAAAGTTTAGAAATTTAATTTTATATTTACGCTGTTTTTTGACGAATTCTTAGTTCCTTTTTAGCCAAAAAGGTGCGCGGAACAAATTCATGAATAGTCTTGAGAAATCTATTAATTAGCAAAAAGAAAGCAAATCTCCCCAAAACACGAAATGAGTCAAAACAAAAGAAGTGAGTTTTTTTTACTAAATTAAAAAAAAAATCTCTTAATATAAAAATTTTGGGAAAAATGAATAATGATTTAATAATTTGAGGATTTCGTTAAAAATGACGAAAGTAGTATAGTGTAAGCATTAGATCAGTGAGTAACTGGTTAGACGAAATAGAATTTATAGTTCCGTTTGAAAACCAAAAGAAAGTCCCTAAACAGAATTATTGAAATTCCTGTTCTTTGTTACAAGTTCAAGGTGATTTGGGTATTTGGGTACTTAAATGATTTTTTTCAACGCAATAACCCGCACTTCCATAGGATGGAAAGGGTAAAGGCAATAAAGTGGGAAGCCAGGAACTAGTAAGACTCGAACCCGGTAGCGTGGTTTCAGAGTCACCGCTCTTACTAAGTACACCATCCAAAACCCCCCAAAAAGGTTCATTCAGACGAAGCAAAAACTTACGTTGTTTCACCATCCTTTCTTCAAGCCATCGCTCAAGCGAAGTGAATATACTGAGGTTGTGGGTTTGACTCCTATTGGTGCTGTTAATAATACTCTGGGAGTTAGAGCAATGGGCCACATTAGTTGTCCTGAGCGTTGTGTCAGTTTTTGGCTCTCCTCAGTGATTATTAGTATCCTCACTTTGAACGCAATAAGATTCTGAAACCACGTGACGTGGGACGTGGGTTGAGTCCTACTAGCTCCTAGATCCCCAATTTAATGTCTTCCCCCTTCTCCGTTAAGGTAGTTACTATAGTTAGGTTAGATTAAGTTATAAGTTATAGTATGTATATATATAAGGTCAATTCGCGTTTATAAACATTGGCATCCATCTTCTGTAAACATTCAGTGTTGTATCGTCGGTGGGACATTTTGCGAGACAAGCATTTTGAATGACGAATCAGATTGTCGAGGCGTCGAGAAATTTTTAGAGAATGAAGAAAATTTTAACGAAAATCTTTGGATCTTCTCAAATTAACGACGAAACATAAAACGACTTTAACTAACCTAACGAAATTTTACCTAACCTAACCTAACCTTTATTTCAAAGATAAATTTTCGAAATCTTAGAAACAAAAAAAATAATTCCGAAGAGTCATCTTATCTTTACAACTTAGTTTGATGTCGAAAGCCGTTCGGTGGAAAGAACCGAAAAATCTACTTTCAAGACTGAAATATTATTGACCAAATATCAAATATTAAGATGCGTCTTCATATAAATGATAAATACACATTTAAACATTTTCTCTTCTTGCAATCGAATTTATAATCGTGCGCGATAAGTAAACGAATGTATAGCAATTGATGTACAGTTTCGGGGGAAAAAAGTTCGCCCAGAAACAAAATTTCTAAAAAGCGTAAAAATTACTAACTAGTGACGATTGGGATTTCGTTTTTTATATTTTCTTACCCTCACGAAAGACCATAAAATATATGCACAGAAAACCAGAGAGTATTCGATACCAATTAATAATTAATTTATGCTCGTAGGCGAACCAAAACTGTATATGGAAACTACTTATTTACGAGAAGTGAGAAACGCAATGGCCTTCAAAAGGTCTCATAACGAACCAATTAAAACATTTTTTGGAAGTGGGACATATTTTACTAATTATACAAATATAGAGACACGCAACAATTCTCTAAGTGAAAGTATAAATAGTCAGTTGTTGGTGTTATTCAAGAATGAATGGATTGCTGTACTTTACTTTGTTAATAAGATTCCACCAATATACGAATAATATATATGGGTGTTCCATAAGTCCGTCCGGTCTCATGGAAAATTTATTTTAAAATAAATTTTCCCATGAGACCGGACTTATAGGACACCCTGTATATATATATATATATATATATATATATATATACATACACACACACACACACTTCACCGTTCCAACTTCGGGCGGATAAAAATCTGGTATACATGAAACGTATGTTATATATTAAGTATGCAACACGCATATAAACTATAAAAACTGGTTACGCAAAATAATAATAATAATGATGCTTAATAATAATAACATTAATAATAATTAATAAAATTAGGCCCCGAAGTAACAACATATTTCTCCATCGTTCAAATATAATCAACCAAAAAGACGTGAACAAAATGTGCAAAAACGTGAAAGAAATTAAATGGTATAAAATAAAACTAAAATGATAAAAATGCTGCCAAGTTAAGCTCGTCCAATGAATGCTTAATTATTATAATGAATAATAATAAGTTTTACTTTTAATATTAAAGTTCCACATACAAATATTCACATTATATATATATATATATCTGCGTGAGAGAGAGAGAGAGAGAGAGAGAGAGAGAGAGAGAGAGAGAGAGAGAGAGAGAGAGACCCGCACATACGAGATGGTACGATGGGAGATATTACTTAATTAAGTAAATAAACAATACTTTTTTTTTTAGTGTATTCATATATTACGTAATAAAGTTATGCCAATCGTATTAAGATCAAAGTTCATTGTGTATATATATGCTAAGATACTAATATGGACTCCGATCATCTACTGTAGTAATAATAATAATAATAGATACGATAATAATAATAATAATAATAATAATACATTTATATTATTAGCCAACGTTAAAAACCATGAAGCGTTCTAATAAGGCATATACAGTTTGAAATCTTGAGTAGGGCACTTTTTATTCTTTGGCATCATCTAAATTAATGCCCGCTCAGAGGTAAAGATAATGCACGCTTAATGGCAAAATTGCCCGCTATTTTTCCCCAAACAGAGATCACCATTATTTTCCCAATTCGATCGGATACACGAGAAAATTAACTGCTACTTTTAAGAGCTAATTTGCTACAGATTTTTTTCCTAGTTTTCGCTCAGAATACGACACGGTGCGATATATAGCTAGGAATTAGCTTTCATGACTAAATGTTCCTCGCTATTTATATGTTTATATACTTTTTTTTACGAGTAATTTACGCGTAATATATTTTGTACAAGTCATTAAAATGGTTGGAATGCGAGTAAATTTAATTTTCAGACTGGCACAAAAAAAAATAAATAAAAAAAAAAAATAATTCACGGCTGATCTAAACAATAACTACAAAGCATACCTAATATTTTCATTATATATATACATACATACATTACATATATATATATATATATATATATATATATATATATATATATAAATTATTGCTATCATTATTCGTACACGTAATAAATCTTTTAAACCTGCCATTTTGAAATGGAAACTATGTTTGACAACGAATCACATACTTTATGTATCGTAATTTTATTTTAAAATTAATGTATGAAAGATAAAAATAAATAAATACGAATATAAGAAAGATATAAAAAATGTACAAATACATTATAGAAAATTTTTAAATGTAAATAAAAAGGATTAAAATTGAAAAAAGATTCAGACACTTATTCTGAACTCAATTGTCATTCACCACATTTGCTCAAGTCAAAAGAAAAGAAAGAAAATAAAATGAAAGAAGATTTTTGGGGGACGGGGTTTGAGTTTTTTTTATAAATAGCTCATGGCACTGCTTGTGGCACTGCTGACTAAGTTAAGAGGCCCTACTTTGCAGGCACCAAAGGGGCCAGAAGGGATTCGTAATAAATCTAAGGAAATAAAATGTCACATGTGAAGCTACTGTATGTACCTTTGGTTAACTTCCGCCCGAATTGTTCATTCTGACGATGGTCAAGCTTTTCACTCTACCTTAGACCTACAGTTTAACGTGGAATCCAAACCACGCCCCACCAGCAGCCTAGCGTCTTAATCACTAGGCCACCCAGGGTACCCATTTATCTACCAACCACTTTCTTTTGTGTGGAAGGATGAACAGCTGGTTTTGATGAACAGCTAGGTTTTGCTGCAGGCCGGCTGCCGTCACCGGGTCTCGATCCCGGGGGTCGATGGATTCGTAGTCAGCGACGCTAACCACTACACCACCGAGGTACACTTGATTAAATACAAAATAGTAATAATTGAAGGTATTTGTCTCTTTCTCTCTATCTGTAGATAGATAGATTGAGAAACAGATATAAAGATAGCTGGTTAAATAGATAAGGATAATTGGGTTAATAACGCAAAAGGGGAAAAGATGGTCAACTCTCCAAAATTTCGTAAATCGAAACAGCTTTGAGGGAATAAATCTTATATAAAAATTTGCAAAACCCAGTTCAATGCCATCTGAAAAAACTCCAAATTTAAGTGACTCCACTTAGAAAGGAAAAAAAATTCGTAAAGAAATATAGATCTGAACATACAAGAAAAACCTTTTATCACAGTAAAATATCTCTTCTGTATTTGAAAGCTGGATGACATATGAAATATACAATAATAGCTAAATGCATTAAGTTTGTTTAAAGTCGGGGTTTTTTTTTAGCTATCGAAAAACACGTTTTCAAAATATACAAAAAATTGCAAAAATGTACAGATAAAACAAAAAAAATACTCAATTTATTTGATGAGAGATTTTTTTTATTTTTTTTTAAAATTTTGCTGTTGACTCAACTGTATATCGTTCAAAAGGAGAAAGTATTTTTGTTTAAATAAAAGGTAAAAAGGTTTTATAAACAAAGTATTTTTTGTTTTTTATTTTACTTTAAGTCTGTTGAAACTTGCTTGCTTACTTACTCGCTTGATCTCTTTAATAAATTATTCTCGAAATCAAAAGCATTAAGACAGGGAGAGGCCATAAAAAGGGATTTTAGTAGTGATTTGAAGTTAATAGTATAGTAACATTTATAATAATTTATAATAATTCCATATTAATAAAGCATACCTCTCTCTCTCTCTCTCTCTCTCTCTCTCTCTCTCTCTCTCTCTCCTTTTGCATGGCATCAAGTCAAACAAGACAAAAAAAATCTCTCTCGGATACAGAAAAAATTTTTGGTTGATGAAACAGCAGCACTATAAAATGCGCGTGAGGCTTTTATCACCATAATAAGCGGGAAGGAGTTTGTTGCCATAGAGTTTCATCTCTTGTGTGTGTCTTTACTAACTGAGATTGCTTCAAGTTCTATAAACGAAATGTCAATTCCTTGATTCAATGGGATAGACAAGATATTCTGATTGTAAAAGATCGTTCAACAAAACTGTTGAGCAAGTTGTTATTAGTGTATTAGTTCAAGAGAGTTGTTTTTCCCATGATGAAAAAAGACAAAGTTCTTTGGCCAAAGAACTTGGACGCAGTAAGAATTATGGACTCATATCATATTTTTTTGTATTTTACGAAGTCAGTGGAAGGTTTTCAGTCAAAAAGTTATTACCAGAGATAATATGCTTAAACGCCTGCACGTGACACCTTGTTTGAAATCACATATGCTTTACAATTGCAACATTGTAAATAGCATAGGAATAAGCAGTGACGTGCACAGACTTTCAGAAGGGCAGGGGCTCAGTTGAAAAAAGGGCACTCCCCTAACATTTTTAAAAATGAAATCCGCAATGCCATATAGGCTATATATATATGTATACACACACAAAGAAAAATTAAATAATTGTATGTGGTAAATATTCTTAAATTCCATTAAATTCAATGCATTATTTTTGTATATAAAGCTGATTAAAGAAAATAAATGAAAATTTGTTGTAAAAAGGCATGTTTTTATTGCAAGATTGCATCATTTTATTGCATCGTTTTATAATAAATAATCTAGGTATTTTTATTCACTTTTAATGAAAATTGTATTGTTTTTAAAAATCAATTTCATATTAAAAAGGAAAAGGTTGTGAAAATGTTGTTTAATAAATCATTTATTAATTTAATGAAATTCATGCCAGTACTAAAACCCAAAATCCATCGTTTGACACACTGGTGTACTGATGGGCCTAGCCTAGTAGGGGACGTGGACGTTTTTACCAACTTTACGAGTAATGTCATACAATATTTTTTGGAGTAATGTCACACTGCTTTGGATTCCAACTTACCATAATTATCAGTGAGAAATCACTAGTTAGCTTAGGTTAACGTAAAATAAACAAACAGTAAACAATACACCCACATACCCGAGAGACGCAATCAACAGTGAACAGCTGCAGTCAGTGTTACCACTAGGGACGCCCTCCCTGATTGACAAAATAATAGTAACGGTATGTTAAGTTTATTATTCTAATAAAAAAATCATAGATCAAAGTAATTCCAGTTTTGAAAATCTGTTGAAGTAGCAGTAACTAAATAAAAATATAACTAATTAATTCAAATTTATGTCGAATCAATATATTTATGAATTTTGACTAAAAGGGCACTTTTGATATGAAGAAGAAAAAGGGCAGGGGCTCACCCAACCCTGTGCACGTGCCTGGCCGAATAAGGAATTACGACTCTAAGTCCAGTGACGAATTTGATTTTAGTTAATCTTTTAGAATTTATATTCAGGATTAAAAATTAAGTACTTATGTAATTCGTATTAACTGTATAATACAAAAATAAAGAAGACTATATACAGTGGTCTCCAAAGTGGGGTGCGCGAAGAAAATTTGATGATTCTGATTTATCATTGTTTTTTCGTAGAAAGTTTTTGAATTTCAAGATGACCGAGAAAGAAAATACTCGCTAACACACAGTCATTCCTAGAAATTTGCGAGATAGTATCCGCGATATCGCTTACTTGCGATTAAAATTTAGCAAACTAAATATCACAATTCGAGATCGCCGCATTATTTTGTAAAATAACAGTTGATTGACATCAGGGAAGATACAAGTTTACGAACCGAATTTCAACAGAAAACTGTGCACAATTGGTGGATTGGATTAAAAAATGAGTACCCAGATTTAGTAAGTGCAACGAACGATGCGCTCCTTCCATTTGGATCTACATATCTGCGTGAGGTGTCTTTTTCTGCTATGATAGGTATTAAAACCAAGAATCGAAATAAACTGAACTTGGAACCGGACCTTCGAATCGCTGTATCACAAAGTGTCAAACCAAAATTTTCAGAAATTATGAAGCACAGTCAGCCACATTGTTCTCATGAAATTATATTGGTAAGTATATCTTCACCCTATCATATTTCTGTTGTATACTATTAACTTACTAGTAAATAATGAAAATATAATATATATATATATATATATATATATATATATATATAGATATATATATATATATATATATATATATATATAATCTTCATGTTCATTAGGGGTGCGTGTTATTTATTTTTGCTGATTAAAGGGTGCGTGATCAAAAAAGTTTGGAGACCACTGCTCTATAAAAATGGATCCTATAGAATCATAAACTGGTCTTTCCGATATTCGTCAAGGAAGTATCCTGGATACTACATATGTCCTTATGGGGTGTCTTGGAAAATCTCCATTAGAATCATGCATATTATACAAATAGTTCTACATTATAATAAAGTGACAGGAGTGAAAAATTCAGAATCTGTATAATTATTAGTAATAATAAATGATATAAAGTAAATGTATGACAAAAATATAGAATTGAAGCCCTTTTCTTTTCGTTCTAAATTAACTTGAAGCCACATTCTTTCACAGACTTAAAGTCAAATTTGTGGATGAAAAGACATTCAAATGCAAACAAATGTAAATGTGACGTCAAATGTAATCAAAACTCAGTTAGGCCCACACTTCCCTAGGTCTACTTCTTAGTTTATGGGTTAAAAGCAGCGGTTCTCAACCTTTTAGGATTAGTTACCCTCTTTTGCAAAGAGACAACTAATAATTCCCGCTCTCCAATCAAACAAAAAACAAGGTTTTTTTCATAAATTAATAATTCTTTATTTACTGTCGACGCGATAGCAAAATAATTACTATTTAGTAAATATTACAGATTCGTGGGACGGCTGAGGTTTATTTTTCACCAAACGATAAATGCGCGGCACAGTAAAACAAGGGCGACTGGAGCATTTGATTCCACGTCCGGTCTGTTCCTGAGTTTGATTTTGATAATACCGATTTGGCTGAATACAGCTTCACTCCCACGCCATCGGGAAAGCCACAAACAAGGAAATTTTGCAATCGATAAGATAGGCCAGCTTCGTTAAGAAGTCGCTTCGGAAGGGCTGTGCCAGGCGGTGGTTCTTATTCTCGAGAAAGTTTGCCAATTGGCTACACAACTCAGAAAATATAGGGGATGAGCTTCCTCGGGACAGCCATCTGACGACAATGAAAGAGAACAGATTTCACATTAGGCGTCTTCACACAACCGTGTGAACAGACGGGAGTTACTTCCGTTTGATTTGATGAAGTTGACCGCATGAACGATGTCATTGAAGACTGTTGCCTGAGATTGGCTTCGAAGATAACACTTGCCTGTAAAGACACAGCAGTGGTTTCCGACGCAATCAGGAGCCACCTTGTTTGCCAGCACGATCATGCCGGTTTTCTTTCTCATCATAGCTGGCGCTCCTTGCACATAGTATGAATATTGTAAATGTAATAAATATAACGAACTTATACTTCTGTATAATTTATAATTACTCGTACATCTAGTTTCAAAAGGGTCTTATTTTAACAATTACTTCATTTCTAGTTTGACATCGGCAATTTTTCTCGGGAGGGGGGGAGCAATTGCTCTCCCATGTCCCCCATGGCTACACCACTGAATTAATTAATTATTAACTCTAGATAACGGTCGAGGCGGTAGAACAACTAAGTACTTTTCCCTAGTTATTTGCAGTAAAATATGTATGCAGAAATCCGGAGAGTTTTGACTACAGCTAGATTTCCGGTAATCCCGCCTACGGCACTGAGGCTCACACAATAATTGCGCTTGTACAAAAAGTTTTCGCCTCGAGATTAGCTATCATTTGGCACTTCCATTAGTTGGAAGATGTGTAATTTTTATTTCAAAAGTCACCATGGCGGAGATTGAAATTCCTAAAATGTATCTTGTATCAAATATACCATTTTAAGATACAAGATAAAGTTGTATCAGAGATACAAAATATTAGATACTTTCGTATTTTTGTTCAAAATAATTCTTCTTCTGCAGCATTATTAGTCCCATTTATATGGAGTCGCTGATGCGGATACTTCTCCACTCCGCCCTATCCTGCGCCATCTCCTCCGTCAAGTTCTTCTCGCTCATATTCATCCTGATTCGATCTCTCCACCTCATCCTCGATCTTCCTCTCTTCTTCCTCCTGGGCACTTCCACAGATAACACCTTCTTCCCAACTTAGTCCTCGTCTCTTCTCATTACATGCCCATACCATGCCAGTCTTCTCTATTGAGCCTTCTTTGAAATTCCCGTAACATTCACCACCCCCTGACTCTGTCGTTCCTTATCCTGTCTCTTCTAGTTACACCGCACATCCACCTCAGTACCCTCATCTCCGCAACCTCCATTTTCCTCTCATGGCAATACAACATTGCAGGCCTCACAACTGCCTTAAACACTTTACTTTTCAGCTTCATAGGCATCCTTCTATCACACAACACTCCCGAAGCCCTCCTCCAGTTATTCCATCCTCCTTTTATCCTGTGGTTGATCTCTTCCATTATTTCCCCACTTTCTTCCATCACTGAGCCCAGACACACTTGAATTTCCGCACCTTATTCAGTACCTGTTCTTGAATAGCAACACTCGCCTCTTGATCTTCACCAGCCCAACATACCACATATTCTGTTTTCGTTCTACTGATACGCAACCCTCGCCCCTTAAGCACTCTTCTCCAATTTTCCAACTTTACCTCTAAAGCCTCTCTGGTTTCTGCATACAGAATAATGTCATCCACAAATAACATGCTCCACGGCGCCTCCTCTCTCACTCCCTCTGTGATGACATCCATAACTACATCAAACAAAAACGGGCTCAACGCGGACCCCTGATGCAAGCCGACACTCACTCGGAACTTCTCCGTCATTCTAACACTAGTCCGCACTCTCGTTATTGCTCCTGCATACATATCTTGTACTAACCTTATATACTTCTTTGGCACCCCCCTTACCCTCATATACCTCTATACCTCCTAACGAGGTATCCTATCATAGACCTTCTCCAGATCTATAAATACCAAGTGAAGTTCCCTCTGCCCTTTTCTGTATCTCTCCATGATCTGTCTCAGAGCAAATACTGCATCTGTTGTTGCCCTACCAGGCATGAAGCCAAATTGCTCCTCCGCAATCTCCACTGCTTCCCGAATTCTCCTCTCAATGACTCTCTCCCAGATCTTCATGGTATGAGAGGAGCTTGATTCCTCTATATTTGTTGCACTCCTGCACATCTCCCTTTTCCTTATATATCGGTACTAGTATACTCTCTCTCCATCCTCAGGCATCCTCTCCTCTCCATATATTTTCGATAACAGTCTCCATAAAATATTCTCTCCTTCCCTCCCTAGTGCTTTCCACACTTCCGTCGGAATCTCATCCAACCCACAAGCTTTCCCTCTTTTCATTTTCCCCAACGCCGCCACAACCTTCTCCCTTTGGATGCTCACAGTCATCCCATAATTCGGCTCTCCTTCTTCTCTTCTATCCCTAGGATTTTCCGTATTCAGTTGCCTTTCAAAATAACTCCTCCACCGTTCCTCTACCTGATCTTTCCCCGTTAATACTATTCCATCGCCATCCTTCATCATCTTGACCCGAGTAATGTCCTTTCCCGCTTTATCCCTTTGTCTTGCAATTCTAAAGATATTTTTCTCTCCTTCTTTAGTATTCAGTTCTTCATACATCTCCACCGCACGATATTTCGATTGCGCCACCATCCGTTTTGCTTCCCGCTTTGCTTCTCTATACAGCTTTCGATCCTCCTCTTCTCCCGTTTCGTCCCATCGTTTTTTCTTTTCTCTCTTTTTCTGTATGACGTCCTGCACTTCTCCATTCCACCACCACGTTTTCTTATCCCCCTTACTTTTCCCCACTGACATACCAAACAGTTCGCATCCAATATTCCGTATCACCTCCGCCTTGCCTCACCACCATTCATTTGGCTCGTGCACCTCCTCCATGCCTTCCTCCAGATTTATTCTGGCTTGAAAAGTTTCCCTGACATCCTCACCCTTCAATCTCCACCACCCGATCTTTGGTATCCCTTTTGCCTTCTCTTTCTTCGCTCCTTTAATGCATACATCCAAAGTCCTGTGTTGTGGAGCCACTGCATCTCCCAGTATCACCTTGCAGTCCTGCACTTCTTTCAACTTTGACCTACTATGCATAATATAATCAATCTGGGATATTCTCCCACCACTTTTATACGTAATAAGATGTTCATCCCGCTTTTTGGAATATGTGTTTGCTATTGCCAAATCATAAGCCGCTGCAAACTCAACAATTCTATCTCCCTTCGGGTTTCTGGGGCCCACACCCCAACCTCCGTGTATTCTTTCAATACCTTCGTTTTCATTTCCAACATGTCCATTCAGATCCCCACCCAGTACCAGCGTCTGGGAGTTTGACATACTCTGCATTACATCGTCCATCTCTTCCCAAAATCCATTTATCTCTTCTTCGTTACACCCCGCCTGGGGGGCATATGCATTCACCACAGCAACCACTTGCCCTCCAACATCTATCTTCATACGCATGATTCGATCTGATATTCGCAGTACATCGATCACTTAATCCTTCCACTTTGCGGCCAGTACGATTCTCACGCCATTTCTCCCCTCCTGTGCCCCTCTATAAAAGATCTTGTATCCTCCTCCTATCTCCCTCGCTTTATCACCGCTCCATCTCGTCTCCCGCACACACATCACGTCCACTCTTCTCCTCTCTATCAAATCAGCCAACTCTCTCTACCTCTTCCCGTCATGGTCCCAACATTAAGCATCGCAAACCTCACCGCTTCGCTCCTCCCGAGAGCTTGCCTCTTTAATCGCATGCGCTCACCATGCGATAGCCCTTGTTCACTTCTCGCCAGGTTAGGGCGATGTACTCGCGCGTCGCTTATGGGGTACGCCCTAGCTCTAGTCACTCTCGATACTGTCGTCGTGTCATCCTCTGGTTTTGGCAATAATTTTACGGCCGGATGCCCTTCCTGACGCCAACCCTCGTCTTTTATTAGTGTTTTGTGTTCTCAATTCTCAATTTATGATGTATCGAGAAAAAATATTTCATAAGAAGAAATTTCACTTTTAAAAATTAAGAAATATTTTAACACTTTATAAATATAAAAAAATACAAAAGGTCTAATTTTAAAATTAAACATCTCATAATTTCTACTGAGGATTATTTCTTATTTTATATTAAACAACAACATTTTCCATTATTCAGTGCGTTATCCTCTGCCAAATGAGTATTTGATACTCACCACCAATATATACATACAAAATAGAATTTGCACCTAACATACAGTATCTAATATACAATATCATCGATACAACCCATCTCTGCATACCGACAATTAATTCATAACCTAAGCCATTTTAACTTTGATTTATAACCATTGCATTTCGTATTGTATGTACTGTACTGTCTTAATCATTGCAATATAAAGTTCGTTCATTAAAGGAAAAAGCCGTGCAGTCTATCTCTTTTCCTAGTTGAGTGACAACTCAGCTGGTAACCCCGAACATTAATTAACTGTTTAATTACTTCGACAACTTGCTTAATTACTAATTACTGCAGCCAATCTTCATATTGGCAGTCTACAGACTTAGGCTCTACAAACTTGCCTCAACTAAATAGCCTATACAATTGGTGTGGTGCCTATGACTTGTGCACTATAAATAAACAAAAAAATTATATATATATATATATATATGAGAGAGAGAGAGAGAGAGAGAGAGAGAGAGAGAGAGAGAGAGAGAGAGAGAGATTCGGGATGCCACATGTGTCAAATAAAGAACAACTTACAAAAGCATCTCGTAAACCCCGCATAGAACAACGGATCTCTTATCTTGTTTCTATTTATTTTTTGATGGGAATCATGAAAATAGCCAAACTCAAATAAAGTCCGTTTTATTATACTTTCAGTAAATACTTTCCGCCATAACAGTTTCAGTATCTGCAGTCAATACGCAATGCGCATTTTTTTTTTCTGCAATTCGTATATCGATTCGGGCATAAATTACTCCATATAAAATGAGCGCAAAAACCTATTGAAAAATGTTCTTACATTGTGTTAATTCACTCTTAATGCTAACATTGAGAAAGTATATATATATATATATATATATATATATATCCTTATCCTTGGTTAACCTTAGTTTTGCTTCCGCTCGAATTGTTCATTCTGACGAGATTAAGCATGTCACTTCACCTTAGACTATAGTTTAACGTGAAATCTGAACCACGCCCCAACACGGGCGGTCAGAAATTACAAAGTCCTCGCACGGACTCGTCTCACGACCTCCCGATCAGCAGCAGCGTCTTAATCACTAGGATACCCACGGTACCCATTTATCTAACAACCGATTTTTATTGTGCGAAAGGATGAACAACTGGGCTTTGCTGCGCGCCATCTGCCGTCACTGGGTCTCAATCCCGGGGCCGATGGATTCGTAGTCAGAGATGCTAACCACTACACCACCAAGGAGTATATATATATATATATATATATATATACACAACACATATATATAACTTCCACTGTCCCCTCCACCCTTTCTTTTTCCTCTGTCTTTCCTCTCACTTTTTCTTTGTTTTTCCGCCGAGATATGCCCTTTTAAATAGAGGCGAATCGGTTCTTCCCGAACTTTAAAAAAAAAAAATATATATATATATATATATATATATATTATATACATATATATTAGGATGCCCACAAATCTATTTGAGTAAATGAAATTACCCCCAGACTTCAAAGTAAACAAAAACAAGCCAATTGCTCTTAAAATTGTTGCATATGGTGTCTCTCATACCGCACGCATTACCCCCAAATAGTTTAAATGTATCCCATTTGGGGTAATTTACCCCTGTTCGCCGACCACTGCTAGAATAATTCCTTTTCATGAAAAAACAATATATGTGAAATATTTTACAAATCGAGTAAGATTTAGAGGTCACTCAATAACCTTGAAGTTCTACCCAGTGGCGGATTAGACAGGGGGCTGATGGGGCTGCAGCCCCAGGCTCACCAAGGAACATAGGCCCACCAAGGAAGATAGGAACTGTATCAAGGAACTACATCAAGTTACTCGTAACTTGATACGGAATATATACTTTCTTTGTTGAATATACTGGCCTATGTTTTCATACCCAAGATCCGAGTCCTCTACGTAACCGTAATGAATATGAACAAACGTAACCATTGACCCATTTGGATCAATCAGCCCCAGGCCTATCAGGCCATTAATCCGCCATTGGTTTTACCCCCACCCGACCCCTAGTATATACCCCATAAAACTAAACTAAACGAGAAGAAAATAAAAAAAAGTTCTAAAACATGTGAACGGATGAGATATGTAAAATTGAACGGCAAAGAAACTGGCTGAAACTGGGACAATGCCATGTGATGCCATATGATGTGGTCAGCAGTAGCTAAAATATCAATGCTCTTGAACGACCTCTAAATATCAATCAATTTAAAAGAAAATTGACACACATACTTTTTTCATCACATGGAACAATTTAGGGGGGGGTAGTAGTAGAATGTTTAAATTAAAAAGAAAAAAAATTCACCCCTGTAGCCAAGAAGCACCCTAATATATATAACTTCATGAATAGACTTTTTGTTCTTCCTAAAGCGCAGGTATCACACTAATTAATTAAACTGCGTTTATTTAACGCGGGCATGCAGAAGTTCTTAACGCGTGAGAAATCTAGTCTTTATAAATAAGTGACTGTCTGCTTTATATTTTAGTTTTTACGAGGTTCGTATATTTATTATAGAAAAGACCTTCATTTTCATCTATATTTATAAGCAAAATTATAAACAAAAATCCATTTCTATATATAAAAAAAAATGGGCTCTTTTTTGCGTATACTGTATATACACATACATACGTATATATATATATATATATACACACACACACACACGACTATAATTTTTATTATTATTTAATTCTGGGTACGGCGCCAGAGTGTTTGATTATTTCTAAGAAAAGCTGCGATTTAATTTTAAATAATAATTATTATTTCTATATTTTTATATTTAATTATATTTAATTATATTTAATGGGTATGAGTTCAACTTGACGTTGAACATGTACAGTAGAGTATTTCCCACTCAATGTCACTCCCATTACCATTCCTGGGAATGCTCGAAGTGAATTCCAAAACTGAGAAAAGCGTTTCCCAATTTGGAAAAGGGTATGAAAAGGAAGCCGTGACGCGGATGCGTACCCGAGGGCCATCATCTCTGAAAATCGAATTTAGTGTACAGCGGGAAATCCAAGTGAAAATGGAAATGGATCAATTTGAGAATTGCATCTTTTCGGATGCTCACTCGCGGATTTCTCGCGCTTTCTTGGCCGACGAATGGAACGTGAATGGGAAGAGACCCATACAGTCGGATATACAGTGGCGGTCAGAATTATGGAAACATTTTTAAAATGTTGATTATGTAATAACAATTCTTTTCAGTCTTTTTATAAGTTACAAGAAGTAAAATGATACGTCTGTCTAATTAAGGAGTTTTCTAATATGGTGTTTTGTTTCATGAAGATTTACGAGTAGTTAATAAATATTGAAAGACATTGTATTTAATGTTGACATCACGTTTTGATTAAAATAACTGTCTATGTTCACAGAAATATTGATATTATAGTATTGGTTAGAATGTTTTTGTGTTATTTGTATTCATACATTTTAGCCCATTTTCCTTCAAAAATATAATTTGACTCATGAAACGTCCACCTGAACATTGTTTGGTAACATTGTGCCCTTCTCTTACAGGTATCTCTGTATAATGGCTCCCACAAAGGGAATACCATACAAAAAAAAGACTCAAGATTAATTAATACCTTCTTGATGAAGAACTACAGAGACAAATAGCCAATAAAGTAGGAGTTTCATTGTCCACGGTGAGCAAAATCCTCTCTCGTCATTCTCAAACTGGGAATGTAATGAACGAAGTAGGCCGACAGCGAAAAAGGAAGACCTCGGAAAAAGAAGACAAATACATGATTTTATTAAGCAAACGCAATAGAAAGCCTACTAGCGTTCGAATAGCTGCTGAGGTGAATACGTCACGCAACGGCAGCATTTCTACTTCAACAATGAATAGACGTCCAAGGAAGGTTGGTTTAATGGGTCGGGTTGCTACTAGAAAGCCCCTTTTGCCAGTCTTAGAGTGATCATTCTTTCCGATTTTATACCAATTTCAAAAGTTTGGCTCTCTTTCTTCGCCGCAAAAGAGGCTTTCTGGTAGCAACCCAACCCATTAAACCATCCTCCCTCAAACGTCTCTTCGTTGTTAAAGTAGAAGTGCTGCTATTGCGTGATGCAATGACTTCAGCAGCTATTCGAACGCTAGTATTCTTTCTGTTGCGTTTGCTCAAGAAAATCATGTATTTGTCTTCTTTTACCGAGGTCTTCTCTTTTTGCCGTCGGCCTACTTTGTTCATTACATTCCCAGTTTGAGAATGACGAGAGGGGGTTTTGCTCACAGTGGACAATGAAACTCTTACTTTATTGTTTGTCTCTGTAGTTCTTCATCAAGAAGGTATTAATTAATCTTGAGTCTTTTTTCGTATGGTATTTCCTTTGTGGGAGCCATTATACAGAGATACCTGTAAGAGAGGGGCACAATGTTACCAATGTTGAAGTGTAGATTTCATGAGTAAAATTACATTTTTGAAGGAAAATGGGATAAAATGTATGAATACAAATAACACAAAAACATTCTAACCAATACTGTAATATCAATATTTCTGTGTAACTTAAAAACTGAAAAGAATGCTATTATTACATAATCAGCATTTTAAAAATGTTTGCATAATTTTCACTGCCAATATATATATATATATATATATATATATATAGAGCACTTCGGTGGTGTAGTGGTTACCGTTGCTGACCACGAATCCATTGGTTGGTAGATAAATGGGTACCCTGGGTAGCCTAGTGGTTAAGACGCTGGGATGCTGGTGGGGCGTGGTTCGGATTCCATGTTAAACTCTAGGTCTAAGGTGGAGTGACAAGCTTGACCTTCGTCAGAATGAACAATTCCTTGGAAAAAACCAAGGTTAACCAGTATATATATATATATATATATATATATATATATAATATATATATATATAATATATATATATATATATATATAATAAGTCGAATGGATGAATGCTTGAATGGGGGAGCAGTGGCGGGTTAATGAGTCGGTCGCTTCTCACAGGATTAATGTGTGGGTTAATCGCAGACTGACACTGATGAAGAAATTCACAGAAAGTGAGCAATTTCACTTTTATTTATTACTGATGCAATCGCGGAGTAATTATTCTGAGTTAGTTAGTAATTGTTAGATAAGTGATCTTTAACAGTTAGTTAATGACGCTTGTCTTTAGTATATAACCCACCTTTTTGCCCTTCCCAAGATGAACCTTTCGACACGACTTTCTGTCGGGTACCTCCTGACTGCTTTCCCAAACTCAGCTTATATAGCTCATCCTTGGGTGATGCCCAAAACGAGTAGGGGAAGGATAACCTTATTGCGAGCCGTCCTCAAGGAATGCAAATGTATATACAGGGTGGGAGAGAATTCTTTAAGAATTTTATACATACAACTATTTAGTTAACAACATTATACAGATAAATGATGAAACAAATCAAACAAAAAGTCTATAAGAATTTTATTCATACAAATATTTTGTTAAATTGTAATTTAATCTTCAAAGAGTTCTCCATCCGCTATGAATTTATAATACATTTATGGATTCTCTGTGAAACTCTTCATTGTTCTTCTGAACATATCGAGTGGGATCCTTTTCAGTTCATCTATTCTGCGGCCAAGGGTATTCACATTTGGATTGATGAAACCAGGAGTGTAGAGACTGTCAGGCAAATAAGCCCAAAGCCAGAAATCACATGGGGTTAAATCAGGTGATCTGGCTGGCCACTCGATGGGACCTCGCCGCCCAACCTTCAAGGTTGGTATCCAGATTCTCACGGGCAGTTACAGAGTAATGTGGCGGCGCTCCATCATGTTAATAAAGCCAATTCCTGTCAACGCCATTAGTAAACTATGGCAAAACTTTGTCTCTCAATACCTGGCAATAGCGTTTTCCATCATCCATCGTACCTCTCGAAATGTCAAAGGAAACGAGTCCTGACTAACCAATGCACGGCCAAACTGTTAGTGTAGCCGTTTTAACGGGTTTATCCAATCGTATTTGTGGGGATTTTTTCACCCAGCAGTGCACGTTGTGTTTGTTTCCTTTACTCGTTGAACCGAAGACACATTCATCTGAAAATTTGATCTTTCGAAGGAAATAGATCACTGTTGAACTTTTGTCTCATTGTTTCAGCAAACTGCAGCCGTCTCAGAATCATACATTATCATCGTCGTATAATGAGCTGAGAGTAAATGGGTTTGTAATCGTGGTACCGTTGTGATTTCAATATTTTTGCTACTGAAAATTTGGAAAAACCGAATTCCTCCGCGACATTTCTCGTTAAAGTTATTGGATCGACTGGAAAACTGGCGAAGATATTTTCTTTGTTGTTGTCTCCTGTCGACGTTACTGGCCTTCCGCTTCTTGGACGATCTTTTACCAGGCTCCGTTTCCAAAAGTTTGAGCTTCCAATATCGAAGAGTGGTTACATTTGGTGGTGGTTTATTATAGTCTACTTGAAATAAACGCAAACTTTCTTCACAATTATTATAAGAAATAGTCCACGATACAAGATACACTTTTACTTCATTACTGTATTACTGTATTCCATTCTTACTGACATGGCGCTGACTGGGGCTAGGGCCTGGGGCCTTCCTGTTCTACCCTAGGGTCATTCCTGGCTTGCATAGTTGCTTTGAAAATTATCGCAAACACTGCAGTGATATCATTGGAATTTATTCATTATTAATAAATTATTTGTATGCATAAAATCCTTAAAGACTTTTCTCCCACCCTGTGTATATATATTAGGGCCCTGCGAAGCTTCGAGATTAGATTTGATTTCGAATCGGGAGAGAGGATTCGATTTGATTCGTTAGCTTGGGCTCCGATTCGATATTTTCGAATCTCCCTTAAGTCCGGTAAACAACATCAGTGTTGTTGTTGTTTTTAAGAACACTTTCGTAAATAAACACTTCTTTTTACTTAGATTATAATTCAATCTATATACTGAGACCAATCTCTTGCGCAATAACACTTTTATCATACTTTAATACCATTGTTCCTCCTCATGATCAAATACTTAATACATTTTTTTTAGAAGGATTTACTTTGTCCTTTATTCTCAAGAAGATTTAATTAATTTTATGCTTATTACTAATTGCGTGTAGAAACACCTTAATCTATATGTGTACAGTTGATATATATAATAGTGTCTCCGAATGACGGTTCAGGATCAGCTGTGGTTGACTCATCTGCAGCATACCGCTTCACCTGCGGGATTTGGTGAAGAATGGAATTGGTTTCCGCTCTCCTCCTACCTTCGTACGCAGCCACCCATAATAGGCCAGAGACTTTGCACAAAAACCTGTCCAGCTGGTTCTTGAAATGGTTCCTCAGTTCTTTTGGCAGTACATTAAAAAGTTTTGCGTCTCGTATTCTGAGGGTATTTTCCATTCTCGTTTTCATGGTCCCCTGTCCCACCGCATCTGGGACAGTACAGAATCTGCCTCTTCCCTCATTCCAGTGCGTTTCTATTTCATTTCTAAAATTAGGAACACAATCCTCTAATCTAGTGTTTCCCATACATACATTACTGTGTACCGTTCGCGTCTTCTTTCTAGACAGTAACTACAGTTTCGGGGATTGTAGTAAAGACCAGTTGTCTTCATCTTTCGTTTCCTCTATCTTCGGCGTGTAAATGCTTTGTATGGCTTCTATGTTCGTAATGTCTCTTTTTCTGTCTGGGTTTGTGAGAACTGAGCAATACTTAATTATTGGTAGTACTAAACTCTTCCATAATTTTAGCATGATGAGTGCTTTTCTAGCCGTTGTGATTTTAATGTTATAGTGTTCTCTGAATTCTGCATCCGATGAAATTATTACTCCAATATCCCGACTTGTGGGTTTGATATTATCCATTTGGTTTGCAGTGTTTCGTACCCTTTATTCTGTAGCGGCTTCTTGTTACCATATATGTTGAACATTTTCTTCGTTGAACTTCATATTGTTGTCTTCCACCTACTTAAAGGTTTCAGTAACATTTTATAATTTTTTCTGTCACCTTGTTTTGATATTTCCCTTGCATATCTTTTTGTCATCCACAAATACGATACGATACTCTCATTAATATCTGTATCAATGCCTGCAATCATTATTATAAACAGCAAGGAGCTAATACTGTAGCTTGTGTGACAGAGCTTACGACTTCTGAGACTTCGGATTTGACTCCATTTACTACTACCCTTCAAGTTACTTTGGTCAGAAAATTAAACATTCCTCTTCCAGTAATTCCCATATTTTAATTCCATGATCAGATTTATCGAAGGCTTTAGCAAAATCAGTACCTACATATTACATCTACGTTTTGACCTCGAAACAATATTTCCAGTATTTCTCTTGGTGGTCTAATAACTGTGATAGGCATGATCTTTCAGCCCTGAAGAAAGGGCGGATCCAGAGCACAATTTTGGAGGGGGCAGTCACCTTCCAGAACCTGAGATTATAATATATTGGCAGGCAACTGATGTGACAGAATTGCCAACGATTATCACATTCGTTCTGCCTATAAAGAATGCAGGAAGGTATCTGTTTTTGGTCAAAGAAGTCAGTTCCTTAAGGTGACAGTAAGCTCCAGCGAGGCATAAAATTAGCACAACAACATTTACATTTTATTAAGCATCATCATTAGTGGCAATTAAAGAAAACTATACAATATATTAAATGGCTCGCTGTTGAACATCAATGTGCCCCTATACTCACTCTTTCGCAACAGCGATTATTTTTATTGGAGGCTTCACTCTAATTTTGTATTGTCTCTTCTTTATGTTTCCGATCTTCTTTCACTTTCTTTACCTTTAAAGGTTTACAGGACTCATGGTTTGGGGGCGATCACCCCCCTCACCCCCCTAAACCCGCCCCTGCCCTGAAACCACGTTGGTTCGGACTGAATAAATTCTCCATTTCTAGGTAGTAAGCAAATTCGCCTCTAATTACACGTTCAAAGCACTTTATAAGGTGGGAGGTGAGAGATATTGGCCGAGGGTTCTTAGGCATTGCTCCGTCAGCTCTTTTGATTAAGCGGGCAATGTTCACGTTCTTCAATAGAAATGGAATTTGTCCTGTGTTAACTGATTTTCTCCATAGTAAGTACAGGGGGTTTGGCAATACTCTCTTTACATTTCTTCAGAAACATGACACTCCATTTCTCTGGGCCTAGTGCTGAATTTTTCTGTATTTGTGAGAACCTTAATTACGTCTCCTTCCAAGAACTCAACCTATTAATAGATTCGTATCCCTTAAGCAATTCACCTAATTTTTCTGTCATTTCTGTATTCTGTCGGCCCCATCTTTTAACGGACCAATACTCTCTTTACATTGCATTTTTCCTTACGCAACCGTGTAGAAGTATTCTGGGTTACTTTTTTCTGCTACCTTCTTTTCCTTCTTGTTTGTCTTATGTATGACTGTTTTCGTTTAGGTCCACTTCTTTTGAATAGTTTTTCTCTAGTTTATGTCCCCTTGCTTCAGTTCTGCATCCGTGGAGATTTTTACGGTTTTTTAACATTCTCTACATAATGTTCCGATTTTTCTCTCGAGCTTGCTATGTTTTTTGTCGTCTCTTCGGAACATGTTTCAGCAATATGGATTTAGTTTAGTGTTATAGATAGTATTGCTTCTGGAGTCTTCTCGTGAAGTAGAAATTTCCAATTTACTTTCTTTAAATCTTCATTTACAGTTTCCCAACCTACTTTCTTTGAATTCATACTTAAACCTTCAAATATTCCTTTTGACTCCCTGGGGTGCGTTTTTGGTGTCCTGGTTACTAACTTTACTTGTATATCGATTGTGGTTATAGTTACCTTTTTACTTATTATTATGTCACTGTTATTTGTCAAAATTAAAACCAAAACTCTTTTCTAGTCCTTTCACAGATTTCCTGGATAAATTCACAAGGTTCCCTAATATCTAATAGCATTATTGTTTGGGTTCTATCATCTTATCTAATGTTACCATGGAACTTCTCAACATGCATAATTTCGTCATTTTCCTCTCATATTGGGGATGGAAAGTTAAAATCTCCATAAATTAAAGTAGTTGGTGCTTGGGTTTTAAGTGATTTTAACATTGTTACTATTTCATTTGTAACCTATTGGAATTCATTTTATGTGGTGTATGGTGGTCTGTACACGTTCATAATGAATAGGTTCAGTTCTTTTACTTTTAAAAACAGAATTTCGACTTCGCTGTTTGATTTGTTTACCTTCACTTCACATGTGTATGCGTTTCTCTCAAATACAACAGCCTCCTCTTTTATTTTATTATTAAAAACCTTTATTAATAATAAAATAAATTTTTTCAATTTACAATGACATGAATAGTTGTGAAGCTCGACTATTTATTTTATTTAATTTGGCCTTAAGCTTTAGGCTTTACTGGGTTCTTATTAAAAATAAGCAGCTAGTTGTTATTAATTAATAATAATAATAAATAAATAAAGCAAATAAGCATTATTAATAGTTAAAACATGTATTACAATATTAATGGACAATATTAAACAATATTAGTGGACATTAATCCTAGATTTTTGTTAGTGTGCCATTATTAATCGGGATTTCAACTTGGTTTTAAACAAATTTACATTCACAATATTTTTTATATCGGCATGCAAATCATTCCATAGTTTCAATCCAATGAAAATGGGTAGTTTTTGAGATGAAGACAATCTAAATTGAGGTATAACAAGCTTTGATCTACGTATTTCTAGTCTGGTCTTTTAGCAACTCTCCGCTCTAAATACGTTGTAGTCCTTCATTACTATTTCAACGTCTTCGATGCAGTTTTTACAGCCTTTTTCACATTTATGAAAGTATGTTTCGGCTCGGCAAATAACATATTTGCTGCATTCCAGAGCTAAATTTTGCAGGGATTGTATCATAATTTGCAGTCTGCATGGTCAGTGTACAGGACTTGTATATTTGTGTATAATAAATTTACAGGGTTAATAATTTTGGTGCTCGTTTGTCTTGGATAATGGTCGTTTTCTGGTCAATTTTGACAGTTCCTGTTCGGTGTTAATGGGGGGGGGGGGTCCATTGCATTTGAAAATAGTGGGGATGCGGCACTTGGTACCAATGTGTTTGTTGAATTAACGGTAGGTGGTAAATGTATTGCTGGGTGTGGTATGTATCATATATATGCGAGGTTCGGTCTTTTCTTATTAAAAGGGACAGTTGTTCTTTTAATATTCTCATTTCTTCTGAGCTATATAATCATTGGATGGTTCGAGTTATCATTCCTCTTTGAGTACCCTTTAATGTGAAAATACGGGTACTCCATATTTAGATATTTTTTCTCCCCAATTGACTGTCTGCACATAAAAAGGTGGAAACAGTAGCAATTTGCTCCGTATCTGCAACTTCTATTCCTTATCATTTAGAAACATCTTTTAGGGTGGCTACACACACACACACACGGAGCCATATTTACACGAACCTGTTTTGTTATATTCGCACATGGTCCGTCTTTTGGATTATTTTACGCTCTCAATCCTGGGGGTTGGCATCCTACAATTGCATTGCGGTACGTCGATGCTATTTTGTGTATCTGGCCCCATGAGGTGTAACTTTGACGACTTCCTCGTTCAGTTAAATAATAGTCCCCTCCATTAGGTTTACTTTGGAAGTGGAACAAAACGACTCCATCTCATTTTTGGATGTGCGTGTACACTGTACATAGGGAAAGCCCAAATTTTAAGTTTAGTATCTATGGAAAAAAAACCAATTTGTCCTATGAACACTTTTACTCCGGACACGACAGCCCGATCAAGAAAACCATATTCTGTTCTATGTTTCTTTGTGCTCTTAGGATCGACAGCCTGGAATACATGGATGTTGAGTTAGAAAAAAATCAACAATATTGGAAGCGACTTGTGTTAGCCACCTGCTCTTTTGGAATCTTGCCTTATTAACAAGGTAAAATGAACCTTCTATCGTGTGAATAATAACACTCGCACGTTATCGAACAATATTTCAGTACTCCCTTTTTTCCCAAGGCTTTGTTTAAGCATCGCTAATGTACTTAAACTTTTGAACATTAATGTAGTTTTTTCACTTGACAATATTGTGAAAAGTGTCACAATAAAGAATAGTCCTACCGATAATTCACCGGTCTGCATGAAAATCGATTTCTTTATTTTGAGTTGTGGTTCTGAAGCAGTTCGCTGCGCTGAATTCAAAAATGCTACCAGTTGTTTTCTATCACCCACAGTTTTAAAATTATTAGCAAAACAATTTTGGGCGTTTGGTAATTTTTTACTTTTTTTATCTTTAATTAATTTCGTTTTTTCATATTTTTCAGATAGATAATTCTAACATTACGTCTTTAAAATTTTAATAATGGCTTCTAGAGGATGTACCCATAGTCCAGACATATTTTGTTATATTTGTGGTCGGTATGTTGTTGTAAAACAAAGGACAAGTGTAACGACCTTCATTAAGAGAGCTTATCATGCTTATTTTGGAATTAAATTAGATCAAGACAAAAGTTGGGCTCCACACAAGGTTTGTCTTACGCGTGTTGCGGCACTAAGGAATTGGAGCAAAGGTAAAAAGAAAAGTTTGCCATTTGGGATCCCTATGGTATGGCGCGAGCCTAGAAACCATACCGACGACTGCTACTTCTGTTCTTGCAATGTTAAAGGTTATAATGCAAAGAATAAAGAGAGCCTTCAATACCCAAGTCTTCCATCTGCAATAAGGCCGGTACCCCATGGTCCAGAAGTTCCTATTCCCCGCCCACCCGAGAGTCTGGATCAATACAATTCAGATTCTGATTCAGCTCCAAATCCAGACAATGATGATGTTTATGAACAGCCAACAGCTGACCGAGATCCTCCTAAACCATTAACCCAAGCCGAACTAAATGACTTCGTCAGAGATTTGAATCTGCCAAAGGACTCTGCAGAACATTTGGGGTCTAGATTGCAGGAGAACAATTTATTGGCATCCGACACATACTTCGCTTGGTACAGAAATCGTGAGAAAGACTTCGTGCCTTTTTTCGAAGAAGATGGTCCCTTGGTATTTTGCAAGGGCATCACAGGATTAGTGTGCAAGCTAGGCATCGAATACCAAACCAGTGACTGGAGGTTGTTTATAGATTCCTCTAAAACCAGTCTAAAAGGAGTGTTACTGCACAACGGTAACAAATATGCATCAATCCCAGTGGCCCATTCTACTCATTTAAAAGAGACCAATGATAACATGAAACTGCTTCGGGAAAAAATTCAGTATCAAAATCACAGATGGATATTGTGTGGGGATCTCAAAGTCCTTTGCATGTTACTTGGGCAGCAATCAGGATACACTAAGATGCCATGTTTCATCTGCGAATGGGATAGTCGAGCACGTGACCAGCACTGGAAGAGGAAAACTTGGCCTCCTAGAGAGAATCTTACCCCAGGATCAAAGAACATTTTACATGAACATCAAGTTGAACCAAATAAAATCCTCCTACCACCCTTGCACATTAAGTTAGGCTTGATGAAGCAGTATGTCAAAGCATTGAATAGAGAAGGTGAGTGTTTCAAGTACATTTGTTCAAAATATCCAAAGATTAGCTACGAGAAAATAAAGGAAGGTGTTTTTATAGGTCCTCAGATTAGAAAGTTATTGACAGACGATCATTTCCTGAACACAATGACCAATAAAGAAAAAGAAGCATGGCTTGGTTTCAAAGATGTTGTTGAAAACTTCTTGGGAAACTACAAAAGCCAAAATTATGAAAGACTGGTGGAAAATATGCTTAAAAAGTTCTGCGCCTTAGGCTGCAACATGAGCCTGAAAGTTCACTTCTTATTTTCGCATCTTGACCGTTTTCCCAAAAATCTCGGAGATGTCAGTGAGGAGCAAGGGGAACGATTTCACCAGGACATCAAAACCATGGAAAGAAGATATCAAGGAAGATGGCATACAAATATGATGGCGGATTACTGCTGGTGTCTGCAACGAGATCAGCCTAACGCACAGCATAAGAAAACATCAAAGAAGCACCGGTTTAGTCGTCATTAGTCAGATCTACCTTCGTAGCCTTAAGTCTTTGGAATAAGTCCTGAAATGTTTGCAAGTAAAGAAGGTAAATATATTTTGTTTCTTTCAGTTATTTTTTTATTCTTTCATAAACAAGCAATATGCTTGTCCAAGAGCTAGGAGCTATTTAATTCTGCTTTAATTAGGTTTTACTCTATCACCTAAAGATTTCGTGCTCGTGCTACAAGGGGTGTTGTAATACCTCATCTGTCCCCAAATGTTAACCACCCATTGATGGGAGGCGAGAGAGTATTTTGCTGGGAACGGGACTGGTTGTTATATATATTTACCCTACATTATTATGTAAGCGTTACTGTAGTCTATAACCAAATTTATGGTTTAGCATGTGCAATCCAATGTTGGTCTCGATAAGATGGTTCACATTTGGGGATAAATGGGGGATTTATGACACACCCTGTAGTAAGAAAACCATACGTGATAGGGAAAAACTAACTATATTTTTGAGATCAGCGCACTCAAATTATATAGAATCACCAACTACAGTAGTTTGTAAAAATCGATCGACAAGTTTTCAACTGTGTACTGGTGTAATTCAAGCATTATATTTATCTATAAAACTGGTTGTAAACAATGCGATTCCTTTTACATTGGACAGACGGGAAAGGATTTGAATACGCGTAAAAGATCAATGTTCCGTTGGAACAGGACAGTCATCGAATGCCATTTTTGTCCATTTGTCAGAATTGTTCCATTGTATTGATTGAAATAATTCTTCACTTTTGTTTCACTCAAGCAACAGTGTTAATAGAAACCTTCTTAAGTTCACCCTCATTCAACTTACAATTTCAACCTTAGCCAAGCCTTTTTTCGCTCGATCCTGATATTTTGAATTCGTTCAGATCAGATTTAGATAAGGAGTGCAAGGTGCTAAAACTCCGTAGCCTTTCCACTTGGATTGTATGCTCCTCCTCCAATATTCTCTGTACCAATCATATAATTTTTCTTTATGAACTATATATATACTGACTTAATCTTGTTATTAATTTCAGTGTTCCTGAGGATGTCATTAGATGGAAGTACTTCACTACCATTTCGTGTTTTTATTTTCCTTCGTGGTTATTTTCATCAAATATTATTTAAGTGTTACTTCCGTGAAATAATTTATATATGTATATATATATATAATACTGGTAATGACCCATTAAAGTTTTTGGCAAGCCATCTATGAAGTTAACATCTTGTTTCGATAATAAAACAATACAAGTAATGCAATGAAAAATGAAAATGAAATATTTTTCTCTCTCGGGATTACTAAATAGCATTGGTACAAATATAATTATAAATGCTACATGATACAACATGCAGGCTCAGAATACTGATCGCGTATCTTCGAAATTGATACTTGGAAGAAACAAAACATCGTACTAATGAAAAGGATGGTGTTCACACACGCATACACACACACGTTTTTGAGTTCTTGCACCCTACTTGTATATGTTTCAGAGATAAAAAGTGAATGCACTAGAGCCAATTTTACTTGAAATAACTCATTAGAAAATATTCTGCATCTAACTCGCTAAATTCCGTTACAAACCAGGCTCTTCTGCATTAATGAGGAATAATTCAACTAATAAATGTTATATCTACATTATATATATATATATATGTATATATATTATATACATAAAAACTCTCATAAAGTATATATCCATTTACATACCAATAAGCTTTATAAGGCTTTCACCGTGACTTCACTGGGGGTCTGAGCGCAGTTCTTTCAGGCAACTGAGTGCGGTTGTGTATCTGAAAAATAATAAAAATCCTATTTATTTGGGTTATGAAAGTCAAAGATTGTGAAATTAACTAAATAACCAATTAGACTAGATAAATTTAAGTTATGCTACGTAAATATGTTTCAGTTAGCTTAGGTTTAATGTAGTTTATCGTAATGCCAGCTACACTTAGTGTGTGTACATCAGGGTTGCCCGATTGGGACTCGACCCAGTTGTCCCCGGTAGGTTTTTCTGAAAAACCCACATAAAACCCACGCAACTGGGTTTTTAGTTTTTTAAAAATAAATCAATGACTCACTAATAAAATAATGTAATTGATTAATTCTTGCACAGTACTTAATACTGAAATACACAAATATGAAATATGGATCGATAAAAGATGCCACATTCACACAATTTGACCGAGATATTAGAAACATTTTATTTGAGCATTTTATTTTCAAGCAAAACGTACACCTAACTGCCCAATGAAAATACAACTCGTGGTAAATCGTTATTTTTGTAATAATAAGCTCTCAGTTATTTAGCTCTATTCTTATACTATTTTGAGGATTGAAAATATGAAAAAGCCCGATAAAACCCAGGTGAATTGTTCCCCCCCCCCCCCACATAAACCTGGGTTTTTGACAACCTTGGCATACATGTATGTGTATATGCCGTGTGCGCGCGCGTGCCTATACACGCACGTACATATTCCAAATGCAGAAAAGAAGTTAATCGCGAGCTATAGAACTTCCGAACGTAAAATAAACTATACAACCCTCCCCAATTCAAAATGCCCCAAGCCACGCTCCAACTTTTTTCAGACAAAATTGAATTTACATCTTTTTTTTTTTACTTTAAAACAAAAAATACATTTTAGAAGATCAAAAAGAGCGATAGAAGCTGTACATTTCCCGAATTTCGAATACATTTAAAAGGAACAAAGTTTTATCTTCATTCTTTTTCGACAGTTAAATTTGTTCCTTTTCTCTTGGCAACTCTTTTTTTTGAATTCTCAAAAGATGTTCTTTATTTTTTCCTTCCTAAAAGAAAAATACGAGTAGTAAACCTTTCGCGTTTTATAAATTTAAAATGGTAAATACGGTTTCTTTAAGGAAACTAATGTTAGCTACGGTCTCTCTCCCCCTCTTTTATATATATATATATATATATATATATATATTATACACACAGGGTGTTTATAAAGTCCCTATCTATTTCAGTGAAAATGTAGCAAAAAGGGTAAAATTCAATAACACTATAATAGAAGGCATACATTTAATGAATACTTTAACATATGATTCTACAAGAGCACCATCAGTATCGCTACAGAGCTCGAATCTGTCAGCAGCATTGAGGAACACATTTTGGAGCATGACAGGGGTTATTTTTGTAACTGTTGTTACGATACGAGCACGTAAATCTTGCAGATCTGTAACCCTCGTTTGATAGACGTTTGACATGACAAAGCCCCATGCAAAAAAATCCAAGGGCGTTAGGTCAGGAGATCGAGCCGCCCAGGACCTGTTGCCTCCACGTCCGATCCACCGATTTGGAAATCGTTCATTTAGGTACTCCCGAACAATGTTTGCATAATGACAAGGTGCCCCATCTTGTTGAAAGACGACGATGTTTAAAATGCCATCTGAATGAAGCTAGGACATTTACGTGCTCGTATCGTAACAGCAGTTACAAAAATAACCCCTGTCATGCTCCAAAATGTGTTCCGCAATGCTGCTGACAGATTCGAACTCTGTAGAGGTACTGATGGTGCTCATGTACAATCATATGCTTAAGTATTCATTAAATGCATGCCTTCTATTATATTGTTATTGAATTTTACCCTTTTTGCTACGTTTTCACTGAAATAGATAGGGACTTTATAAACACCCTGTATGTATGTATATATATATATATATATATATATATATATATATATATATTCTCTTTTGAAATAATTATTCACTGCCTCTAACTCATCAATACCTGAACAAAGTGCAGCCCGTGTACAAGACAAACGGGTTGGGGGTGAGGGGGGCACAACACTTAATGGAAACAGCTGAAGATAAACACGCGTCTCACTGTTAAAAGACTCCGTTATGCAGAGTAAAATCCTTAGTTAAAATAACTAAATACAGAGTGTACATAAAGTCAGGATCTATTTTGTGAAGCACTTGGAAATTATATGGAATTCAATCATAAAATGATAAAGTGGTAACATTTATTAAATAATTAAGAGTAGGATTCGACGTGACGCCCATCAGTATCCCTGCACAGCTCAAATCGTTCCGCAGCATTTCTAAACACATTCTGGAGCATTTGCCGGGTTATGTTATCTGCAGCAGTTCGTATACGTAAGTTTTCAAGACTCGTAATCTTCGTCTGATAGACGTGCGATTTGATAAAGCCCCATGCAAAGAAATCTAAAGGGGTTAAATCTGGTGATCTCGCTGGCCAAGGTCTGTTGCTTCCGCGTCCGATCCAGCGATTTCGAAAACGTCCATTTAGATAATCCTGAACAATTTTGGCATAGTGACAAGGAGCACCATCATGTTGATAGACGACGGGGGATAGGATTGTTAGTACCGTCGTCTATCAACATGATGGTGCTCCTTGTCACTATGCCAAAATTGTTCAGGATTATCTAAATGGACGTTTTCCAAATCGCTGGATCGGACGCGGAAGCAACAAAAGACCTTGGCCAGCGAGATCACCAGATTTAACCCCTTTAGATTTCTTTGCATGGGGCTTTATCAAATCGCACGTCTATCAGACGAAGATTACGAGTCTTGAAAACTTACGTACATGTATACGAACTGCTGCAGATAACATAACCCCGCAAATGCTCCAGAATGTGTTTAGAAATGCTGCGGAACGATTTGAGCTGCGCAGGGATACTGATGGGCGTCACGTCGAATCCTACTCTTAATTATTTAATAAATGTTACCACTTTATCATTTTATGATAAAATTCCATATAATTTCCAAGTGCTTCACAAAAATAGATCCTGACTTTATGTACACCCTGTAGTATGGTTAACTATTAGCACACGATACAAAGTGGTTAATCCAATGCTTCTGTGGCTGCATAAAAAAAATTGAAGTTTTTATCCAAACAATAAACATGGTTGGCACAACTGTAGCATATTTGGATTTACTTTAGAGTATAACTGGATTAACTATTAGGTGTAGTAGTGTGCAAATACTTACATATTTTAACTATAGACTTTCCTCCGTGTATCATTAAATAAGTCTAATTGGGTCTTCATACTCACTAATAATGAAGTGGAGTTCTTCAAATGTTTGTATTCATTAGTAACTTTTTCTGGCCTTTAGTTCAAGTAAATTCAAATATCATGAATGGAGTAGTTTCATAAAAAAGGTAAAATAATAATTTAATTTCAGAAGAAGGGTTTTCCAATGAAAGGAAAATGAATTATATTTGAAGTAACTAAAATAACAAATACCACGATTTAATCTCTCATTTTTTTTTCTTCTTATACCCTGGCGATATCAGTTTAGGTTACTGCCACTGTTGCTGTATCTCGCCAAGAGGGTATTTGCTTTCAGGGTTTACCGATATAGAAAGTAAAGAAAGGCGACTGAAATGTAGGTACTCAAGTTTCAAAGAAGTCTGTGAACATGACTTCATCTTCAGCAGCATTTCGATCGTTTATTTATTTGTTTATTTATTAACCTTCAAGATGAATCTTCTAAAAGATAAGGGCTAATGCCGTAGCCATGTCGCAACACCGCTTCCCGTTGGATCAGCGACGTTGAGTCTGTTCTGTAGCTGGATGGGTGACCACCGTCTTCAGCGTTTAGATGATATAGCTCCCTTTCGACCCAACGTAGAACTGTAGGTCTCCTCCATAACGTAAACTTATAGATGTTACGAAGGCAGTTAGACAACCACAAATATCATTATTAGGTACTACTGCTACTTTCAACGCTCTCAACTGTTTAAAGTCTGTCATTGAAATATTCAAACAAACATGTCATGTCCTCTTTGAACTGCGGTGATGAACCAAAGAATTTATCTCATAACTGAGCGAGTTTAATGCAATAATGCAAGGGGTTTCAAAATGATGGGGGCGCACCCTCGAGGTTCATGACGAGGTTATCGATGGGTTGGTACGAGGACTTTATTATTTGAGAGTTTTTTCTTGTTTCTTCAAAATGTTGGTGATAAAATAAACCTTTCTTTTCGGAAAGACTTCGCGTCGCGGCCTTTAAACGCTGTTTTCTCGCCCGCGTTTTAAGATTACCGATGTTTAGTATGACAGAACCCCTACTGAGCATAGGTACCGTTCCTCACATAGAGGGGGGTCGCGCACGTGGAACACGAATCTTTCTTTACAAGGGCATTCAAAAAAAAAAAATAGTCTGAGAATTAATACTAGCCATGTTCGGGGTGGTTTAATCTCCGTGACGGAAAAGGTCATGTGACGGTGGGGGACCTACAGCTTTATCCGGGATCTGGATTATCTAAGGGTCGCTACATCAACCGAATGCGGAGAATGTCACCGAACTACTAAACAGAAGCAACATCCCTTAACCTCGCAGATCGAACGGGAAGCGGTGATACAACGTAACCACTGCAGTAAATAGTCGACCATCGAATATTATTATTTACGATTGTAAACCACCTCTCCATGTAGTTTATTGCTTTAAACTTTATGATATCATCTGACTCGAGCATCGACATAATTGCACTATTACAGACGACATAAAACGAGACAGTATATAAGAAGTCAAGTGCAGTTGACGTAAACACGAATATAGTAATTTAAAAACGTTTAAATTGAATTAAGATATTTATATACTTTTGAAATAAGAGTAATGCCTTTTTTATATATATATATAAAAATCTCATTAGGCGTAAAATGATGTATCATTGTGTGTGTGTGTGTGTGTGTGTGTGTGTGTATAATATTTTCAAAGTATATAAAAAGTTTCAAACAAAGACTAATAGTGGATCTAATTAAGACGTAAAAGCTACACTGAAGGTCTGTACGATAAGGTTAATATATACAATAAATACTTTTTATTGAGATGCAACACGCGTCGGACCACCCAAAACCTTCATTCTTGCGTGATACCTCGGGAAAAGCAGAAAAAAAAAAATTGTTTCGGGGAATCGAACGTTTTTATCCTCTCAACTCGTCAGACAAGATCGTTGCGTAAAAGGGTATATACATACATACACGTCCGGCGAAAAGAGTGATGCGTGAAGTCATAGATCAAGACAGACACACTCCGCATGACCAGAGAAAGCCCAAACGGGGCTGCGCATGGGGTGTGAGTCCTTATTTGCGTGACGGAGCGAGGAAAGGCAGGGGGGGGGAGTAAATAACTGAAAGAATAAGGAATTCGAGGCTTCATAAATCCCTTCCTTTGTTACGTACCGACATTTACGACCCTTCTCCCGCGTTTCGTCCGCGGGTGGCGCACTTTTCACCTCACGCGGGGCGGAGCTGAGCCTGCCCGCGATGAAGGTGCGTGTGGGAGGTCGCGTCCTATGCCCTATTTATTATTATGAAGCAAATTTCTACATTACGTAATATCTTTATTTAACGCCTTTCCAAACTGAGGTTATACGTCGAGATGGGCCGCGCGAGTTTTATCCAAAGCGGAACAGAATGGAAGTATCGGGTGTGATGCAGCCTTTTCAAACGCATGCGCGAAATTAACATTCCTTAAGAGTTACGTAATATTTAAATAGAGAAAAATGGAAATAAGAATGGAATTTAATAGTAAAATTTCATTCACCTCAATTTTAACCGTTTTTAAATTATAAACTCGAATAGAGCAACCTCTTTAATAATACAGACTGCACTCGTAGCTTCAAAAATACTCTGTACGTATATCTTCGTATACAAAACGCCATTTCTCAGTTTCAAAATACGTATATGCATAGAAAACAAGGCCCAGCCCATAGAAGGGTGTGGGTAATTTTTCTTCCATTGAGATCGGCTGATTCCGAGTAAAAATGAAATACGTGGATGTTGGATACAAATGGATAGACAAAGAACAGCGATGAAGTGGATCTGGCACGCTGAAAGGAGTGAAAACAAATTATGATACGCGATGCTGCACCCACCAAAAGAAAAAGAAGAATGCAGAGGAAGAACGAGAAAAAATACACTAAAAGCATTTTGAAAGGACTTGGAAAATAAAAAGGATCTGTCAATGTTTAGGAGAAATCGTATATTAACATCGATTTCGTCATTGGAGGAGAATTTTATATCATAGTTGAAAGTAGAACTATAAACAGATTGAATCCATTATAGATATCGAAGGTGTAATGGGCCAAATAGGTGTACACGACCTATATAATAAGTTCATAGAGGCAATAAAACTTTTCAGTACATTAAGAAAAGAGTATTTGTAATGAATGGTTCATTATGCACTCACTATTTTTATGGCTACAAACATTATGACAGAGAAAACGTTCCCATAAAACATATATAAAAATGGTTATAATCTATCGGGAAACTACACCTTTATCATTATAGGTGCTAGTGTCTCCGAGCAACTGATACAATGAAAAAACGGACATGTAGCAAAACTCTCGTGTTTTCTGGTTTTATTTACTAGTGTGATTATGTGTACATTATATAAGGTTTTAAGAGATTATACTTTATATATTAGTCCGACGGCATGTTTTTTTGTTTCAAAGAAATTACTTCTTATAATATATATAATTACTAAAACAGTTTTATTTCTTAAAAAAAATAAAATGCATATTTTTCATTTATATATATATATATATATATATATATATATATATATATATATCTATCTTTCTCCGACATTTCATGAGGTATCAATAAAAATGGTTTTTGTATATATATATATATATATATACTTTCGGGGTTCCCCGCTTCTAATTGAGAAACCTCTAGCTACAGAGATTGTTCATTTAAAAAAAGTAATCACCAACAATTGAAATTTTGCTAAAGTTTGATTACTTTTAATTTTATGAGAGAGAGAGAGAGAGAGAGAGAGAGAGAGAGAGACAATAAAAATTCATATATAAAACAAATTGAGCGGAGCTTAAATGCTTTGCGACATCTAATAGCCAAACTCATTAAGTTTATATTAATTATATATTTAAGTTAAAGTATTATTAATGAAAATGTTTAAGACTTTGCTTAATTTATCTTTAATGATATCTATGGATGTCCTATTAACTCGATTATTTACATTTATTTTAATAATAATTAATTATCTTAATTATTTTACATTAAACAAAAGACAGAACAGGTATTTAAAGCAACTTCATTTAAGCAAAACCAAACGAGGAATAATTACCGCCTCAAGTAGTAAACAATACTCGCATGGATATGGTTAAAAATTCCATATATATATATATATATATATATATATATATATATATATATATATATATATATATATATATATAGTTAAAAATTAGTTAGAAAAGGTCTTAAACATATTCGTAATAAGTAATTAATAATTAAATCTAAGTATATAATTCACAAATTTTTAAAGAGTCTGGTTATTAGATGTCGCAAAGCGTTTGGTTTCAGTTAATTTGTTTAAAAGATATGACTGTTTTATTTCAGACGTTTCTCAGACACCCTATCAGGGGGCTCCCAAAGAATATCCCTCGAGCCGATTGTGCGAGTCTTGTCGCCCACTACTAATCAGGGTGAAATTATGGCTTATTTACAATTGAAGGATCGGCCAAATGTGTCGTAATGTGTATAAAAAGTGCAGTAGTGTGATTTGTAAAAAGAACGTGAAAAATGTTGAATTTTTTGTACGAGTAAAACTTTAAGAACCTTTGATATGTATACAACAAACATGCTACAAGGTTCAGTCTTCAACCGACTAGAAGAGACGTACAGACTGGGGAGACGTACAGACTGGAGAAAAGATCTTTCGTATACGACTTTGTTAATGTATATATTGGGACATATATCATATGAAATGTATACAGGGACATGTATATCAAGTTTATATATTCTAGTTACGTAAAAACAAGTAAATTTACCCCTAATTTTCAGATATTTATATCTTGGGTACTAAGTCTGGCACCCGTAAAATTTCGACGATTAATTTGTTCTGATATTGTGGTAACCTTTAAAATATTTTTAAAAGTTTCAAAAATTTATTTCATGCTCATTCAACACTTTTTTTTTTGGTCAGATTTTCAGATATTTCAATGTATTGTACGTCGCTTTGTACGATTTTCCAAATTCGACTGTTCAGCTCCCTTCTCAACAGAATTGCATCAGATTTGCGTGACAAATACTCATAGATATTGGAGGCGAGAATCGGATCTCAAAAGCTTTCCCGGATCCAAATGTTCCAGATGGAGATGAAAGTGCAGGGTTATAATTCCAATCAGTCTAAAGAAATCCGCTGTCGGTCAGTTTACATAAATTTGCAGGCTATTTTAAGTTTGCGTTCTACAGTAAATTGGGACCTGTCATGATTATTTGGATGCAGTGAGTCAGTCATTCTTGAAGGGAGGATTATATTATCATTTCTATTTAGAAATTACTTAAAAACGAGCATCTTACAATTATTTATTTTGTTTTACTGCAATGAAGGAACTGTAAACTACATTTCCGATACTTTTAAACAATATTGACGCTTTTCTTTATAGCGATAAACTGTCCTGAAGTTTTTTTTTCTGAAGGAGAGCGAGAACAAGTTGTATTCTAAAAATATTCCGAGAAAATCTGTAAATACGTTATTAAGACACCATAAATGTCATTTCCAAACATTAACGAATTTCTGCGTTATGAAATTGTTACCAAACAAATACTTTAAGTTATAACGGCGTAACTCTAAAAAGTAGAAACTTATAAAATAAATATTCATAAAAATTATGAACGATTCGCGTTAGTGCTAAATATCATTTATAACGAGATTTTCTTTGTTTGCAAGTTACGTGTTTATAGCATGGAATAATTTTTAATTATATATATATGACACACACAGACCGTGCATGAAACAAGGAACTCTTCTAGGAAAATTAAATCCACTATAATCCGAATAAGTAATGGTAAATGACAAATACCATAGTTTTTCTTTTTCGGACTATAGTGGATTTAATTATCCTAGAAGAGTTCCTTGTTCCATGCACGGTCTGTGTGTATCATAAAAACCTCAGGGAACCATTCTGAGTTCATTTCCATATATATATATATATATATATATATTAAATTAACGCAGGCATTATTATATTTGTAATTTATTTCTTTCTTAAAACCAAACATTTCGAGAGTAACTACTTCCATCATTAGTGGAAAAATACATCTAATAGTGGAATACAGTGGAAAAATACAAATAAAATTCCACGTATAAAGCGGAACAAGTTGTAATTAACCAAGAATATATAAATAATATTACCTTGATTTGTTAATATTATACGAAGACGAGTAATCATTTGGCGTTGGTTTTCTCCATAATATATGGAACGACTCAGATTCTAGTATTAATCTAATTTCATTCGATAGACAGAACTGAAAATCTATTGGACGAACGCTCGTGTTCACAGATACGGCAATGAATTGGTGTTGGACTATTTTAACTAACTCCAAGGAGTAGCCAGGAAAGCTTTATGCCTCCGGATGAACTTCCGACCGAAACTCGATTTGGCAATGCTCACAAACAGGGAATTTGGTGGGTTTGTTTAACGGCAATGAAGTTCTGTTACTAATCTTCAAATGCTCATTGACCCTCGTTTCAAACTGACGAAATTAGGAAATTAGAAATTTGGCCAACTTTTCTTTATGTTTAAAAAACAAACCTGTTTTGGAAGTTATTTTTTTTAACATATTTGAAACTTATTTAATTTTAAGGAAAAAAAATGAGAGTAATAACTTAAGCAGTTTTTCTAATTTTTTCTTATATAATTAATCGAAGTATTTAACATCATTATTAAGTGTGAGAATCAGTAGTAGTGGTTTTGATTGTCTAAATAATTACATACATGTGTATATATTAAGAACTAAATCCAAAGGGTAGGAATCCCAAGAGAAATGTGTAATTAGGTGTGTTATCTAAACTAGCTAAAGTGGGCCATACGGACCCATTTAGCTAGACCTGCGGTGCTAGGGGCTTCGGCCTCAGTAATTGGGAGGCCGCAGGCCCCCAATTACTGGGAAGTCAATTATTCGGTTAGTAAAATTATATTAAAGAACGGATGTGAAGATTAAGATTTTCATTGTTGCGTTCTTTTCTATAGTTTATTGACCCCTCAATAATTGGGGGGTCTGCGGCCCCCCCAATTACTGGGAAGTCAATTATTTGGTCAATAAAACTATAGCCATGAAAATCTTAAGCTCCACAAATCGTGACACAATGTGAAGCTCAAGATTTTCGTGGCTGCGTTCTTTTCTATAGTTTTATCGCGGTGCTGGGGTCTTCGGGCCCAGTAATTGGAAAGGGGGGGGGGTATTTGTTGGTCACACATATATTTTCGTTCATTACTCATCACCCCCATCCAACGTAAAAGTTTTTTCTGCGAGCAGATGAATTATAGTAAGACTAGCGAAAATACCCGTCCTACGGACGGGATATTCTCTGAGCAAGTTGGAGTTTAACATTTACAATAAGCTCACGAATCACTTAAATTTTAAATGCAGCTTCACAGATTTTACTTGAAGCTCACGAAGCAGTTAAATTTCAAATACAACTTGTCACATTTTTTTACTTATTATTATTATTATTATTATTACGGGCGGCAATGTGAAGCTCAAGATTTTCATGACTGCGTTCTTTTCTATAGTTTTATTGACCAAATAATTGAACTCCCAATTACTGTCGGTTCAGAAACGTAAAAGTTTTTTCTGCGGACAGACAGACAGACACACATTTGCTAAATTATCGTAAGAATGCAAATCTTGATAATTAGAAAAAAAAAATTGCAAGCACAATCCAAAAGGTGGATCAAGAGGAGGTGCCAGGACATAAGCATTCAAACGTTTTACCTAATTTCATTATAGAATAGAATAGAATAACCTTTATTAATAATAAAATAAATACAGTAGTCTTTTTACAACTTACAATTTTTACAATGACATAAATAATTGTGAAGCTCGACTATTTATTTTTTTTTATTTTTTATTTGGCCCTTAAGCTTTAGGCTTTACTGGGCTCATTAAAAATAAGCAGCTAGCCGTTATAAATTAATAATAATAAAATAAATAAATAAGTAAATAAGTATTATTAATAGTTAAAGCCTGTATTTCAATATTAAACAATATTAATGGACAATATAAAACATTATTAGTGGACATTAATCCAAGATTTTTGTTAGTATCCCATTATTAATCGGGATTTTAACTTGGTTTTAAACAAATTTACATTCGCAATATTTTTTATATCGGCATGCAAGTCATTCCATAGTTTCAATCCAATGAAAATGGGTAGTTTTTGAGATGAAGACAATCTAAATTGAGGTATAACAATCTTTGATCTATTTCTGGTCTGATACGGGTGAATTTCTTGATGAGTTACAAAATATCTATTTACCCATTGCAAATTAATGATTTTGCTCTTACACTTGTAAATAAAAATAAAATGTGCCAGTTTGGTTATATCATTGAGCTTTAGTAGGTTTAGCTCTTTAAATAATGCACTAGAGTGATCAAGGAAATCAGCATCAGATATAACCTTATTGCTCGTTTTTGGATGACAAAGATACCATTTAATGCGTTGTTAGCGGAGTTTCCCCAAACAAGGGTGCAGTATGTTATATAAGGAAGAACAAGAGTATGATAAAGTCAATAAAACTTGTTTAGGGACTACATTTCTAAGTTTAAACATTATAGCAACGCTCCTTGAAATCTTTTTCGCGATATAATTTACATGATCACTCCATTGCAAATTCTTATCTAGCATTACACCAAGAAATTTTGTTACAGTACACTCTTTTATGGTGATTTCATTAACATTGAGTTCATCAAGATATACATTTCTTTTATTAGTAAAAATCATGAAATTTGTTTTACTGGTATTTAGGAAGAGTTTATTCGTGGTCAACCATTTCATTACACTGATGAATTCTGAATGAAATATATTCTTAGCTGTATGGGGCCGTTGCTTCATTTAAGTCCCCTGGCCCCCCTCTGGATCCGCCTATGCCTCTGGCTATTGTTCATTCGAAATGTCAGTCAATCCCTACGGACAGTCTGCAGTTTCTAGTTGATTCGATGCCTTTAAGATGTGACGTCATCATCCATACTCGATAGGTCAAGCTAAATAATGAACACTGGCCTGTTTTGTAAATTATTAGTAATTTGCTGTAATCTATTTATACTATGTCTCATATTCTGTAAGCTGTTATTGTATTAAACTCCGATGTAGTATTTTTTTTCATTTTTATTCATAATTTTCTGTGGTTTCAGACTTAGTTTATAAACATTCTGTATCCAAAAAGGCTAAGTCATAGATACAGAAAGTAAAGGTTTCGCTGTTTTTACAAAGAACCACTCCACCGATACACCTATTCAGGCTACGAGTAACTCGCAGCATCATTGTCTAGTATATAGAGGGGCAATGTACTAGAGAGGCTTCCTCCGTACGTGGTCCATTACCACTGGAAGCAACAATGCTTTGAGTTATAATCCAATTGAACGGTCAAATTCATAATCATTTCCATACCTGTGTCGTTAGTTTCTATTGCAGACATTCCCAGCTTTATAAGTTTCGAGTGCATGATTCATCAGGAATACAATGCACCACAAGTTTGTATCCCCACCCCCTTCCCGCGGCAACACAAATGCACCTAATTTAATCACAAATACATTCATACCACCTCAGGCTTACTCTACATAAGTTGGGCCAAGAACTCAGAATCTCTGCAACTTCAAACCTTCCATGTAGAAACAAAATTCTATTTTAACATAATCAAATTCAACTCAACTTATTGCAACCTAACAGAACACTACACAGCCTAATAAACTTAACCTAATTGAACTTCCTATAACTTTAGTAATCATTAATCATATAGGGTCTCTCTCTCTCTCTCTCTCTCTCTCTCTCTCTCTCTCTCTCTCTCTCTCTCTCTCTCTGGTGGTGCAGTCTGCTGCCATACCCTCAAAACCGGTCACCCCTGCTTCAACGCAGCCTAAGTGGTTCAATCGTGACATCGCTTTGGCTATCCGAAATAGGAAAGTAGCGTATAGGAGGGCGAAGGCCAATCGTTCCCACGAGAGCACTGAAGCGTATGTCCGCCTGTGTAGGGAAGTGAAGGCGAAGGTTAGGCTAGCGAAACGTAACGAAGAACTACGGGTGGCAAGCCTCTGCAAGGGGAACCCTAAGGAATTCTTCAGTTATGTTAATAGTAGAAAGCCCATTAGAAGCATGATAAAGGACGGAAGCGGCGTTCTGCGGACCTCCGACGCGGACATCGCTAATGTGCTTAATGAGTACTTTGCGGGAGTGTTCACCAGGGAGGATACCCGCGTCATCCCCGAGCCAGGCGTGAGGCACGAAGGTGCTGGCCTGGATAGTGTTAGATGTACAGCGACAGTCATTGCCGATAGAATAGACAAACTGAGCGCGTTTAAGGCTCCTGGGCCAGACCAGTTTCTCCCCAGAGTGTTGCGAGAAGTGCGCGACCAGGTGGCTCCCCACCTGGCTACAGTCTTCAACAAATCGTTGGAGATGGGCCAGGTGCCTGGTGACTGGAGGGAAGCCAACGTGACCCCTATCTTTAAGAAAGGGGATCACGAAAGTCCAGGGAACTATCGTCCCATTAGTCTCACTTCAGTTGCAGGTAAATTATTAGAAGGGATAATAGCTGATAGGATCGTTGACCATTTGGATTCCTACAAGCTGCTTGGGGACTCCCAACATGGGTTTAGACGGCATAGGTCGTGTCTCACCAACTTGCTCGAGTTTTTCCACGTCATGTTGAGTGAGTATGATAAGAGTAGGGCGATTGATATACTTTATCTCGACTTTCAGAAAGCCTTTGATAAGGTACCTCACCGCCGGCTAATGGCGAAAGTGCGCGCGCTGGGTATCGGTGGGGAAATAGGTAGGTGGATTGAAAACTGGCTGAGGAATAGGCGGCAGAGGGTTGTAATTAAAGGGGCTAGTTCGGGTTGGGCCTCGGTCACTAGTGGGGTTCCTCAGGGTTTCGTTTTGAGGCCACTGTTGTTTATCATTTACATAAATGATATCGACGGTGGCATCGTCAGTCGGATCGCCAAATTCGCTGATGACACCAAGCTTGGGGCCAATGTTGGGACGCCGGAAGCGATCGAGCAACTGCGTGCGGACCTAGGTAGGATAGGAGAGTGGTCCGAAAAATGGCAAATGCCGTTTAACTTGGGTAAATGCAAAGTGATGCACATTGGCTACGCCAATCCCAAGTCGGACTACTCGATGTTGGGTAGTAATATCGAGGTGACTGATTTAGAAAAGGACTTGGGTGTGCTAATTAGCAGCGACCTTAAGTTTACGAAACAGTGTGTAGAGGTGGAAAAGAAAGCCCAGAAACTATTGGGTTATATCAGGAGGCAATTTCAGTTTCGGAACAAGGAGATTGTGCTCTCACTGTACAATTCCCTTGTTCGGCCGCACCTGGAGTATGTTGTGCATTTCTGGTCGCCCACCCTCAGGAAAGATATTGAGAGGCTGGAGCGAGTGCAGGCGAGGGCCACAAAGTTAATCCCTTCCGTTAGGCATATGGGCTACAATCGACGGTTACGCGCCCTGAACTTGTTTTCGCTTGAAACTCGGAGGCTGCGCTGTCAACTGATCGAGGTTTTCAAGCTCTTACGCGGGTTCAACGATGTCGATTTTAGAAGTATGTTTAGTTTAAATGATAACCCAACTCGCAACAATGGTTGGAAGTTGGATTTGAAACGGTTTATGACTAGTGTGTGTGGGAATTACTTTACGTATAAGATCTGTGACACATGGAACAGGTTACCTTCGGAAGTTGTGAACAGTTCCTCTGTGGATCAGTTCAAGAAAAGGTTAGACCAAATCTTGCACACTATTTGAGTGTGTACAAAATTTTCCGTGGCACCCGTTGCCATTGGTACCTCCTCGGTATGGGCCGCAAGGCCTTTTGAGGTCCTTCTTTTCCTTGTAACTCTCTCTCTCTCTCGCTAGATTGATAGCTAAAGTCAAAGGACTAGGAATCACCGGGCTCGTTTCCAACTGGATTGAGGATTGGTTAAAAGATAGAAAGCAGAGAGTGGTAATAAATGGAGTGGGCGCCCGTCACCAGTGGTGTCCCACAGGGTTCCGTGCTGGGTCCTTTACTTTTTATCATCTATATTAACGATATAGACGTCGGGCTTCTAAGTGCAATCTCCAAATTTGCAGACGATACGAAATTAGGTAGTGTAGGTACTGAGGAGGGCGTAAGAACGCTTCAGAACGATCTTGACAGGTTGGGCGAATGGTCTGCTACTTGGCAGATGCCATTCAACTTGGACAAATGTAAGGTAATGCACATAGGTTATAAAAACCCGAAGACCGATTACTCTCTCTTGGGAAGGAACTTGACTGAGACCGATCTAGAGAAAGACTTAGGAGTCTATATCAGCAACGATCTGAAACCGTCGAAGCACTGTGCAGAAGTCGAAAAGAGGGCCTTAAAATTATTAGGTTATATTAAAAGACAGTTCCAGTTTCGGAACAAGGAGACTGTAATGTCTCTTTATAATTCTCTAGTCAGACCTCAACTGGAATACTGTGCGCAGTTTTGGTCTCCATCCCTCAGGAAGGACATAGAATGCAAAGCTACCAACGGAGATTGGAGCGCCTAAATCTGTTTAGCTTAGAGACGAGGAGGTTGCGAGGTCAGCTTATTCAAGTCTTCAAGATGCTCAAAGGAATAGACAGGGTAGATTACAGAAACTTATTCTCACTTAATGCCAATCCGACAAGAAATAATGGGTTTAAACTGGAACTAAAGACATTTAGGACCTCTGTCTGCGGAAATTTCTTTTCCTATAAAATAGTTAATATCTGGAACCAACTTCCCTCAGAGGTTGTTTCCAGTCAAAGTGTAAATGTGTTTAAAAATAGGCTAGACAAAGTACTGAATACTCTCATAGTTTAAGATTAAAACATAACAAAACTCTGCAGGAGTTCGCTTGCACGGTGTCTCTGTGAGCAAGCTAAATATAGAGCTATTTATATATTCTCCACTTTCCTGTAAAGTTTCTTTGGCTACTTTTCCAGGGTCAAGGTATTTTCTTCAACCTTTTTCCGTACCTGCCTCTGGCAGGGAGGGAGCGGAGGGTGGGGAGAGAGCCTTCTACTTTTCTATCCAGTTTTCTACTACTGTTAGGATAGTTGAAAGAAAAATAAACTTTTAATAACAGGAACCTCCCAGAGTTGACCAAAAGGTCTTTGAGGCTTCCTCTTGTCCTTGTAACTCTCTCTCTCTATATATATATATATATGAAAATTATTTCACGAAAGTAACACGTGAAAAATATTTATGATGAATAAAACCACGAAGGAAAGGAAACACAAAATGGTGCTCAAGCGCTTTCGTCTAATGACATCCTCAGGAACACTGAAGTACATAAAAGGGTTACAGCCTATATATAGGTTACAGAAAGGAAAAAAAAAACAAAGAAAAATAAATAAATATATATATATATATATATATATATATATATATATATATGCAATAAACGGAGAAGTAAAAATAAAAATTAAAAGATTATCAGAGAGGCATACAGATTTGTAAGGAAAAAATATCGATTTTTAGCACAAGATCAAATGAATTATAAAAATACAAATTTATACTGGAAATCTGCCCGGGTTTTAACACTGCCTTTTTTGGTTAAGTTTCGATGTATATAAAAATAAAATGAAAATTAAAAGTTAATAAAATAGCATACAAGTTTACCAAAGATTTAGCGTTCTACCCTTCTTATCTAAATCTGTTTTGAAGGAATTCAAAACAACAGGATCGAGTTGAAAAAGACCTTTGCTTATGTTGAAGTTATTTGAAAGTTGGATAATGGCAAACTCAAGAATATTTCTATTAACAATGTTGCTAGAGTGGAATAAAACTGAAGCATTATTCCAATCAATACAGTGGGATAACTCTGACAAATGGACAAAAAGGGCACTGGACAACTGTCCTGTTCTAACGGAATATTGATGCTGTTTTATACATGTGTGCAAATCCTTTCCGGTCTGACCTATGTAAAAGGAATCACATTGTTTACACCCAATTTTATAAATAATGCCTGAATTATTGGTAGGGCTATTTTTTACTATGATATTTTTCACAATATTGTTATATGAAAATACTACATTAATATCCAAAAGTTTAAGTACATTAGCAATGCCTAAAAAGCCCGGGAAAAATGGAAGTACTAAAATATTTTTTGACAAAGTACGAGTGTTATTATTGACACGATAGAAAGTTCGTTTTGCCTTGTTGAGACAAGATTCCATAAACGCAGATGGATAACACAGATCACTTCCAATACCGTTGATTTTTTCCAATTCGGCATCGATGTATTCCGGACTGGCGATCCTAAGGGCGCGGAGAAACATTGATGAAAAAATGGCCTTCTTAGTTGGGGTGTCATGTCCCGACCCCCTAAGAAGGCCATTTTTTCATCAATGTTTCTCCGCGCCCTTAGGATCGCCAGTCCGGAATACATCGATGCCGAATTGGAAAAAATCAACGGTATTGGAATTGATCTGTGTTATCCATCTGCGTTTATGGAATCTTGTCTCAACAAGGCAAAACGAACTTTCTATCGTGTCAATAATAACACTCGTACTTTGTCAAAAAATATTTTAGTACTTCCATTTTTCCCGCGCTTTTTAGGCATTGCTAATGTACTTAAACTTTTGGATATTAATGTAGTATTTTCATATAACAATATTGTGAAAAATATCATAGTAAAAATAGCCCTACCAATAATTCAGGCATTATCTATAAAATTGGGTGTAAACAATGTGATTCCTTTTACATAGGTCAGACGGGAAAGGATTTGCACACAAGTATAAAACAGCATCAATATTCCGTTAGAACAGGACAGTTGTCCAGTGCCATTTTTGTCCATTTGTCAGAGTTATCCCACTGTATTGATTGGAATAATGCTTCAGTTTTATTCCACTCTAGCAACATTGTTAATAGAAATATTCTTGAGTCTGCCATTATCCAACTTTCAAATAACTTCAACATAAGCAAAGGTCTTTTTCAACTCGATCCTGTTGTTTTGAATTCCTTCAAAACAGATTTAGATAAGAAGGGTAGAACGCTAAATCTTTGGTAAACTTGTATGCTACTTTATTAACTTTTAATTTTCATTTTATTTTTATATACATCGAAACTTAACCAAAAAGGCAGTGTGTTAAAACCCGGGCAGATTTCCAGTATAAATTTGTATTTTTATAATTCATTTGATCTTGTGCTAAAAATCGATATTTTTTCCTTACAAATCTGTATGCCTCTCTGATAATCCTTTAATTTTTAGTTTTACTTCTCCGTTTATTGCATATATATATATATATATATATATATATATATATATACAGGGTGGGCCGTAAGTTTCCATACATAGGAAAAATTAAACGTTTGTTTTTATGTTTCAGATACCCTAAGAATATGCGTTTGACGTAAGATCTTGTTTACTGATGAAGCAAATTTTTACGTCAATGGAGAGGTTAATCGGCAAAACATACGTTATTGGAGTAATGCTAACCCTAACTGGCTGAGTCCGACGAAGATGCAAGGTGCCGGTAAAGTGATGGTGTGGGCCGGGATATGGGGTGACAGAATTATTGGACCAATTTTTGTCAGTGGAAATCTTAATGCCGAAAGGTATCTTAACATGTTGCAAGAAGAGATTTTCCCATCCCTGCTAAACGAGGAAGGTAACTTCCCAGTTTACTTCCAGCAAGATGGAGCTCCACCTCATTATGGTCTTCACGTGCGTCGGTATTTGGATCAGCAGTTTCCGGATGCTTGGATTGGTCGGCGTGGTCCTGTGGAGTGGCCTCCCAGATCCCCAGATCTCACCCCCCTTGATTTCTATCTTTGGGGGCACTTGAAGCCCATGGTGTATCAGGAAAAGATACGAGACATAAATCATCTAAAGGAACGTATCACCAACGCCATTACAAGCATAACGTCAACTGTGCTAATGCGTGTTCATCAACAGTGGGGAACACGTATTGAAATGTGTTTTCAAAACAATGGCAACCATGTAGAGCATATTATATAAATAAAAATGGTTGTCCATAACAAAATGTTTATTTTCCTATGTATGGAAACTTACGGCCCACCCTGTATATATATATTATTTATTTATTTTTTTTTCTTTCTGTAACCTATATATAGGCTGTAACCCTTTTATGTACTTCAGTGTTCCTGAGGATGTCATTAGACGAAAGCGCTTGAGCACCATTTTGTGTTTCCTTTCCTTCGTGGTTTTATTCATCATATATATATATATATATATATATATATTGCATGCATGCAAAGTGTAAATAAAATGTATAGTAAGGACGACTTTGGTCGACCCTTCACGATCAATGTCAGTTTTACATGCAAAAATAATTTTAGAATTTGGGGTAAAGAAAGTGTGCATAAGTTTGGAATAAGACGAGTCATTCAAGTCAGCGAAGATTGACCGAATAGCGCACTGAGATTCTGCAAGTGCGGATGAAAAGAGGGTGTTTACTTATAATAATAATAATAATAATAATTAATCAATTAATTACTATTATTAGTAGTATTCAGATTATGCACAAACGAAGCTAAAGACACTTTTTTTCATACCTTCTACACTAATATCTATGAGCAGCAACTGTGGGCTAATTATAAAAACAAATTTTTTGCACCCTAAATTTGCTTTATAACAGATTTGTTTAGAGTGCTGCTCAAGTTACCTCTTAAGATGCTCAGTTTCACAAATGTTCGCTAGGCAGTCTCAAGCCTCTCTAAGGTAACAATTTTATTAATATTCTTAACGTCATATCACTATTAAAGACCATGTAAATTAGGTTAGTTTTTGTTAGCTTTGGATAGTAATAATACCCAGTTAGGTCACTATTCTTGTAGGCCAAAATGTAAGAGAGATAAGCTTTTGGCTTTAATGGGCTCACAAATTTTGAGAAAACTTATTTCGTGTTAAAGTTTTTTATAGTCTTAAAGTAATGTATGCGTGTGTGTGTGTGTGTGTGTGTGTGTGTGTGTGTGCCAGATAAAGAAATAGAAAGGTTGGGGTGGTGATCCCTTTGTATCTTTGCGCGTGTAATCAGTCCCGAGCTAAGCGTGGTGCCCGCCCAATATAGAGAATGTGAAATGGGTTCTTAGATAACGTTTGTCAAATAATATGTAAAATGTACGTACATTTTAAAAAATTTTAAGAACGTACTATTGTGTGTGAACAGACCTTTTTATAATTAAAAACATTCATCACGACGATATCAACTTTTTAAGATAATTCGCCTTTCGTTTCGAAAGAATCAAGTATGCTGGTTAGGGGGCGTTGGGGTCTTTCGAAAGACAATAATAGCATTTCACCGACGGAACAAATTCTCGAGATATAGAGAAGTTTTTCTGTAATGAAAATTTTTTGCAAAGATGTTTAGACTTACACTAACAAAGCAAAGTGATCTAATCTAGTCTAACTTTACGTATTATACCATACTCTAATTTACAAAAACTGCTATTAGAAATTTCCTACGTAGTAAAACTGGAATATTTCTCGCACCATTCCGAGAAAAATTCTATTCTAGTTTATGTTATGGCGTTTAAAAGTGTAATTAATCGAGGTTCCAAAGGTGTTTTTGCCTATAATCAGTTAATTATAAAAATTATAAAGTGAAATATTCTTTCTTATACAACATCTTTGGCTCGGTCATACAGTATCAAATTTGAACAAAACATCGAGTTTCCAAGTGTTTTCGGATAAATGACCATGTATCAAATTAATATATACTTTAATAATAATTAATAATTCTTATTCATGATTTGTATATTATTAAGAATAATTATCAGTTTTATTTTTAATTAAGAGACGGGTAAAACCTAAAGCTAAAAGGGTCAAATAAAAATAATCCAATTTCACAATTATTTGTTACAATTATCGTAACAAAAATTGTAAAAATTATATTTATTTTATCAATAAATATTATTCACTTCAGTTCAGTTCAATTATTCAATGTGGTTTCATGGTAAACTAATAATGAATATCACCACATGTTGCTAAACCATGCGATAATGTGAAGAATTTAATTCCCGCACAATGGTCCTACCACCACTGCGAAACCGGACCACCAGTAAACCCATTCTCCGGAAGTATTTCATACTAAAAAGCCTTTACTTAAAATTAAGCTCAATTGTTAGCGAGACTTTTACAGTAAGAGAGACGAATTGACACGCTGCATTACTTACACATGTAGGAATTAAAGCAAATGATTCCATTACACTATCAGCAGCCACGAATGAAGAAATTTTCCACTTTCAAACACGAGCTTTGAAGGATTTCCGTTGACGATGACCCGATGATTGTAAACCAACATCTCCAACGCCTTCAAACTAACATAAGCCGAATTTCTGCGCGTGAGATAAATCCAGTTAAGTTCCATATTTTAAACTCCCTGGACAGAACACGCAAAAAACCATCGAGATCGATAATCATATGATAAGAAGGATTCGGAACACCTGTAGGAGTGTTTCTTTCACAGAGGTGGACTTCAGTGAGCATGTGACTATGTGGGGATATACTGCAACTTAACCCTTTCAGCCGTGAATTTTTTGTAGGGTTAAGTTATGAATGCGTGTATTTGAAACGTTACCAATTGGCATCTTCAGTCCTTAAAGGGTTAATTACACATTTTCAAACTGATATTAAGTCCACTGGCAAATTGCTACCAAATTCTGATTACTTCTTGACATATACTTTAAAAGTAGGTTAAATGCATTAAGTACGTACCAGTTTAGAAAAAGTTCGTAATCGAAATGGATGTTAGCTAAGCAAGTAGGTAAAATCGTGCTAAATTACTCGCGATGTTAATTTAATAATAGCTTAAATAATAATCCTCTTAAATTACTAACTCGTAATCTTTTAATCTTTGAGATTACATACGTGATTACAGTCTTACCACTGTATATCAAATAAAGAATCCATTATTCTTTCATTAAAATTTTTACTTCTCATGTAAATAAAACTGTATTCGTTACATGGCTTAAAATTAAACATAAAAAAGTAAAATATTTTTATTCCAAATATGAACCATGATAAGAAGTATATATTTTAAAATTATATCACAATTATTATTAAGGCCCATTTTTTAACACATTTTTTAAAAGTAAATGATTCTCGATATTTTTAAAAAGAAACTTTTGTATTTAAACTGAAAAAAAATTAGAAAAAATACTTATCATTAGAATTCTTATTTACTCAAGCAATCTTCAAATACAATAAATTATCTTATTTTATTTACTTGGCCAATGGTTGAAAAGCAACAAAATGTGTTTGAATAAAGCTGAATTTTGCTATAAAAATATATGTATATTTACATATCAGTCTCGAGGAGTTTGTCGAACAAAAACAAAAAAAGTCAACAAAACATACAATGTCGACTCAAAATTCATTTAAATTCAAATGATTTTATTTTCACCGTTACCAAAGTCCTCCTTTAAACCACTTTTCGCCACTCTGTCCCCAACCACTCTTTAATAACTCTGTCACATCATCACTATCGTTTAAAGTTCAAAAAGGACCTAATGTATGATTTTCTTTTTAAAAATGTCTATTTAAACTTTCTGTAAGATTTATTTTTCCTTATCGCTTTCGTCCCCTAAGAGCACTTTCCAAATCCTCACCACATTCGTAATTCAACTCTGAGATCTTGCGCACTTAAATCCTATCGATGTCACAATTTCCTTATCGCAGTTTCGTAAAACAGAATCGGGGATCAATCGTAAGTATTTCGCGGGCATACCATGAATTATGGAACAAATCTTATAATTTAACTCCGATAAATAAGTAAGCGAAGGAATTACAGTATCGGAAGATTTTTCGAACATTTTGGCGAGATTATTGAAGCAAAGCAGAAGGAAAGAGAAAAACCAAGGCACATTTTCACTTTTCACTTTTTCGATGTAATCTCCTTTTATCTTGTTCGAAAGAAGATGCGCGAAACCCAAGAGAAAAGCTTTCCAGAATATTGGCACCAACCTAGTTTCTTCTTTCCAATCCGACATCAACTTGGAAGGATCATTCAGAATCACGTCCATTTCATCCATGAAAGACGACACAGATTCCACCATTCGCCAAATATCGCTATTCGTCCTCGACGAAATTCCGCAGTCATCGGATTTGTTCTTATCGCCTTTGCCATTCTTTATAAGGTCGCAACCTAAAACGGCAACCAAATATAGCAAAACGGTAGGACGCGATTGATCGGAAGCGCAACAGCCAAAGTCACGCTTCTTCTCTCGACTCAAAAGGGAGGACAGGAGGACGGCAATGTCCCTGGCCGGCAACGATTTAAAACTCCGAGGATCCTTCACTTCAATCTTCAACAGCGAATCAAAGCATCGGTATTTCTCTACCACGGGCAAATGACCCTTCAGAATGTATTCTACGCACTGGAGGTGATACTGAAAAACAATGTACTTTACTAGCATGCATACCCCGGCCCCGGCCCGTTGCATAGTAACAAAATTTGATGCAAATAATCTTTAAATTAATTTAGTGATTTAAATTTTTTTTAAATAAAGATTAATAATTAATATTTACCCCGAAGGCAATAAAAATTTGAACCAAAATTTCTCGAAACTTCAATTTTATCGTGGAGAAAAATGGAAAACAAATGGAGAAGAGAGAAAATCGAAAAAGAATACTTAGGACTACCGGACATAACAAAAATGAGCATGATCATCCCTAAGATAATTTTAGAGCTGGGAATAAGATTTTTCCAAAATTATTTTTTCAGTCTGAAGGAATGGAAATTAAAAGTTTGTACCATTTCAAGAGGAAAAGGAGGAGGAGGAGGAGGAGAAAAAAAAAATATATATATATTTTTCCGTTTTGAGTTTAATCAATAAAAATTAAAATTCCATCATGGATGACGTCATCAGTTACATCATGGTAGTCCGTGTTAATTTCTTAATTGTTTCAAATACAGTGTTCAGAAATTAACCAGTGTATTATATATAATATATATATATATATTATATATATAATATATATATATATATATATATATAAAGAACGACGCTTGTGTAGAAGAGCGTTCCGCACAAGATGAGGAGGGAGAACGCTCTTCTACACAAGCGTCGTTCTTTACATTAATTATACTGTGTGTTGTTCGCCTCTAGTGAAAAGGGCATATCTCGGCGGAAAAACAAAGAAAAAGTGAGAGAAAAGACAGAGGAAAAAGAAAGGGTGGAGGGGACAGTCGAAGTGGAAAAAGACCAAGGATGACAAGGACTGCAGGGTCGAATCTCATCATCCTTGGGTGCTAGGGCCGGGAGGGCGCACGTGAAACCTCCAGGAACAAGCACGAGCTTAGAACCCCCTTGCAGGATATATATAATTATATATATATATATAAAGATGAACAGGCCCCGCCTTCGTAGGCGGTGACTTCTGTAAAAGAGGGGGGGTGGGGCTTATCAACAGTCGACGAAGAAAATGACAAACACTTCAGGACACCATTCTGTTACTATTCCGTTAGGGCATTTTTTTTTTTTATACAGGAAGAAGGGACAGGGGTCAAGGGTGAATGTCCGCAAAAAAGCCCTTCCCATAGAAGAAGAAGAAGAAGAAGAAGAAGAGCCAAAATCAAGGTCCAAGTTTTTCGAGATGCTTGGACACTGCGTTTGAAAGATTGGAGGTCATAGACAGGGGGAAAGATGGATTGAGGAAGATTGTTCAAATAGTATTGTATTGTTCAAAAATTTGAAAACCACTAAAATTGACCACAAAAAAATGCTCGATATTCTATTTTAAATCTAGAATCAGCAAAAGGCTCCTAAATAGCATAATTTTAACTAGTTCGCATTACGCATGCGCATGCGCATTATAAACAGTAACCTACAAAGTTATTAGTTAAATATCTGAAAGCATTCTTACAATTGCATCACTCAGGTATGTTATCCAATGTTCTTTTCATTGAAAATCCATTTTAGGTTACGGAACAGTTGTATTTACAGGAGGCGTTGCGAACTCGGCAAAATTATGTTTTGAGTAAATGGACTCCAAAGTTATGCAAATTAAAAATTACCATAACTTTGCCAAAGTTGGTAGATTTTGATGGGGTTTATATCATTTTGATTGGAAATGGGTGTAGATTATTGTAATGCTGATAATAACTAGACTACCCTCCGAAGAAGCTGCAAAACACGTCACTAGTATCCGCGGAATTCTCCCACAATCTGTCCTGAGCGAATGGTGTTCCCACCCCCCTTTAAAATAACTGAATTTTGCGAGAACTAGCGACAGACTTGCATCATGTGTCATTATCCATTTAAAAGAGTACATCCTGGAGAATATGAGGGTATAGAAAACGGATTTTTGCACCCATGTCGAGTTTGTCACTAGTATTCGCAACGTCTCGTATGTTTCCAATATAATAGTGCTTTGTGATGTGTTTTATAAACAATCCTAGTTTTCTACATCGTGTATCGAAATAAAGAGTGCCTTGAACTCTTTTACAGGTGGATTCAACTGATTTTTTTTTACATGCAGTGGCTCCAGTATGGCAGATACCAGAAGATTTTCACATAAAGATCGTGACTTTGCGAGAGAAGAAAGATATACTATTAGAGAAATTGATGAAAAACTGGGTATTTCTGTAAAAAAAGGTGTGGAGCACTATCAAACGCCATCTTGAAACTGGGTCAACTAAAGACAAACGACGAAAAGGAAGGCTAAAAAAACCGACAAAATCTCAAGACCAATACGTGAAGGTCATGCCTAAGAGATAGAAGACAATCGAGTCGTAGTTTGCAACAAAACTTTAATTCCTTACAGAGCACTAACGTTTCGGCCGTAATAATACGACGCTGACTGCAGGAGGCAGGGTTGCACAGAGGCGTTACTGCCAAAAAAAAAAACGTACCCGAGACCAGGAAACAAATCTAAGAGGGTAACTGATTCGGCAAAGGTTCTGTGGACAGACGAGTCAAAATTTGAAATCTCTGGGTCTAAAAGGAACAGTACGTAAGACGACGACAGGGTGAGAGATATAATATGTGTTTATAACCAACAGGAAAGTATGATGAGGGATCATCAATGTTTGGGGGTCCATAAGTTCATCTGGAGTTGGCTCCCTCGTGAAAATCGATGGTACTCTACGTAAAAAGAAGTACAAACAAATTCTTCAACTGCATGCTGTGCCAAACGGGAAGCGTTTGACTGGAGAAGGGCTCATCTTCCAAGAAGATAACGAGCTCAAACACAAGGCACCGATTGTAAAAGCATATGTGAAGGTGAAGGAGGACGCTAGAGAACTAAAAGTTATGGAATGACCATCACAAAACCCAGACATGAATCCAACTGAGGATATATGGGACTATGTACACGCTGAGAAAGATAAACTGAAGTCACCTAATATTGAACAACTGTGGGAAGACCCGCAGAATATCTGGATGAATATTCCAGCATCAGTGGTAAAGAAATACACCGACAGCATTATTAATAGAGTCAAAGTTGTTATAAGGGGAAAAGGTGCGAGACACTAAATACTGACATATATATTTTTGTATATGTAATTAGTCATTAAAATAATGACACTGTATATGTATATTTGTTTATGTTTTATACTCTAATGCTTCTTTCAAAATGTACATATACGACCAATGATGGCTATAAATACCCATATACCATTGATGTTTCCAAAATTTAAAATATATATATATATATATATTCCTAAATCGCCAAATTCTTCTTACACTTCCGTCGGTGGTTATTGAAGTTACATTAGCAACTACATGTGATATCTTTTATTTTTTTAAATTTTTAATCACTTACGTTTGCGTTACGGTTGGGAGGAGCTCCATTAGAAAGTTGAGAGAATGAGCTTTTTTACCATATATAATGATTATTTTTTTCGAATGTTATTCGCGTTAGGATTTTGATTAAAAAACTCTAAATCAAATTACTACTACTTCATGCCACCTCAGGATTTTACACACCCAGTTTTTGTTTTATTTTAGGTTAAGAACCTAACCTAAATTGAACCCCTAAAAACATTTACAACAAAGTTCTTGCTATTTTCCGTGTAGGAGGAAAGTGATACAAAAAGAAAATAGCACCGAATAGGAGCAACTTTTAGTGATATATATATATATATATATAATATATATATATATATATATATATATATATGGTGTTTCACAACCGGTCTGCCATATTTTGAGGATGATGTCGAGTAAAAACGTTAATACAACATAGGTGCTATTTCGAACCGTTGCGGAGCTACGGACGTTTTAATATGTGCAAACAACAAATCCCTACTTGTGTGTCATTCGATAGGTGGCAGCGCTGGTGGTAGTTTCGGTTCATTTATGGATTATGTGATGGTAACAGCAGAGCAGCAGTTGAGAAATATCGAAGACGTTTTCCAAACCGTCGAATATCGAACAGGCAAGTGTTTAGTGACACCACAGATTAAGGGAAACAGGGACAATTGTTCCACGTAACCAAGAACAGGTAGCACGACGGTCCGTTGCTGTGGAGGAGCACATACTGGACCTAGTACAACGTAGCCCAACTACCAGTGTTCGAAGGATTTCTGGACGAATTGGTGAATCGGCATCGCGTGTATTGCGAACCATACATGATGAGGGTTTGTATCCCCATCATTTGCAACGTGCGCAAGCTCTTCAACCGGATGATTACGATAAACGTGTTCAATTTTGCCAGTGGATGGTTATGCATCGCCAAATTCTTAATCGCATACTGTTTAGTGATGAAGCACAATTCATTCGGGATGGAATTAACAATAGACGAAATTCCCACTTGTGGTCCGCCGACAATCCCCACGGTATCGTTGAAAGAAACTTTCAACATCGATTCACAGTGAAATTGGAGATCAGCTGATTGGACAATTCGTTTCGGAACAACGATTAACTGCTGATATTTATCTGAACTTCCTGACGAACAAATTGCCGCTTTTAATGGACGACGTGCCCTTGGAGCAAGGCGCAGGATGTTCTTTCAGCAAGACGGGGCGCCACCACATTTTGGTCATGTTACGGATTACTTGAATCGGTGGTACAGGAATCGTTGGATTGGTCGTGCTGGTCCAATATCGTGGCTCCCGAGATCTCCGGACCTAACCCCGTTAGATTTCTTTTTATGGGGCCTTATGAAAGAGATGGTCTACGAGACCAAAGTACAAACGAGAGAAGAACTCTCGCGTCGGATTATGGATGCCGCTGCTTACATACAAGAACACCCCGAAATGACTCAATGGGCAGCGGACTCTCGTTTGGAACGAACAAGGCTGCGCAATGAAAACCGAGGCGGACAATTTTGAACATTTATAAGGTGTATTTCATAAAATGTAGCAATAACTACATCAGATTAATACTCTCGTTTATTTTTTCCATGCGCCTTAAAACGTCCGTAGCTCCGCAACGGTTGGAAATAGCACCGATGTTAACTTCTTAACTCGATATCACCCCCGAAAGTATGGCAGACCGGTTGTGAAACACCCTGTATACTGTTAAAAATTTAGCAGTCTTAAAATTAGAGGTCAAATGGCAGCACCCAAGAGGGAATTAAATCGGTTTCACGTTTTATACTTATGGAACCATACCCACTACCCAGCTATGCTTGTAAAAAAATAAAATCTCACCTCTCTTTCATTATTTTTTTTTTTTGCTATTATGTCCCAGTTATTAAAAAACTTAAAAAAATTATTTTAATAAATTATGTATTTAAATTTAAATGAATCTACTTCCATTAAGTATAAAACCTCAGACCTCTCTCTCTCTCTCACTAGAGAGAGGTTAAGTCGTGATATTTTCGTTAAAACTAACAAAAATATCATGACTTAACCTTACATGAAATCCATGAACATTTTAGGGCTTTCATGAAATCCCTAGTTACACAGATTCCCTGTAACACACATATATATATATATATCAGGTCATCCCATAAGTAATGTCATTTTTTAGATCGGAATTTGAAGGGAAAAAAAAAAAAAAAAAAAAAAAAACTTTTTAATCTAGTATATATTTTCCATCGGAATCAATGACACTCTGCCAACGTCCTACAAGCTTTTCAATGCCATGTTTATAAAATTCAGGCGGTTTTGAGGCAAAAAACGTACAAAGACTGGTGTGCAGGTCATCTAAAGAAGTATACTATTTCTCGTCAAGATAGTTTTGCAGACTCCTGAAGAGATGATAATCTGAAGGCGCAAGTCTGGAGAATATGGAGGATGTGGAAGTTTTTCCCGCCCAAGCTCCTCAATTTTTGCAGAAGTGATCCGAGCGGTATGAGGACGTGCGTTGTCGTGGTGGAACACGATTCCTTTCCGATTAACCAAAGAAGGTCTCTTCTTTTAGTGCAGTGTTCAATCGATCCAGTTGTTGACAGTAGACTTGAGCGGTGATCGTTTGGTTGTGTGGTAAGGTTTCAAAGTGTATTACACCACTTTTATCCGACCAAACACTAAGCAACACCTTCCGAGGGTGAAGATTTGGTTTTGGCTGTGGTGTCGCTGGTTCTCCGGCACAAACCCACTGTCGACGGCGCTTAACATTCTGGTACAGTATCCACTTTTCATCACCAATCACTAAACGGTGCAAAAACGGATCTTGGAGTTCACGGGAATGAAGAGCTGTGCTAATGTTTACCCGCACCCTCAGATTGTCGACAGACAATTCATGTGGAGCCCATTTTCCTAACTTAGGCACTTTCCCGAGTTGTTGCAAATGTCGATGGATGGTGGACGGGGATGAATTGAGTTTCTGGGCCAATTCTTCGACAGTTGTTGAACAGTCTTCTTCAAGTGCGGCTAACAGCGGGTCATCATCAAACTCAGCAGGGCGTCCAGAGCGTGCTGCATCTGTCAAACAGCAGTCACCATTCCTAAACTTTTGAAACCATCTTTGACATTTCTCACATGCAGAATATCGTTGCCATAAACGTCCTGAATGTTTCGCGTTGTTCCAGTAGCACTATTCCCTTTTTTGAACTCGTAAAGCATTATATGCCTGATATGCTCTTCTGATACCGCCATGTTTATGAGGGGTTCACATAAAGCAAAACACACGTCTTCATAATCTATCGTAAAAAACGACATTACTTATGGGATGACCTGATATTATATATATATATATATATATATTAGTGATGGGACGATACCAAAATTTTTAACGATTCCGATTCCGATACCACTAAAAAGTCTCGATTCCGATTCCGGATATACATGTTTTAATGTATAGCTACAATACAATAAAAATAAAATTTGTTATCCTCTTCCATTTAAATTTTAAAGTTTACATTGCAAAACTGGTTCAATTAAAAGTTTAAAAAAATCCTTTTATTCAAAAAGCAATCCTTACTCCTTAGCCTACAAAATGCAAATAAATAAGTGAATAAGTAAGAATTTATTTGTATTCAAGAATCGTTTTAAGAATCGGAAATCATGGTACAATTCTCTCGATTCCGATTCCGATTCCTGAAAAATGCTCGATTCTTCCGATTCCGATTAATCGTCCCATCACTAATATATATATATATATATATATTATATATATATATATATAATATATATATATATAAAGTCCTATCCTTCAATTGTGAAATTTAGTTTTTGAGTTTTGTTAAGAGTTTAACCTTCAACTCCTTTCACGTCTATAATTTTTGTTGCAAATAATTATTTTCATCTTTATTTTTTATTGTAAACACGGTGAAGACATTAAAAATGCGACTCAAGGTCAACAAAATACAAACAAAAACAATCTAAAACTTCAAAGCCGAAGACGAAGTCACAAAGTCAATGACGAAGATCGTAAAAGTCAAGCATAATCGTTGCTTGAGAATTGGCAGTGGGTTTCTCAAGGAGAGGTAAATGCGCACATGCCCTTACCACAACGGAATCCCTGAGTGGGGCGAAACAGTGCTGCACGTGGAGCTCGGGGGAATTTAGCCGCTGAGAGGCGTCCAAGAAGCACTCGAGGAAGAAACTCGTTTCTCTCAGACTCAAGAATAAATTTCCTTCCATTTCCTGCGAGCACAAAAAACAATGATAATATGTGGGGTTGTTTAGCCTCCTTCGTCACATGTACAAAGGTTACATGACGGAGGGAAACTACAGCTTTACACGGGATCCGAACCACTGCTACCTCACCAAGAGGTCTGAGCCCAGACTCGAACCTTCAGATTTAACGTTATACACACAAAAAAATAATCTTAATTTAACTTACGAGAATGTCGTGAATTATTTTGGCAACGAGACTCAAGGAAACGACGGAGGAGCTTTTCCCGATGAACAAGGAGGGAGGGAGGGAGTGGCAGAGGCTGGTGGTAGGGAAGAGAAGGAGGGAAAAGTCTATCAGGTCAATGGAAGGGTTTCTCTCAGTTAAGAAAATCTGACTTAGACATTTGTTACTCATTATACTCAACACCTCACTTTATTATTAAGACAATTATTAATGTTAAAAAAAAAGCCTCTCGTAAAACTTCGTTTCTTATCGATATTTAACGGCAGAAAACAGCTTCGGAGCAGCAGGGACTCTTTTAATCGACTGTACGTTCAATTTGTTTGTATTATTAGGGAATGTTGGGTAAAACGGGATACGTAAAGTTTGGACATATCTGCAAGTCACCAATCGCTTTGAAATTGCTCATAAAACTGAAGAAGTATTGTACTAAGAAGAAAATTCCAAAATAAAAAATTGAAGTACTAAGTGGGAAATTTGTTATTTTTTTTCCAAACCCTTGCAATCTCACATTTTACTCACACAATGTTCGTAAAATGGGATACACATTCCTGTTTGCAGATTACGAACTACAATGCATGACCATTAAGTCTAGTTATAGCTAGAGGAATAAAAGTGACAAAAAATTAAAACAAAAGTATGCTGAAGGCTTAAGGTCATTCTAGGCTTAGTTTATAACACAGTTTACGAGTTAACTGGTCGTCGTCACTGTCCACACTAGCACACCCATCGTGGGGCCACTTGTGACATGACAAACACTAAATCCACCCTTCGCCCCCTTCTGTCCTTCAAGTTCAGATCTTTGCAGTTGACACACACGCAATCAGTGTCTTCACCTGATTCGCTGCTGTCATCCTCCTCGGGCGCAGTCAAACGACGAGATAACTTCTGTTTCTTTGCTGTTGGTGCTTTGGATGTCTTCGCGGAAGATTTTCCCTTTGTCTGCATTGCTTGCCTTTGTGACCTTGGCATTTGTCTTCTTCACCTACTTGTAAATCGCCAATTACTCATACGTGCGTGTGAAACGGGATACCTATATCCCGTTTTATCCATCCCTATGCAACCGTATTCCAAGAAACATTACTAAGCAACTGCCTAAGTCTAAGTCCAAACACCTTCTACCATTATTTATTAACATGTTTGTAATCCCTCAAAAAAGTCTCATCATATTCTCTCACTACTTATAGAGACAGGCACTACGTTTGCAGACTTTCTATAGAAGACCCCGCAAAAAAACAAACAAACTCGCCTCGTTTGCGCACGAAGCATTTCACAAGCACGCCGCCATGACGGAATAGTGACGTGGGGTGGCTGTAGCTTTCACACTAACTACCGGCAAATGATAGCAGTTTGCAGGGGAGAAAACGATGTTGTCCCATCCATTTTACCCGAGTATTCCGTTTTAGACAACCTTTCCCTACTACATCATTTGGTCAATGAACACTTAATTTATTTCTTCTTTCATTAAATTCTACATCGTAAAATTACAGTCAATTAAACAAAAGAGTCACAGTCTCAATTTTAGCCGTTCGAAACTCGACCAGATTTGGCTGTTATTTTGTACGATCCAAACAATGTATCAGAAAAAAGTGTTTACTTTAACTTCGAATACCTTTCGTGGAAAATCTATGAAAAAATGAAAGGAAAAACACACAATACATTATGCACCTACAGTACAACTGCTTGTAGTTATTAATAAGCGGGTAATCCTAATTATAACAGTTTACCAAAAACGTTTTTTAAAGACCCAAATCAGATATTAATTAAAAGAACCATATCGACTCAAACAGAAAACAGCTATTGCCCGATGAGAGCACTTACCTAAGAAACACCACTAATTTCGAATGGTAAAACGCATTCACACACGTTTCATTTTCAATTTGGTCGGTAAAGGTCTTTTTCCATTCCTTCCATTCTTCAAGCAAGGAAATGGACCAAGGATTGTTGAAGGAGAGGCTTTGGAGCAAAATTAACATTTCAGCGGAATTCTCCTGCAAAACACAATACTGAGAATTTAATACGATGAAATCACTCGATGAATTAAGCAAGAGTATGAATATATAATACAGAACTGAGTATGTTATAAGCAAATTTAAAGTATGTGTACAGTGTACCGATGCGCTAAAATAACGTTCAAATGCATTTACTCTTACAAAAAATATATTTTTAAAAATTAATTCATCACAAAAGGTGTCACAAAAATACCTACAAACAGACACATTTTTACCTTCTGAACACCCGCGTTTGTTAACTTCCAAAACAAAAACAAAAACCCTTTCTCGCTGTTTTCCTGGGATGCAATTTCCCTCTGACATTGAACGAAGTGACGATGAAACCAAAATCGAAGGTGATTGATACGAACATTAAGGGATGTTCTGCCCCAAGGGGCTTTCAATTCGAAGTTAACCCAGTCTTCAAAAGTAGGCTGAAGCGTAAAGGTGGTGGTTAAACAACCTGAATCATTACTATGAGGAACTTGCAATGCCAAGTTCAATTTTTGTGCATATCTCCCTTCTCTTCCTTAGCGTCTGATGTTTTTAATAACAAGGCAAGAGGAAGTATAAGAATTACCGAAACACAACCAATTAAACTAAAAATTCTTCCGAGTCCTACTTTACGGTTACGATATAAACAGCTTTAGATCAACATTCATAGTCAATGTAAATCAACATTTCTCGACCTACAACCTACATATTCACACTAACGTGGAAGTTCTCTGTTTACAGTATAAACTGAAAGAAAGTCCACGACAAGATAAACTGATTATAAAATGTTTATTAACTCTTAAAACAAGAGAGTAAATAATGACCTTCACAAATTCGAAAAACTTTTTTATTAGCATCTGGCAACATTGAGGAATTTGAGAGCCTTCCATGAATTTCAAACGATCAAGTACAGATGGAAATGACGATGGATATTCGACGTTGTCAATTTCTTCCAAATTCATAATGGCGAGACGAGAAGCTAAACAAAAATAATGGTGATTCATCCTTCTCATCTTGGAATCATTTTTGGAGTTTTCGCTGGAGTAGTGGTCGAAGTGGTTCCACTTTACAGCAAAGTTCAAAATGCTGCAAAACAAGTGATACTGCAAATATTGTCAAAGGCTTATAGTACTAGTATCGTGTTTATACAATAAATTATATATATACAGGGTGTCCCATAAGTCCGGCATCATAGACCATAATTCATATTTTTCTCTTTCTACAGGCCATAATGTCTGTGAACAAGGAAGAACGAATCCAGATAATTCTACTCATAGGAAATCGGAGTTAAAGAGAGGCCGCTGCTGAATTTAACAGACTGCATCCAGACCGCGAGCCAATAACACAGAGTTGTGTTAGCAGACTTGTTGCAAAGTTTAAGGAAACAGGATCCATAGAAGATAAACCACGCAGTGGATCTTCAAGGAAGTCCACTGACGATGATACAGCGACTGCTATCCTGGCTCATTTTAACGGAAGTCCCAATAAGTCTCTGGCGATTGTCCGCCGAGACAGGAGTGTCGAAAAGTAGCATCCATCGCATTCTTCAGGCTCACAAATGGCATCCATATAAACTTCAGATCCTACAGAAATTAAGCGAAGATGATCCCGACCGGCGGATGGAATTTTGTGAATGGGCTACGGAACAATATGCTCGGGATGCCAATTTCCCGTCCACCATTCTGTTCAGTGACGAAGCTGTTTTTTATGGAAATGGTGAGGTAAATCGACAGAACACCCGCTACTGGTTTCAAAACAACCCTCACTGGTATACTTCTTCAAAGGAACAAGGTGCATCTCGGGTGATGGTATGGTGTGGCATTTGGAAGGATCACATCATAGGCCCCCCCCTCTTTTTCGATGAACATGTCACTGGAGGCACCTACCTACGTATGCTCAAGGAAGAAGCATTTCCCAGTGTCTTGAACGAAGAAGGAAATTTCCCAACATGGTTCCAGCAAAACGGCGCTCCTGCACATTACAGCACCCAAGTAAGGGAATACCTGTACCAACAAATTCCCTGGTCATTGGATAGGATGTCGAGGGCCTGTGGAATGGCCAGCTAGAAGCCCGGATCTCACGCCACTAGATTTTTATCTCTAGGGCCACTTGAAAGCGCTGGTATATGCAGAGAAAATTAGGAGTGTTGAACATTTGCGGCAGCGCAATATTGGGGCATGTAACACCATTACTCCTGACATCATTCACTATGAGCTTGCTGACTGGGTATCACGTCTGAATTTGGGTACTGAAAACAATGGTGGACATATTGAGCACGTTCTGTAAATAAAAGCTTTTGTTTTGCCTTTTTTTATTATTTTTCCTATGATGCCGGACTTATGGGACACCCTGTATATATATATATATATATATATATATAAAAATTACACACAGACCATGTATAGAACAAGGAACTCTTCTGGAAAAATTAAATCCACAATAGCTCGAATAAGTAACGGTAAATGACAAATACTATAGTTTTTCTTTTTCATGATGTTAGCCCAACGTGGGCAACGGGTCACTCGCAAAGAGGCCCCAAAATAGAGCTTCCCTCAGGGGACCATTCTGAGTTCAATCCCATCATGAAACGGACATGTTAAGTGCTTTAAACAGTGGATGCTCAATTCTGTCAGTTGAGGTTTAAGTTTTGGGTTTTGGCTGAAAATACAATAGTTACCACTATTTCTTTGATGTATTCAATCTGACGTGAATGCAACGAGTTTCTTGCGTATATTGAGGTTCTGAATATAGTAGGCTAGGTGTAGCTGTAAACCCTAGATCCTGTCCCAAAGCTGGACAGCTGGAAGCTATATTTTGGGGCCTCTTCGCGAGTGACCCGTTGCCCATGTTGGGTTAGCATCATGAAAAAGAAAAACTATACTATTTGTCATTCACCATTACTTATTCGAACTAGTGTGGATTTAATTTTCACAGAAGAGTTCCTTGTTCCATGCACGGTCTGTGTGTAACATAAAAGATATCAGGGGACCATTCTGAGTCCACATACACACACAACTCGACCAAAAAAGACAGAATACTGTCTCAAATGCGGTCATGACCTTGATAATACATTTAACTTATACACCTTGATGAGGAATATCGAGTATTTGTGACGTCATTATGATAAAAAGACACCTGTGTGCCAGTTTTGAAAAAAAATATAGCAAAAATAAATAGTAAAAAGTTAATACATAGCGATATATCAAAATATCTTGTTAGGTGTTACCAAAAAAATACTGTAGAATAAATTCATTATGTTTGTCGAGTACTGCCAATATATTAACCCTTTCTCAAAGACTTTTTGACTCGGCGTCTCAGTATTTAGTTGGTCCACCCTTAGCCCTGATTACGGCCTCCAATCAACAAGCCTCTCGCATTCTTCTGTAGTTATCGATTGCCAGGTTGTCATCAAACACCTCTTCGGTTTACCAAGTGCTCCTAGTTTGTGCTTTTTAACTTTCTGCCCAGCAATATTCCAAAGATTTTATATATTAAGATCGGGAGAATTAGCTGGCCATGTAGTACTTCAATTTCATGAGCATCGAACCACATAGATGTTGCACAAGCCACATGAGCTGGAGCCAGGTCATGTTGAAAAATAAATGGTTCGTTTCCATAAAGTTGTTCCGCAGACTCCAGCATGAAGTATTCTAAGATTTCAGTGCAAATACCATTTAAATACATTTCAGCGCAAATACCTTCCCCCCCTACCGGGAGTGGGATGAAACATCCGATTCAAGAGCATGGCGAAAGAACTCACCTACACGAAAAGTAAATGTCCTTCACACTCTTTAAAGGAAGATTCTTCAAAAGTAAATTTTCGGCAGATGAAAGCTCATCCTCGGCACTCGTTGATAGTCTCATCGGCAGAAATCTTACATCGAGAGAGCTCAGTTCACAAAGTGAAATTCCAACAAACTTTTCCTTTAAAAAATTTAACCTCTTCATTTTAAAGCATTTATTGTCTATGAACCCCTCTTCGAATCCATTTTCATATTCTTCACATGAAAATTAAAATCTTATTAATCACATCTTTTTCTAAATTATACAAATTACCCCATCTTAATTTCAACAGGTGATATATATATATGGAGAAACGTCTTAAAGGATTTTATACATACAAATAATTTGTTAATAATAAATAAATTTCAATGATATCACTGCAGTGTACGCGATGCTTTTCAAAGCAACAATTCAAGGCCAAGAATGACCCTAGGCTAGAACGGCGGGAAGGCCTTCGGCCCTAAGCCCAGTCAGCGAGAATGGAATATAGCAATGAAGAAAAAGTGTATCTTGTATCGTGGACTATTTCTTATAATAATTGCGAAGAAAGTTTGCGTTTATTTCAAGGAAAATATAATAAACTAACCACCAAATGCGGGTTAGGTACAATTTAGCGCCACAATATTTAATTTTTTCGAATCAATTCTTTTGCCTTAAACTTGACTCGGACCCAAATTTTAGCTATTTATGATAAGAAGAAATATGCTTTGTATGGTGTTTACTGTCGTAAAATACGACAGTACAGTACTACTGCGTTCCAGTTTATTTGGGAAAATACTATGACACCACATATCCCAAATAAATTGGGAGGTTTGGGTGCTGTGCTGTCGTAGCCAACCAACTAACTTTTTAACAACCTCGGAATCTATGTCTGAATCTATGTAATAGCCAACCAACCAACCAACTAACTTTCTAACAACCTCGGAATCTATGTCTGTTTGGTTACGCATTTTCTTCGACCCTTTTTCATTATACTTTTGTTCTGTGAGTTGAAAAGAAAGTTCTCTGACGTGTTCTTTAAAAAAATTGCTGTCTGCTATTGTGTGTGCAGTGTGCTTCTTTTATTTTCAAATATTTAGCCATGGCCCATTTAGTTCAAAGTAAAAAAGGAAAACATAAATTCTGTCACGCTGGATATTTATATAGATTTGACAAAGTAAGAAAGACAGAAAATAACGTTAAGTTTTGGCGTTGTCATGAAGATGGACGATGCAAGGCAAGAATTCATACAATGAATGCACAAGTAATAAAGGAACTTAACGAGCATACACATCTACCATCTGCAGTGGCAATTGAAGTAGAAAAAGCAAAAACAGAGGTAAGAAACCAGGCTGAGAAAACTTGTGAACCTCCCAGCATAATTATTAACAAATGCTTAGAAAATATGTCCCAAGCCGGAATCGCGAAGTACCAAATAGGCAAGCTTTGCGTAAAATTATTCGTCGAAAACGGAATGAAGTAAATGATGTTCCCGACAACTCCCGAAACATTCAAGAGTTAGAATTATCACACGAATACAAAATATATAAACCAACACCAGATACAGAGGAAAAATTTTGCTCGAGTGATAGTGGAGTGGGCCACAACAGAATTATTATATTTGGAAGGGAGAGTTGGTTGCAACATTCAGCAACTTCAAAAATATGGTACGCCGATGGAACCTTTGCAATAGCACCTCAATTATTTTATCAAGTTTATACTATTATGGTCAAGAAACACGGTGGTGTTCACCCGGTACTATATGTACTCTTACAAAATAAGCAGCGTGCAACTTATGTACGGATGTTCGAATTGATTAAAGAGTTGGTACCCAATGTACGACCGGACTCAATCCTTTGTGATTTCGAACAGGCAGCTTTTACAGCTATGAAAGATTGCTTTCATGGAGTAGAAATTAGATGCTGCTTATTCCATTTATCGCAAAATATAAAAAAACAAATTAGCAGGATGGGTCTCATGCATTCATTTAATACCAATCCAGATTTTACATTAAGTGCTAAAATGGTACCGGCTCTAGCGTTCGTACCTATTAACGACATTGACGATCATGTAGACGCCCTAGCAATGGAATTACCAGAGGAATTGCTTCCACTTTTAAACTGGTTTGAAGAGAACTACATTGGTCGTCCAAACAGAAGGGGTACTGGTAGAAGACCATTGTTTCCAGCGGAGATGTGGAATATGTTTCAACGTACATTACGTGAGGAAGATAGAACAAATAATCATGCTGAAGCAGCAAATAGAAGATTGCGTAGTGAATTAGGGATGTTCCACCCAACCATATGGAAGTTTATCGATACGCTGCATAGAGTTCAAAAAGGACGCGACGAATATTTTGAAAAACTTTTAGCTGGGCATGATCCTCAAGTTAAATTACAAAAGTTCAGAAAAGCGGACGAAAGAATACTTAAAATCGTTTTAGAATATGGAAATAGAAGCGAAGTAGAGTTCTTGCGTGGAATAGCGCACAATTTTTTAAATTAATTTCAAACTAATATTTTTTTAGTTTTAAATGACGTATTCATTTTACATTAATAAATTTCTTATTTTAAAGTTGTTTGCTTTTGCACTGAAATATTTTAAAGTTGTTTGCTTTTCTTCGAAATATTGTGGCACTGAAAAATCCTGGCGCTGAAACGGCGGTGCTGAAACGGCGGCGCTGAACCGTCTCATTCCCACAAAATGCAACCACTCTTCGATACTGGAAGCTCAAACATTTGAAAACAGAGAGCCTGGTAAAAGATCGTCCAAGAAGCGGAAGGCCAGTAACGGCGACAGGAGACAACAACAACAAACAAAATGTCCTCGCCAGTTTTCAAATCGATCCAACAATTTCAACGAGAAAAGTCGCAGAGGAATTGGGTATTTCCAAATTTTTAGTCGCAAAAATACTGAAATCACAGGGGTACCACGATTACAAACCCATTTACTCTCGGCTCATATACGACGATGATTCTGATAGAAGGCTGCAAAGTTTGCTGAAACAATGAGATAAAAGTTCAACAGTGATGCAGATTTCCTTGGAAAGATCAAACTCTACATTCCTGGTTTCACCTATCCAAAAATGAATACCCTTGGCCGCAGAATAAATGAAGAACTGAAAAGGATCCCACTCGATATGTTCATAAGAACGAAGAATAATTTCACAGAGAGAACCCACAAATGTATCATAACAGATGGAGGACTCTTTGAAGATTAAATTACAATTTAACAAAATATTCTATGAATAAAATTCTTACAGACTTTGTTTGATTTATTTTATCATTTGAATATTTATCTGTATAATGTCGTTAACTAAATAGTTTGCGTATAAAATCTTGGAAGACTTTTCTCCCACCCTGTATATATATATATTATATATATCAGGTCATCCCATAAGTAATGTCGTTTTTTAGATCGGAATTTGAAGGACAAAAAAAAACTCGACTGAAACTTTTTAATCTAGTATATATTTTCCATCGGAATCAATGACACTCTGCCAACGTCCTACAAGCTTTTCAATGCCATGTTTATAAAATTCAGGCGGTTTTGAGGCAAAAAACGTACAAAAACTGGTGCGCAGGTCATCTAAAGAAGTATACTGTTTCTCGTCAAGATAGTTTTGCAGACTCATGAAGAGATGATAATCTGAAGGCGCAAGTTCTGGAGAATATGAAGGATGTGAAGTTTTCCCCACCCAGGCTCCTCAATTTTTGCAGAAGTGATCCGAGCGGTATGAGGACGTGCGTTGTCGTGGTGGAACACGATTCCTTTCCGATTAACCAAAGAAGGTCTCTCTTCTTTTAGTGCAGTGTTCAATCGATCCAGTTGTTGACAGTAGACTTGAGCGGTGATTGTTTGGTTGTGTGGTAAGGTTTCAAAGTGTATTACACCACCTTTATCCCACCAAACACGAAGCAACACCTTCAGAGGGTGAAGATTTGGTTTTGGCTGTAATGTCGCTGGTTCTCCGGCACAAACCCACTGTCGACGGCGCTTAACATTCTGGTACAGTATCCACTTTTCATCACGTCACCAAACGATGCAAAAACGGATCTTGGAGTTCACGGGAATGAAGAGCTGTGCTAATGTTTATCCGCACCCTCAGATTGTCGACCGACAATTCATGTGGCAACCATTTTCCTAACTTAGGCACTTTCCCGAGTTGTTGCAAATGTCGATGGATGGTGGACGGGGATGAATTGAGTTTCTGGGCCAATTCTTCGACAGTTGTTGAACAGTCTACATCAAGTGCGGCTAACAGCGGGTCATCATCAAACTCAGCAGGGCGTCCAGGGCGTGCTGCATCTGTCAAACAGCAGTCACCATTCTTAAACTTTTGAAACCATCTTTGACATTTCCTCACATGCAGAATATCGTTGCCATAAACGTCCTGAATGTTTCGCGTTGCTTCAGTAGCACTATTCCCTTTTCTGAACTCGTAAAGCATTATATGCCTGATATGCTCTTCTGATACCGCCATATTTATGAGGGGTTCACATAAAGAAAAACACACGTCTTCACTGGTCAAGGTCTGTAAAGCATGTAGCGAAACACGATAGATCTTCTCTTAGATATAACCTTCGGAAAATTTATGCTTAAACCGAGTAGGACTAGTTTAACCTTAATCTATCGTAAAAAACGACATTACTTATGGGATGACCTGACACATACAGTGGGGGGAAATAATATTCGTACACCTGCAAAATTGTTTTTCAATAAACTTACAATCAAACGAATTACTTCAAAGTTGAACAAAAGATGGTTATTGGCATACAATTAATATGTATTAAACGAACGAACCAAAATTACGAATAAATAACTCGACAAATTAAATTTACGAAATTAGGTGGGGAAAAAAGTATTCGTACACTTAGGAAAAGTTACAAATAGAGGACAAATAGAGGTCTCTAGCATCTACATGAGTCTTCTGGAATGTTCCAACACTGTTTGCGACACGTTATGATGACGTCATTTCCTGCAGCTCTCATTCATTGTTCAGTCTTAATGCATGAAGGTTGTCGCCATGGCGAAGACGAAGGAACTCTCTGTTGAACAGAAAAATGAGATAATCAGGCTCCACAATGAAGGGTTGAGCTACAGAGACATTTCAAAGAGGTTAAGTATCCCATTCAGTACAATAGGCTCCGTTATTTTGAAATGGAAGAAGACGGGTACTACTCACAACCTTCCTCGAAACATTTCTCCCCGAGCTGGGAGAAGGATGGCAAGAAAAGTTAAAGAAAACCCTATGACGACTCGCACGGAGATTCAAGAATAATTAATGGCTGCAGGAACTTCGGTCACTAAACGGACTATCAGTAATGAACTACACAGGATTAACCTGAAGTCTCGCCGTCCAAGGAAAACACCCCTACTAAAGAAAATGCATAGAGATGCTCGTTTGAAGTTTGCCCGTGGGCATTTAGAAAAGCCTAGAGAGTTCTGGAATACCATACTTTGGTCAGATGAAACGAAAATAGAGTTATTTGGAAGGAACACGGCTTGTCATGTGTGGAGGAAAGATGGATGCGCTCTTGATCCAAAGAACACCATCCCTACTGTAAAGTTCGGAGGCGGAAGCATCATGGTATGGGGGGTGCTTTTCATCTAATGGTACTGGAGCAATTCACGTCATAGAGGGAACAATGAATGGAGCACTGTATCGCGATATTTTAGAAGAATATTTGTTCGCCTCTGTCCAACAGTTGGAGCTTGGAGATAAATGGTGCTTCCAACAAGATAACGATCCGAAGCATACTGCCAAACTTACTCGGGAGTGGTTCGTACAGAACAATGTGAGGGTGCTGCAGTGGCCTAGCCAGTCGCCTGATTTGAATCCGATTGAGAACTTGTGGCGAATATTAAAAAAGCAGATTCATTTGAGGAACCGGAGGAACATCGCCGATTTGAAGGTTATTTGCAAAGAAGAGTGGGCTAAAATTCCGAGAGAAAGTTGCAAAGCACTAGTAGGAACCTACGGAAAACGTCTACAAGCAGTTATTGCCAACAATGGTTACGCAACTAAATATTAAGTTATGAAAATTAATTTGTACGAATACTTTTTTCCCCACCTAATTTCGTAAATTTAATTTGTCGAGTTATTTATTCGTAATTTTGGTTCGTTCGTTTAATACATATTAATTGTATGCCAATAGCCATCTTTTGTTCAACTTTGAAGTAATTCGTTTGATTGTAAGTTTATTGAAAAACAATTTTGCAGGTGTACGAATACTTATTTCCCCCCACTGTATATACATTAGGGTTATGACATTTTTATAACCTCATGTTCCTGTATCATAAATCGATGAACTTTTGCCCCCTGACAATGAAAATAACAGTTTTTTCGATATATTTTGAAAAAGCTTCACCTCAAAATAAAAAATAAAAAATTAATAAAATAATAAATATTGGCTGCTCCTTGGTATAGCTATTGCAGATGGGTCTCTGTTCCAGTGATTTTCCAGAGTATTTTGTGCTTTTCGGTATTGTTGCAAGATATTGGACAATTTATGATAATCATCAGGTAACCAATCTAGAATGGTGCAATGCAGCTGTCTCGAATATACTAATATACTATATTTGCTTTCGGGGTGACATTTTTTTTTAATTCTGAAGAATTAGGCCCTTTTTTATTGTTTTCAAGCAAAAGTTCATCGATTGATGATACAGGAAACAATATTTATGACAAAAAATTAAAAAGTCATAACCCTAATATACATATATATTTTTTTTAACTGTAAACACAGTATAATTAATGTAAAGAACGACGCTTGTGTAAAAGAACGTCCGCACAAGATGAGAAAGAACGAACAAATGAAAAATGAGACACCTCCCAGGAATCGAACCCGGGATCATCCAATTGCCGGTCGGATATGCTAACTACTACACCAAGGTCCCCGATCAGTCAAAGTCGTAATTCTCCTACATACGAGCAGAATCGAATGCCCCGAGGGGGCACCTTCTCATGCCGTACATATATACATTTTAACTGCAAACAACACAGTATAATTAATGTAAAGAACGACGCTTGCTCGATTCCTGGAAAGTGCCTCATTTTTCATTTGTTCGTTCTTTCTCATCTTGTGCGGACGCTCTTCTACACAAGCGTCGTTCTTTACATTATATATATATTACCTTTTCCATAGTTATCCCCTCTACTGTCCGAAACATTTGAATGGAGTGAAGTAGAGTGGTGATGAAAGCATTTTGCAAAGACGTAGAAGTAGCGAGCAAAGCAAAAAGTTGATTGACTTCTTGACCAACATTATAAACAGAAGATAACTCTACTAAGTTATCAATCGCGTCCAAAACTTCTGTAACTATCTGCAAGACAAAGAAAAGAGAAACTAAGTATGACACACAGCCTCCCTTTTACACCAACACAAATTTGTTGGTGTAAATTTTTTTTACAACAGTCTATATTAATAATACATCGATGAGAATGGATCAATGTAATACTTGGGGTTGTTTAACCTCGTTCGTAACAGCAAAGGTCATGTGACGCAGAGGACCTACAGCTTTGCGGGGCGTTCGAACCACCTATGGTCGCTACATACCTAGTGTGTCCTATACCCATCGGATCGACAGGACCATAACATTGACACTAAAAAAATAATTACTGTAACACTAAAAAATTAACAATCGACAACATACTTGTTGATAGAATGTCAAATCGATCAGATGATGTAATCCCGGCTACATCATCTGAACGCGGATGACGGTCCTCCATCCAGCTACTGAGCAGACCCAACGCCACTTAACTTCGCTGATCTACGAGAAGCAGTATTGCCACATAATCATGACGGAGCCGGTAAGACGTAAAAACAAAACATTTACTCGTAAAACGAAACCACAGAAAGAACTATGACCGAAAAAGTAACAGCAAGGAAGCCCATTTCCCCTCGATGTAGAGGTGAATGTGCCCCAAGAAGGGGTCACCTTTAGCTTCAGCAATGACAAGGTAAGTGGTCAATCCGACCCAGGAACCAGAAGGCGGTTGCAAACCAAGGCCTCACTGCCCAGTCTCCCACCGTAGAATTGAGCTACCGGGTGGCCGAACGAGAACCTAAATTAAATAAACTTACTCGAGAAATTTGCGGACTAAAACTCATTTTAATAAATAAAAACCGACTGAATAACGTCTTTCACATTTTATGTATTTTTAAGGAAGAACAAGGTTTACAAATGGTATTATTAAACTACAAAGCCTGAAGGTAGGCGAGCGGGCCCTGGTTGAACATTAGTTTTAACTTTTACACTACAATGAAATGTTTTCATTTTATCGAAGCTTCCCCACCTCAAACGTCAATATCCCTCCATTTACTAAAAACAGCAATAATTTAAGGGAAAGTTATGAAAAAATAAAGATAATATAATAATAAGAGCTAAGTCGAAAAAACACCATTGTCCCTATTGATCCAAGAACCTGATTCTTGCTCAACACGCATCGTTTTGTGATGATACACGCGTGTATGAAGTTTCTTCAATTTATGTTGCGCAATTCAACAGTTATCGTACGGACGCGCAAAACCTCCATCTAGCCTTTGACCTTCAATGAAAGGACCTGATTCTTACTCATAACACACCGTCTTATGATGATCAATATGTGTATGACGTTTCATCAATTATAATGAGCAGTTCAAAAGTTATAACGAAAGTGTGACGAACAGACGGAAGGACAAGTGCAGTCCAGTATGGCCCTCTAAATTTATTTGGTCAGGGACATAAAAAAGAATCAACTAAAATAAACAAAGATTAAAAGCTGAAACTTAAAACTTTACAAATAAACTCACAGAGACTTTAGTATTATACGTTACTAATTTTTAAACTTTAGTGTTTACCAACAATATTAAAAAAATAATAATAATAATAATAATTCCCAAATCTAAGATTAAAAAAGCTTAAATTTCAAAACTTGTCACCTTTGAGTTTTTTAAGTAATTTGCAATTTGCCTTCAAAAAATTCAAAACATTATGATAGATGAAATATTTAACACACTTTTACTCTGAAAGATGACGACGATAATACTCCGTAAAACTTAACAGATAATTCGCTTCGACCTTAGGCGGGCTCATAAAATTTGTATTTACTTTATAAGCAACCGTTTCAGAATTGAATTCTGAGCAACTGATAGTTAAACTGGAAACTCCTTTGAACTTCACGTCCGACACAGCAGTCAAATCTTCGATAATCTGAGTAAGTTTAGAAAGAGTTTTCATGCAATCGACAGTTGTGTCCTCATATTGAAGCCTCTCTGTAAAATCCACGAATTCTGTCAGAAATTTCTGAAGCGATGAAAAAGGGCTTGTTGATACATCTGCACTTTCTTCATCTGTCGAGGAGAAGATTTTATTGTAAGCGGGAGAACAATAGAAAGGAAAAGTATTTATATAGAGGCAAGATTCCAATCAATCATACGCTTCTCTTTCGTGTTTCAGTGAAGGTCATCTCGAGATAAAGTTCCACTTTGATTGATTTTTTTTTTTTTTTGTAACATTTTAATGTGAACATTCTCAATTATAAGACACGAATTAAAGGAATAAACAACAATAAGTTAGTGGATTTATTCGAAGCACAATCTTTCGACCTATTTTGAAGTCTCCATCGGATGCGAGGGACATTTTGAACTAACTCGCACCTCATGACCTTAAAATAGATCAGAAGCTTTGATTGTAATAAACTCCATACTTAATGTGGCTTTATTCCCAAATTGTTTAAGTATGAAGGGTTAATGATACATTAATATATTTACAGATAAGGTCTTAAAACATCTGTGGACGTGAAAAGTTAATCAATCATACCGCTATAAACAGTTAATATTCCATTAACTGTGCAAGATACACTTTGCAAAGAGAAAGGACGCAAATTAACAACCTACTTACATAAAAAAATCAACTATTAGATGCAAGGAAGATGGAGAAAGTGAAAATAAAACACGTGTTGGATAAAACGTGAGAGAAGCTTTTGAATAAACTCGTGTATATACAGAGGTGTAGTGCTGCGGGAGCGCCGCTCCTGCACCTCCATTCATCCAAATTTTACTTTTTTTTTAGTTGATACTTGGAAGTTGGGAACAAACAGACTGAGATGAAAGCACTAACTTCTAATTGTGATTCCAAATTTTTAATATTCCAAGTCTAAGTGAAGTATTATTATTATTATTATTATTATTATTATTATTATTATTATTATACAGGGTGTCCCATAAGTCCGGCATCATAGGAAAAATAATAAAAAAAAGCAAAACAAAAGCTTTTATTTACAGAACGTGCTTAATAAGCACACTGGACAAAAAATTAGTCACCCCTCTCAGAATGTACCTAATAACGTGTGACGGCGCCTCTGGCCTTGATAACCGCACGAATCCGGCGAGGCAGAGACTCTACGAGTTTGTGCATGTACTGAACATCGATTTGCTGCCACTCGTTCATCAGCCGGTCCCGAAGTTCCGCCAGAGTCCGTGGGTGTCTATTCCTGCGCTTCACTTTCTGTTCCAAATAATCCCACAGATTTTCAATAGGATTTAAATCAGGGGATTTGGCGGGCCATTCGAGGTGAGACAGTGTTGCAGAATGTTCGTCGTGCCACTCAGACACACTTCTCGCCCTGTGCACACGGCAATTGTCGTCTTGGAAGACAGGAGTGGCAATGTGATGCTGCTCCTGGAGATGTAGGGCAAAGGGTACCAATTCATCATTTAGTATGCGGAGGTACGCCTGCTGGTTCAAATTCATCGTCACTGGAACGAGAGGGCCCATTTCGTGGTACGAAAAACATCCCCAGAACATCACGGAACCACCTCCAGCCTGAACAACACCTTCGACGCATTCAGGATTAAAGGCTTCATTGGACCTGCGATGTACTCGTCGCCTCCCATCATTGGAGAACAAACAAAAACGGGACTCATCGGACCAAATTACACGTTTCCAATCTGCCGCAGTCCAGTTTTTGTGCCTCTGAGCCCATTTATAACGTGCCAATTTGTGACCTGCTGTTAACAGCGGCCTCTTCCGTGGTACCCTGCTCCAGATGTTCATCGCATGCAGTTCTCGTCGCAATGTCCGTTCGTAAATTGGTCGCTGGAGAACCTCATTGGTTTCTTGGAGCAATTGTTCTCTGGTTTGAAAACGATTTGCAGTTACTAGACGAGAAACATGGCGGCGGTCCCTATTGTCGAGAATTGTTTTCCGGCCACAGTTACGCCGTCGATTTTCAGTTGATTGCGAACTACACCACTCTTTGTAAACTCGCTGGACAGTACGCGTTGACACACCAACAAATTGGGCTACTTCAGACATTTTGTGTCCGTGGGCTCTGCCAAACACGATGGCTCCTTTTTGCCACTGAGTAACGTCTGCCTCACGACCCATTTTGCAGACTATATCCAACACACACTTTGTTCTTCACCACCTCACGAAACAGATCTGATCCTGTGTGCTACGTCACCGCTACTTGTCACTTACCAATGCTACATCAGCGCCCTCTGTGTGACCTTGAACTTCCTACTATCGGTGCTATTAGGGGTGACTAATTTTTTGTCCGGTGTGCTTATGTCCACCATTGTTTTCAATACACAAATTCAGACGTGATACCCAGTCAGCAAGCACACGGTGAATGATGTCAGGAGTAATGGTGTTACATGCCCCAATAATGCGCTGCCGCAAATGTTCAACACTCCTAATTTTCTCTGCGTATACCAGCGCTTTCAAGTGGCCCCAGAGATAAAAATCTAGTGGCGTGAGATCCGGGCTTCTAGCTGGCCATTCCACAGGCCCTCGACGTCCTATCCAATGACCAGGTAATTTGTTGGTACAGGTATTCCCTTACTTGGGTGCTGTAATGTGCAGGAGCGCCGTCTTGCTGGAACCATGTTGGGAAATTTCCTTCTTCGTTCAAGACACTGGGAAATGCTTCTTCCTTGGGCATTCGTAGGTAGGTGCCTCCAGTGACATGTTCATCGAAAAAGAGGGGGCCTATGATGCGATCCTTCCAAATGCCACACCATATCATCACCCGAGATGCACCTTATTCCTTTGAAGAGGTATACCAGTGAGGGTTGTTTTGAGACCAGTAGCGGGTGTTCTTTCGATTTACCTCACCATTTCCATAAAAAACAGCCTCGTCACTGAATAGAATGGTGGACGGGAAATTGGCATCCCGAGCATAAGAAAAATATGAATTATGGTTTATAGAAACAGAAATAGAAAAATATGAATTTCTCCTATGATACCGGACTTATGGGACACCCTGTATATATTCCTTGGAGCTCTTGCACCTTAAAATTTGCCACTACACACATCTTTCTTTTATTCAAGAACCATGAAAAACAGCTATATCTCAAGACATATATCAGATAGAAACTTGAAAATTGTGTATATCGGCGTCAACATATGTCGTACGCATGCGTATAACATCACTGCCCGTTTCTCTGAATTGCCTCACCAACTTCCATATCACTGACTTCGATGGTTTATTTCGCCTCCAAAACGACACTAAAGCTTAACTACATGACTTAAATGTCTCACACAACGCAAAACACACGTTCTTCCACAGTGAACGCCATTACGAGACTAACGGAGCAGCGATCAGGTGGTTATACGGATGCGTACGACATATGCTGATGCCGATATATATACACACAATTTTTAAGTTTCTATCTGATGTGTCTTGAGATATAGCTATTTTTCGTGGTTCTCGAATAAAAAAAAATCGCGATATATATATATATATGGGCTACGTAGTGGCCGATGTCGTAACACCGCTTCTTGGAGATCAGCGAAGTTAAGCGACATTGGGTCTGGGTAGTAGTTGGATGGGAGACCATCCTCTGCGCCCAGATTATGTAGCGACCCGTGGTTCGGATCCCACGTAAAGCTGTAGGTCCCCTTCGTCATATGACCTTAGATGTTGCGAAGGAGGTTAAACAACCCCAATTAAAAAAAAATATATATAATATATATATATATATATAATATATTATATATATATATATATGAGGCGTCGCGCGGTACAATGACGAATCAACCAACGGGCGAAAATTACGTTTTCTCTAACTTTAACCCTTAAACTGCGGTTATCGGAAGATCTGCCTACCGCCGTATGTACAAAGTACATCAAAAAATAAGCGCGGTACAATGACGAATCAACCAACGGGCGAAAATTACGTTTTCTCTAACTTTAACCCTTAAACTGCGGTTATCGGAAGATCTGCCTACCGCCGTATGTACAAAGTACATCAAAAAATAAACACATATTATATAAATGCAAAAAAACTTCACTTTTTTCTACGTGAAGGTCAAAATATGAAAATAAAAACCCACTATAAAATTAAAGGTATGCATGCAGAAGAATGAAAAATGAAAATCTAAACCATTTATCTACTTTTGTTCAACCGTGGTAGGGTGTTGAAGTGAGAGTGCTGACAGTTTGTGAATGCTAAACTTAGCGCGCATTTTAAAAAAATAAGGCGAGAAAATCTGTTCTCATATGAGGCATATCGAGTTTAAGGGTTCAACGCTTGTTTTATCATTTAATTATTCACTCATTCAATATTCATAAAATTACTTACAAAATTAAAAAACCCACCCAATAACATCACTTTAATAAAGTTAGGAGCTTTAAAGCTGTTTTCCTACACAAAAAACAACTGAATATATCGGAACAAAATTCAAACATCCCACTAAACATAACTTAGCTGCACCTTTTTAAAAACCTTACCGTTCACAGAAACCGATTCAGTGACCATCTTTTGGCATTCGCTCTGGTAAGATTTATACATCTTTTCTGGAATCTTCTCAAGAGAAAACAATTTTTCAATGAGCTTCAGTTTTGCATCAGGAACCTCTGGGAGATGCCTTCAAAATATGCAAGAGAAAGAGCTAACTACATCAGAGTCGTTCAAAGTTGTTATGAAATAGCTTATTATTAATAAATAAATAAATAAATTCAGGCTTCGCTTTAACAGAGGCCTTTTACCACCACCTAGGAAGTTCAGAGAAAACGCTATGTGAAGATAATAACAATAAATGCACGTCCACTATCCGCTTCTTTCCCCATACGGAAATTAAGATATTACAGTTTCTTAACGGTCTTAAGCAGTATACCATCGCATTCAGGACACGTTTGGCTACATTTTTTCAGCCATAAGAGAAAAATGCAATGTCGCGGCGATAAGACTCCTTCAGTGTATGCGAACGAGTTACGTTTTACAACTATCGTTTGATCGAGGTCGCTAACGGTCTTCGTACTAGAATTTTTGGTGGCCAAACATTTAATGCAAAACAGTAAAGAAGATGTAGGCAACTTTTTTTATGTAGGAAAGAGGGGAGTAAGGGGCTACTTTTTTATAAAAATTTTGAAAAGATTGTGTAGTGCGTAAGATGCACGTATGTGTAGTGAGGAATAGAGGAAGACGTATGTGTTTGAGAGCATGCTGGCCTACTCACAGGATAGACGAGACATGGAAAAAGATCAGCTAGAGAGAATTAAGTGACAGGAGAAACGGGAATTCCAGCACTCCCTGTCTCCTGCCAAACGTCTACCCACCCAGGAGTATTTCCCTGGTCGATTGGTGTCTACCGTCTCCTCCTATTTCCTAACTAGTACCCATTTTCATCATACGTCTTACCTCGCCATGCTGTTCCTTTTGGTGATTTAGCTACTTCATTTTCTACCGAGGCGAAGTCCGAGAATATTTTTATTTTGACTTACAGAACCAGCATATCAGAGTTCGTTTTGACACTGATCGAGTTATCTGACGCCATTCTCTCCGCCTCCCACCCGCTACCGACAACGTGCAGAGAGCTTTTATGGGTTTAATTTTCGTGTACATTCAAATTAAACGCAACTGTTAGGTCTTCTATTAATTTGTATTATTATTATTACTTTAGTAATTTTGTTCTATTAGAAAAGTTGTCACGAAAAGTTTATATATATATATATATATATATATATATATATATATATATATATATATATCAAAGCTATTGACTTCTCCTTAGGGAACCGGAGCTTACAGATGAAAAGAAGGATCAACACAACGGCAAACATTTTCATTTATTTGTACATCAGACGTTTCGACAAATCTTTTGTCATCATCAGTGAGTTAAGTCTTAAAACCTTAAAACAAAATTGAAAAGTGAAAGTTACATCAATACAATATTAAGACCATTAAAATTAAAACCTTAAAGCAAAATGAAAATTGCATCAATACAAAATTAAAAACATTTAAATTTCATCACTATAAAAACTAAAATTAAATTAAATTTCATCACTATAAAACTAAAATTAAATTACCTCAATAGGTAAATACACAATGTTTACATCCACCTCCATACTTGGCAAAGTCTAAGAGAACACTAGGTGGTCAGAGGATTAGAAAGGGTATATCTGTGAAACACGGTTGGTTGTCAAAAGAGTCGTAATTTGTAGGATGAGCTATTATTATTAAGGGAGGGTTTGTTTCTATAGATGTACAAAGATTCTAAAATTCGGAGTTCTGTAAGGTTATTGGATCTAGTTAAAATTTCAAACTGAGTTTGTGAAGGGGATGGTCGTTTTCATCACTGTGGTTTCTAATTGCGGATTGTGGAGGGCTACTGAGGGGACGGTTGGTACGGACTGACAAGCCCAAATGTTGAGAAAGGCGCACCTCCAGTTGGAGTTGAGTGCTGCCAATATACGCAGCCTTACAGCTGTCGCACGTGTATTTGTAAACAACATTGGGGCATACAGTTTTGGGGAATTCATCTTTGAACTTTAAAAAATTTGATAATTTAAGTGGGTTGACGAAGGCGAATCTAAAATTTATTTGGGGATAACTAGACTTGAGTAGTTTGGACAATTCACCTCGAATACGCAATGATAAATAACCATAAAAAGGTAATTTAATATATCTGGTTTCTTTTTGTACTGTAGTTACGGGAGTTTAGTATCAAAAGTGTTATTTAAAAATTTCTTTAATTGGTTATCGAATAGATGAGAAGGGTAGTAATTGTTAATAAAGTACTGTTTTAAAAATTTAAATTCTTCGTTTAACGAAAAGTAATCCGAACAAATACGGTAACTTCTTGTTAATGTTACTATAGCACTAATCTTATATTATAAAACATACAACTTAAATAATTGGTTCCCAAGCCAGTAAAAGTTTGTTTCCGAAATAGTGAAGTATGGAACTTATTATGGGCCCGTTTAACTAAGACATCCAGGAAAGGTAAACTATTATTTGTTTCGTTTTCACACGTGTACTTAATATTACTATGTTGTTTATTAAGATAATCAAGAAAAAGTTTTACGTGTGAAGGATGGTTAAATATTAAGAAAGTGTCATCCACGTATCTTCTGTAATATATGGGTTTAAAACTACTAGGACAATTTTTCAACCAAATTTCTTCGTAATGGCAAAGAAATGCATTTGCTAGTGTTGGGCTTAACGGGGAACCCATAGCTACCCCATCAATTTGGCTGTAAAGGTTGCTATTAAATAAGAAAAGATTATCAAAACACACTATTTCGAGAAGGTTTTTAAATTGAGTCTGAGTGAGGCCATTAATAAGAGTATTATCAGTAGTGAATAACTTATTTAGTATGATATTTAATGTTTCTTTTAACGGGACATTAGTAAACAATGATGAGACATCAAAACTGGCCATAGTAAGAGAATCGGCATGATTGATCTCTTTTATCTCTTTAGCAAAATCAAACGAGTTGTTAATAGAATAATCATTAAAGGTGAGTTTTGAAAGCAAGGGAACGAAGAATTTGGCTAAGTTATAATTGAATGTACCACATGCCGAAAGAATAGGTCTTAGTGGGAAATTTGGCTTGTGGACTTTAGGTAAACCATATAGAATTCCTGGATTAGAACCAGAAGCAAATAAAAAATTGTATGTATTGTCAGCAATAATATTACTATTTTTTAATTTACGCAAACACCTATTAAGTTTATCTTCGAGTTTTAGTAATTTAGACAGAACATTCTCTTTTACCCTTTTAAATTTAGACGTATCCGACAAAATTGTCTCCATTCTATTTATGTAAACTGTTGAATCAATCAGCACTACTCCTTTACCCTTATCCGGTTTTGTAATGATGACAGAGTTATCCTTTTTCAAATTATTAAGAATTTTAAAATCTTGCTTATTAAAGAGGGGAGAAAACACCTTATGGGGTTTAAAATTGTAAAAATTCTTAAAAGAGATGCTCTCCACTTGTTTTAATATTGTATTGATGTAACTTTCACTTTTCAATTTTGTTTTAAGGTTTTAAGACTTAACTCACTGATGATGACAAAAGATTTGTCGAAACGTCTGATGTACAAATAAATGAAAATGTTTGCCGTTGTGTTGATCCTTCTTTTCATCTGTAAGCTCCGGTTCCCTAAGGAGAAGTCAATAGCTTTGATATTAACCCAGAGATATGGCCGATCGACATTGAACTATTACAGACAATGTGAAAGAGTCTATTTGAAACTGAACAAGGCTATCTGTGATGAGAGTTTCTTGTCTAAGTGCAAAAGTTATAATATTGTGCCTAATTTCCTTAGATTTAAACTTTATAATAAACGCCTCCATAACTCCAAACTATATAAATCATGGCTACATAAATTATTAAATTTGGAGCTTCAATCGAAAACTAAAACAGTGAGTTTTCTCAAGCTGAAATATAAAAATTCTCTGTTTGGTCTAAAATCTAGGGTGTCTTATATTGATTATCATTGTTTAGTTACTAAATTTCAAACTTGCTGTGATAAAACTGTCAACAGACATAAAAGGATACATGCTGCCAAATTGGAAAAATTGGGAATCACTCAGTCGTTTTTTAATAATCCAGATAATTTATTTGTAATTTCTCTAATAAAGTTTTAAGTATTAGAGAGAAAGAAATATTGTCGTTAGGCTTAAATTTTGATCTACCTCATTATAAACTAAATTTTTATAAATTTTTCTCTGGCTTTGAAAATCTTCTCATGAATATTAAGAATTGTGAGATCCGACCAAATTTCTCGTTTCATAACTTGGTAAAACAAGTGGAGAGCATCTCTTTTAAGAATTTTTACAATTTTAAACCCCATAAGGTGTTTTCTCCCCTCTTTAATAAGCAAGATTTTAAAATTCTTAATAATTTGAAAAAGGATAACTCTGTCATCATTACAAAACCGGATAAGGGTAAAGGAGTAGTGCTGATTGATTCAACAGTTTACATAAATAGAATGGAGACAATTTTGTCGGATACGTCTAAATTTAAAAGGGTAAAAGAGAATGTTCTGTCTAAATTACTAAAACTCGAAGATAAACTTAATAGGTGTTTGCGTAAATTAAAAAATAGTAATATTATTGCTGACAATACATACAATTTTTTATTTGCTTCTGGTTCTAATCCAGGAATTCTATATGGTTTACCTAAAGTCCACAAGCCAAATTTCCCACTAAGACCTATTCTTTCGGCATGTGGTACATTCAATTATAACTTAGCCAAATTCTTCGTTCCCTTGCTTTCAAAACTCACCTTTAATGATTATTCTATTAACAACTCGTTTGATTTTGCTAAAGAGATAAAAGAGATCAATCATGCCGATTCTCTTACTATGGCCAGTTTTGATGTCTCATCATTGTTTACTAATGTCCCGTTAAAAGAAACATTAAATATCATACTAAATAAGTTATTCACTACTGATAATACTCTTATTAATGGCCTCACTCAGACTCAATTTAAAAACCTTCTCGAAATAGTGTGTTTTGATAATCTTTTCTTATTTAATAGCAACCTTTACAGCCAAATTGATGGGGTAGCTATGGGTTCCCCGTTAAGCCCAACACTAGCAAATGCATTTCTTTGCCATTACGAAGAAATTTGGTTGAAAAATTGTCCTAGTAGTTTTAAACCCATATATTACAGAAGATACGTGGATGACACTTTCTTAATATTTAACCATCCTTCACACGTAAACTTTTTCTTGATTATCTTAATAAACAACATAGTAATATTAAGTACACGTGTGAAAACGAAACAAATAATAGTTTACCTTTCCTGGATGTCTTAGTTAAACGGGCCCATAATAAGTTCCATACTTCACTATTTCGGAAACAAACTTTTACTGGCTTGGGAACCAATTATTTAAGTTGTATGTTTTATAAATATAAGATTAGTGCTATAGTAACATTATTAACAAGAAGTTACCGTATTTGTTCGGATTACTTTTCGTTAAACGAAGAATTTAAATTTTTAAAACAGTACTTTATTAACAATTACTACCCTTCTCATCTATTCGATAACCAATTAAAGAAATTTTTAAATAACACTTTTGATACTAAACTCCCCGTAACTACAGTACAAAAAGAAACCAGATATATTAAATTACCTTTTTATGGTTATTTATCATTGCGTATTCGAGGTGAATTGTCCAAACTACTCAAGTCTAGTTATCCCCAAATAAATTTTAGATTCGCCTTCGTCAACCCACTTAAATTATCAAATTTTTTAAAGTTCAAAGATGAATTCCCCAAAACTGTATGCCCCAATGTTGTTTACAAATACACGTGCGACAGCTGTAAGGCTGCGTATATTGGCAGCACTCAACTCCAACTGGAGGTGCGCCTTTCTCAACATTTGGGCTTGTCAGTCCGTACCAACCGTCCCCTCAGTAGCCCTCCGCAATTAGAAACCACAGTGATGAAAACGACCATCCCCTTCACAAAACTCAGTTTGAAATTTTAACTAGATCCAATAACCTTACAGAACTCCGAATTTTAGAATCTTTGTACATCTATAGAAACAAACCCTCCCTTAATAATAATAGCTCATCCTACAAATTACGACTCTTTTGACAACCAACCGTGTTTCACAGATATACCCTTTCTAATCCTCTGACCACCTAGTGTTCTCTTAGACTTTTCCAAGTATGGAGGTGGATGTAAACATTGTGTATTTACCTATTGAGGTAATTTAATTTTAGTTTTATAGTGATGAAATTTAATTTAATTTTAGTTTTTATAGTGATGAAATTTAAATGTTTTTAATTTTGTATTGATGCAATTTTCATTTTGCTTTAAGGTTTTAATTTTAATGGTCTTAATATTGTATTGATGTAACTTTCACTTTTCAATTTTGTTTTAAGGTTTTAAGACTTAACTCACTGATGATGACAAAAGATTTGTCGAAACGTCTGATGTACAAATAAATGAAAATGTTTGCCGTTGTGTAGATCCTTCTTTTCATATATATATATATATATATAATATATATATATTATATATATATATATATTTATATATATGGTGGCGCAAAAGTCAGGAACCATAGAGACAGTTTAATAATTTGTTTTAATGTGCTTTTTTCTTTTCAGATTTGTTGTTGAACCTATGGCACAGAAATTGACAATAGATGAATGGATGGAGATAGTTTTAACGTGTACAAGGCGTGGTAATACACACCGATCAATTGCTACTGCGTTTAACGACAAACACCCTGAGAGGCCGCCAGTTGTTCAGGCATCAGTTGGAAAACTGTTCACTCGCTTCAAAGAAACGGGAAGTGTTCATGATCGGCCGCGGAGTGGCCGGCCAAAAAGTTCAACCGATGCAGCAACATCACTAACGGTACTCAATCACCTAGAAAACAACCCACCTAAGTCCTTAAGAAATTTATCCCAGGAAACGGGTGTCTCCAGAAAATCCATTCAGCGAATTCTTACAACAAATCGTTTCCACCCCTACAAAGTCCAACTCGTTCAGGAACTGCAAGATGATGACACAGACCGTCGTGGAGAGTTCTGCCAGTGGTTTCTACAACATCGACAGCTTCAACGAAGGATCATGTTCAGCGACGAAGCGATATTTCACCTCAGCGGTCGTGTCAATAGGCATAATGCACCTTATTGGGCCAATGAGAACCCCCACTGGATGGAGGAAGGACACGTGCAATTCGATCGACGAATTATGGTGTGGGCTGCGCTTTTGGGAGATCGGTTAATTGGTCTGTACTTTTTCGACGGCAATGTAACAGGTGAAGCATATCTGCATATGCTGCAAACATTTCTAATGCCCATACTGGACGACATTCCATTGGCAGAATGGGCGGAGATGTGGTTTCAGCAGGATGGTGCTGGTGCACCACCACATTTCGCAACCATCATCCAGAACTCTTTAGATGAAACATTCCCAAGCAAGTGGATCGAACGGTGAGGGACCGTCGAATGGCCACCTAGGTCTCCAGACCTCACGCCTCTTGACTTTTTCTTGTGGGGCCATCTCAAGTCGGTAGTCTATGCTGATCGACCCAGAACCATACGTTCTCTAAAGGATAAAATCACATCTGAATGTGCCAAAATCAGTATCAATGTGTTAAGGAATGTTCAAACATCATGCATTCAACGTGTCAGAAAGTGTCTCCAAGTGGAAGGCCACCAATTCGAACATTTATTATAATTTAATAAAATGTACCTATGGTTCCTGACTTTTGCGCCACCCTGTATATATTATTTTTACTTGTTCTATTAAAACCCAACTTCATATTTATTAAGATTCAGATCTATTTATATTTTACTAATTATGAAATACTTCTTAAGCTTTTTGAGTCCTGATTCTAAATGGGATTAACGATATCAGTTATCCTTAGAACCTTCATACGTGTATACTCGTGAAAATGTCGAATTTTTTGGACCATTTTTTAAGGCAGAAGTATTTTTTAAGGCAGAAGTTAGGAAGTCGACTATACACAAATATCGTTTTCAAGGGGTTGAAATTCATGCTCCGTATGAGTCCCCCAAAATTAACAAAAGCCCAACTGATATTTAAGACAAAGAATTATGGTCATTATCCGAATCGGTACTAGGTAATCCGAATTTGGATCGCAAACATTGATCTACCGTCCCTGAAAAACTAAGGTTGACTTTTACACGAGATATACGAAAAATTTGGGATTTTTTGGCTAAAAGTCGGGGTCAACTTTTACACGAGTATATATGGTAACTATATTTATACGGGAGAATGAAGATGGGTTTGAGGTGGTCACACAATTCAGATAGAGATTAACAGGATCAGTTACTAACTTCAAAAATAAGATTTTATCAACGGAGATGAGTTAATGCAATGTACATTTTTTTTTTTTTTTAACAGTGTGCTCTGAAAACAAATTCCCAAATTCTATATCAGAATTAGAAACAAGGTTATAGATCTACGCTCCCGATGTAAACCCACCGACAGATATAGACAGAATTTTGGTGTCCTGGACAAACTTAAAGAACTGGGGGTTCCCTCCTATTTCCTCTTCAGGCGGTGCCAAGCTCCCTAACTCACCAGGCCCGGAACACCCGTACTGGCTGCGTCCGCCTGTCGGCCGGCTACGTTGTGGCAGGTATCGTAACACCGCTTCCCGGAGATCAGCAAAGTTAAGCGACACTGGATCTGTGTAGTAGTTGGATGGGAGACGGTCTTCCGCGCCCAGATTATGTAGTGACCCGTGATTCGAATCGCGCGTAAAGCCGAAGGTCCCCTACGTCATAGACATTGAGAAGGTTAGACAACCGTATCAGATTTGGATATTGCGAATATATTAATGCTATATCAGATATCTAAATTGTACAGAAAATATTGTAAAACTTTATGTAACTTGTATTTTTTCTGAATATAGGTTTTCGTGGTTTTTTTAATAAAAGAAACAAAACAGAATTTCTAGAAAAAGCTGTATAGCAGGATAAGGCTATGTCAGCTGTGCATATCAAGTCGATAGTTTCTCAAAATTTAATCAACCTACAGAGTGAGGAAACTTTTTCCCAGATTGTTATGGAGCAATCTGATTTGTATCTCTATTATTATTAAAAATTATGAGACCACGAGAATTCAGGTAATTTTCACATGTTTTACCTTGGAGTCAGGAGTAATGGCAAGAAAGAGGAGAGAAAATAAGGTTTTCTAAAGATCGCTGCCTCTAATATAAAACTCGGAATTTTTCTTGATTCTTCAAACTGCTCAACAGCAAACTTAATCTCAGTGAGCTGCAACAGACAAAATACTGTATGCAAACTACTACAACACTCGTCCTATTTCTGTTATTTAAACTACTAATGTTTGGTGCAGAACAATATTAAAACAAATGTATCTCAACTGATAAAGTATTACTATTCTTTTATAGTTGAGATGATGAGAAAATTTCAATGATAGTTGATAAAATTTTCAGATGTGGTTCTTATTTCAAATTCAGTAAAGCTTACAAGTGGAAGATATATTCAATAATAATAATAATAATAGTTAATGCAAATAATCAGTCAATTCAGGTATGCGACTAAGCCTTAACTTAGATTAAAAGCAATTTTATAAACCAAATTGGGGTGGAATTGCAAATACATTAATTTTATGTTGCCGGCCAGCTAATCATAGGTAATGGCAGGGCCTGGGAGAGGGGTGCATCAGGTGTCAAAGCACCAGGGCCCGTGACTCCTCTCCCGAGCCTTAGGTAAGGGTATCATAACCATTCTGAAAAATTTATATGGTCACCAACTGGTACCTACGTGTATGCCAGTGCTACATGAATAATGAAATCCAATTTGGAAAACAAATTTCATTTACTTCAAGAACTCTCTCATTGCTTTCAAAAGTCCTCAGATTTCATAAAGCTTAAAGACTCACAGTTCTATTTTGATGAGAACCTGGTTGAGGATTTACGCAAGTTCCACTTGTAGAGGGAGTTGTGAAATCTTCATTAATTTCCTGAAGTCGAACTTTAGCTAGTTGTTGATAATCTCTGAAGTTAAATTAATTTCAATACAACTTTTATAAAATCCTCAAAATTCCTAAATTATAAATAACATTCACAAAACGTTTTGGTTCAAATATAAAACCTTTATTTAGTGTAAATAAAAAGACAGCTGCTTCAATTTCATTTCTCTATTTTTTGTTTTTCACTGGGTTTTATGTCTGTAAGTCGTTAGATATTTTTTGTAAATTCTCTTGACAACTAGCTGCAGTTCCAACATGCAAACATAAATTATTCTCTAACCCTCTCATTAGTAATGTTAGCATTTTTGTGGCTTTCATCTTTCCTTTACCTGAAGATGCTTTGGCAACCTTTGGGCATGAAGATAGATTGATGGATGTGAGCTCTAAGAACAGATGCTGATTCATAGGGTACAAGCTCAGTCAGAAACTGAAACTGAGAACAAGTTTCTTTAATTGTAGAAGTAATTAAAAACAAGGAACCAGGATCTTTTTCTGGCCCTTCTTTTACTCATATTACAAAACCAGGAATAGAGAAAAATTACAAATTACCACAATTTTGTACGCACACACACACACAATATATATATATATATATATATATATATATATATATATATATATATATAATATATATATATATATATATATATATAGTGCTCAAAGTGGAGATTTTAAAGCAAGGGTGTGGTCTTTCAAAAATTTTGGTTAGCGTTGCCCCTCATATTTTAAGAACAATACAATTTTAAAAAGGCATTCTAACACGATAACTTAAGTTTAGTTCAATTTTTCAAGCATACAAAACCGTATTAAATTTTAAAAATTAGCTATTAGCTTTGTCAGTTATATGCAGTGGTGGGCACCGTTAACCAAAAAGTTAACTTCGTTAACCGCTAATCTGTTAACCAAAAAGTTAACTTCGTTAACCATTAATCATGTAACGGAAGTTACCGATAAACCATTAACGTTAACTTTTATTATAAAAAAAATGAAAAACACAATATATATTAGGTGCCACTTATTTGGGGTGTTTTTCATTTTTTGGGAATTTCTATCAGGACGGGCGCATTTCTGGTGTCATTCCGTCTAAAAACATTGTGTGTAAAATATTTTTGAAATAAAATAATAATTAGAACTGCCTCAACAAGGTCAAAGTTTATACTTTTTGTCGAAAAGTACTCATGGCGTTCTGTTATCATGTCAGTTTTCGTTTCGATAGCTGCTGTAGTTTCTGAGTTGAAAAATGATAACAGACAGACAGACGGACGGTCAGAGTCGTTGGTTTAGTCTTCCGCACTGGTGTACAGAAGACTAAAATGAGGTATTATACAGGGTGTAACACGAGTTTATCCAAATATTGATACAGGCGAAAGAACATGTTATTCTAAGTAGAAAATGGGTTGGGACGAGTTTTGCCAACACTAACAGTGTTTCATTCTCTTTTTCAGTGAGTTCTGAAACGACGTGATGGCTTCGGCAACAAGATCTAAAACAGCAGTCTATCTCCTGGGGACCGTGGACCACAGCATCACAGGAAGCATGCTGCCTACGGGAAAGCAGGCGCTTCAGTACTTTTTCCACCTTCACCTTGACGTCAAGAAGCCGATCAAGGAAGCAGCCGCTGAGACAGTGACCGCAGTCAAGGAATTCTGGGAGCGGTCCCGTATTCCTACGCAGAAAGACCAACGCGCAAGGGACAAGGTTCTCCGAATGTACGAGAAGTGGCGGGCTCTGAACAAGAACTCGAAACGGCGCACTGTGACCCAAATCAGGAACGAGGCCGAGTTCCTCTCATCCCTTGACCGCCTCTTCGACATCGCACACGAACAGGCGATGTCGATGATCACAATCGAAGAGGACAGGGAGTTCCTGACGGGACAAAGGGCCGAGGTGCGGCGCGGCCGCATCTCCTCCACACGTGACATGACGCTCCACACTGAGGAGGAGCGTGCGAGGAGACAGGAAGCGGAAAGGAGCCGCCGGCAAGATGATGAAAGGGCGAACAGAGAAAGCCGAGAAGAACTCGTCGAACTGGCATCGAGCTCCAGCTCAGGTGCAAGCAGCCCGACTCGGTCACCGACACGGCGTCGTCGCCGAGAAGAAGAGGAAGAGCTCTCTCTCCCGGGCCCGTCCACGTCGAATGCAGAAGCATCTACGACCCCTTTACCACCCAAGCGATTCCGCGCGTCGAAAAAGATGATCACCCCTGATCTCTCCGCAGCGATGGATCGGACGAAACTTACCGACCGAGAAGTGTTTTTTTGCTGTCGGCGGCTGCGAGGAGCTTGGGCCACGACCCTGAGGAGCTGGTTTTGAACCGCGAATCCTCCCGCCGCGACCGAGCAAAGTTCCGTGCTATGGCAGCAGCGGAAATGAAGGCAGCCTTCCATCCTACTGTGCCGCTGACCGTTCACTGGGACGGGAAAATCGTACCAGCGGCTGACGGAGGCCCTGCTGAAGATCGCCTTCCAGTTCTGGTGTCTGGGGAGAACGTCGACAAGCTTCTGGCTGTGCCCAGCCTCCCCGACGGCACCGGCCGCGCCATGGCGGAAGCCGTCCTCTCTGCCCTCGAGGATTGGGACATCAAGGGACGGATCTGTGCCCTCTCTTTTGACACCACCGCCTCAAACACAGGACTCTCAGGAGGAGCTTGCTATATCATTGAGCAGAAACTCGAGAAGACAGTGCTTCATTTGGCTTGCCGCCACCACATCCACGAACTGGTGTGCGAGAAGGCATTCACGGCGTGCCTCGGTCCCTCTACTGGTCCTGACATCCTCCTGTTCAAACGATTCGCCGCCCAGTGGGACTTCATCGATCAAACCAAAGCGAAGCCCTTCGAGGATGGAACCATGCCGCAGCACCTGAAGGACGCCCGCGACGACCTGCTGATCGAATTCAGCCGCCTCCTCGACGGTCAACATCCACGTGATGACTACAGGGAACTTCTGGAGCTCTCTGTAATTGTGCTGGGCGGTCCGAACAAGCGGGGTGCCCGGTTCGCTCGTCCCGGCGCCTTCCATCGCGCGCGCTGGATGGCAAAAGTCATCTATGCCATCAAACTGTTCCTGTTCCGGGAACAGTTTCAGATGTCGTCAGGCGAAGCGGCTGGAATCCGGCGATTCACCATCTTCGCCGTGTCCATCTACGTGACGGCCTGGTACAAAGCGCCGCTCCCGGCAACGGCCCCAGCCGCGGACCTCGCGCTGCTCAAGGCCCTCGTCTATTATCCGGACTCAGCGGTGGCCAAGGCGACGGCGACAGTCTTCGCCAGGCACCTATGGTACTTGAGCGAGCGCCTCGTCACCCTGGCCATCTTCGACGAGGGTATCGACTTGGCGACAAAGCGGGAGATAATTAAAGCGATGGAAGAAGAGGAAGGATCGGAGGATCCCCCGCGGCGTATCAATGTGGACCTGTCCACCTCCTCAATCGCCAACAATACATTGGCCAAGTTCACAACGACTACATCAAAGGAGTTCTTCAAGGTTCTGGACATCAGCACCGCCTTCCTGCTCAAGGATCCGGAGGAGTGGCGGACGGACCCAGCCTTCATCGCCGCATCCCGCCGAGTCCAGGCCCTTCAAGTTGTCAATGACTTCGCGGAGCGCGGGGTGGCGTTGATGCAGTCTTTCAACCTGGCCCTTACCAAGAGTGAAGACCAAAGGCAGTTCCTCTTACAAGTGGTCGAGAAGCACCGCTGTGACTTCCCAACCGCCCGCAAGTCCACCGTGACCTCTGCAAAGTAGGCAACAATGAGAGGGAGATGGGCGCCCATGATACCCCCCCCCCCCCCTTGAGGGGCTAATACTCGAGTTGAGGGGGACCTAGAGTTGAAAGTATGAAGTCCAGTTATATGTTTTAGGTCAAGATTAGTAGCTTGAACAAACTAGAAGTGATATTTTATTTGCTAGAGGCATAGAACATCATGATCTAAAATTTCTACTTTTCGAGAAAATATACAAACTTTGACCGTATTGAGGCAGTTCTAAATATTGTTTTATTTCAAAAATATTTTACACACGATATTTCTTGACAAAATGGAACCAGAAACGCGCCCGTCCCGATAAAAATTCAAACTTTCGAAAATAAGTGTCACCCTAATATATATATAATTTAATTTTCCCTCTTCTTCTCGTTCTCCATTTTGTCCATGAGATGCATGTTGCCCTTCATGAAAATTAGCATATCAAAGTTTTCATCAGACAGGGATGATCTCTTGGCCCTCAGGATGTCCTTGCCCATACAGAACAAATGCTCCACTGCAGCACTGGAGGGGATGGCTGTGTTGAACTTGATGAACAAGTCCACCAACACTTGCTCACCCAAGAAGGCAGCATCTGTCAGCAAGTCCTTGGAGTTGGTCTCCAGCCAGGTCTTGACCAAGTTCTGGGCCTTGCCCTTGAGTGACCTGTGGCTTCTGCTGCTCTCTTTTGTCTGGATGACAGCACTGAAGAAGTCATCCTCCTCCTCCTCCTCCTCGTTGTTGCTGCCCACTTCGTTGGACTGCTGCTTCATGGCCTCCTCGACTGTACCATCCATGCTTTTCCTCACCCTGGCGACCTTGGTGTTGTCATACTTGTCCAACCAGATGAGGTGAAAACGCTCCCATTGTAAGACATCAATTGACTTAATTTATGTCATCAAAGTGACATGAGAATTGAAATCTTACCTGATCAGTTTTATGGTTCTTGAAATGTATCAAGGAGACTACTAATAAGGTACTCACAGACATATTATAAATATACATGACTTACTTGACAACGATTATTTTTAAATATTCACTAGCACAAACATGTTGCGCAAGAGACAGACTGCAAATGAAACGAATGTAGTTATTTGTTGTAATTGTTACATATATATTATTGAAAGTGCCTTAAAATGCTCGTGATATTTCTTGAAAGAAGTTGAACATTCAACTCAAATGGCAAATCTTTCCACCTGATTTTACAGTCGACCATGTTTTGCTCAAACCAATGCCATAAATAACTACCATATTTGGTAAGACACAAATTGTGGCGACGGAAACAAATATATCGCCTGATTTTGCACTGCGGAAATGGAAATTCGTTCATCACTATTAACAGTGGCGGATTAATTGTGCACCTGCTCAGCACTGAAAATAATATAAACTTTTAAACATTTATTTATGAATTTTTTGGGTTAACGGACTTGAGTTAACGGAAGTTAAATGTAACGGAAGTTAATTAGTCCGATAATGATTTTCAAAGTTAACTTAAAAGTTAAATCGTTAACGAAAAAGTTAACTTCGTTAATTAACGATTAACGGTTTGTGCCCAGCTTTGGTTATATGTCGCAAAATAAGTTAATATACAGTTAACATTTTTTGTTCGTGTAAAGGGACATAAAAATGCATTTATAAATCTCTATTTAATTGCATATAATTGATTACGTCAAGATATTTATATAAAATTTTTTTTTTGTTTATGGCATAGAATATAAAAATAGGTATTTAAAATATAAAAATAGGTAATTAAAATGCAAATTTATTCAATAATATTTTTTAAACAAAAAAAAAATATGCTACATTAAAATAATTTCTAAAAAATTCATATTCTTTAGGAATTAAATAATTTAAAAAATTTCATATTCTTTAGGAATTACTAAGTTTTTTATTAATTCTTTATATTTGCCATCGTATCTGCTAGCATCTGTATGGCAGGTGCGTGTTTCTCCGCATTTCTTTCCAGCAAAGAAGTAAGGGTGTGCTGCTGACCAATTGAAAGAAATAGGGGTGTGCACACCCCCATGTTGCCATCCACTTCGAGCACACACACTATATATATATATATATATATATATATATATATATATATATATATATATATATATATAGTTACTGTATAATGTTTCAGACCAACAAAGACCTGAGGATCCACTCATGGCTAGTCTACGTAATTGTGTATTGTGCATGTCCTCTGTGGTGGCGGAGAGGACTGACAATTTTACGTGGGTTCCAAACCACAAAGCCTTAATTTTACTCCCTTAAACTATACCCAATCTATCAACATATGCGTCTAATCGATTTTTAAACATGTTTATAGACGACAGACAGTAAATAATAGACGTGCTACTAATTACTTCTATCGGCAAACTATTCCAGCTATTTACCATTCTATGCGTAAAAAAGTTTTTGCCAACTACTGTCTCAAACCTTCTACTTGTCAACTTACACCCGTTATATTATTTCTAGTCCTATTATATTGAGATAACGTAGATAGAGATAGCTTTTTCGAATTATCGAACCCATTCATAATTTTAAAAACCTGGATTAGATCACCCCTTAGCCTCCTAGTCTTGAATGTAGTCAATTTTAACTTCTTAAGCGTATCCTCCTACGACTTTGACCTAAGCGACGGAATCATCTTAGTTGCTCGTCTTTGAACTCTTTCGATTTTGTCCACATCTTTTCAAATATGCTGATTCCAAAATTGGATCGCGTACTCCAAATGGGGTCTAACTAATGATTTATAAAGAGGAACAATAATATCGTGCGATTGGTACCCAAAATTCCGAGCTATAAAACCTAGCACTTTGTTCGCTTTATTGACTGCTGCTGTACTTTGTTTCACCACTTTTAAATCACCAGTGACTATAACTCCTAAATCTTTTTCCTGCTCTATGCTTGCTAACTCCTTCCCTGACATACTATACGCAAAATTATTGTTATGCGAGCCTATATGTAAAATTTTGCACTTATCGATGTTAAATCTTATTTGCCACATGACTGACCAATCAACGATTTTATTCAGATTTTCGTGGATTTTACCTCTATCTTTGCCATTAATCACCCTACCACCCAACTTCGTGTCATCCGCAAACTTTGAAACTGTACTGACTAGGCTGACATCTAAATCGTTAATATACTGTATATAAGAAAAAGCAAGGGGCCCAACACAGAACCCTGAGGAATGCCACTCGCTACATTAGCCCAAGATGACTCATCTCAATCAACGACCACTCTCTGTTTCCTACCTCGCAACCACTCTTTTATCCAATTTATTACTACACCCCTGATTCCATGAGCCTTAGTTTTTTCAATGAGTCTTTTGTGTGGTACAGTGTCAATTCTTTTTGAAAATCTAAATACACTACATCAACTGCCCGATGACTATCGTAAACTTCAACCACGCTTTGAAAAAACTCTAAAAGATTAGTTTCACCTAAAACCATACTGCATATTTCTAATCAAGTTGTGCAGTTCTAAGTGTTCAACTATACAATCCCTAATTATTGATTCCAGTAGCTTATCTACAACAGACATTAAACTGATTGGCCTATAATTTCCCGCTGCACCTTTATCGCCTTTCTTAAAGATAGGTGTTACATTTGCTAACTTGAAATTATCTAGTACGCACCCCTCAGAAATAGACACATTAAAAATCTTTGTTAGTGGCACAACAATGCTTTCTTTTAATTATTTTAGTTATATGGGATATATGGAATCTGGCCCTGGTGATTTACGCATTTTCATTTTATCAATATAACGCATTACCTCCCTTTCACTAGCCACAATATTATCCAAAGTATTACCATTATCAAAAGGTATTACTGTATGTCTATGACTGTAGGGATATTCGTTATATCTTCTATAGTAAAAACTGACATAAAAAATTTGTTTAGCAAGGTAGCCATTTGTTTGTTTTCAGAAACTAGCTCTCCATTAAAATTTTTCAATGGCCCCAAGACACTTTTTACTGGATTCCTATTGTTGACATATTGAAAGAATCGCTTGGGGTTTTCTTTGCCATCACGAACTATGGAGATTTCAATTCATGCTTGGACTTTTTTATTACACTTTTCGCTTCACACCTTAGAGATATTAGTTGTTTCGTAACCACAAATTGTCTTTATTGCACTATATATACATTAGTGTGTGTGTGTGTAGAAGCACAATTTTTCAGCTATATAAAGGTCTTCATCACGTGTTAGTGAAGAAATCTTAACATAGGAAGACTCATACCTGATGAAGACCTCAGAATAACCTGAAAGCCTGTGCTGCTAATGAATTCATTATTCCCCTGATTTAATTCAAAGTTAAGTGAGAATATTCATATAACAAATGACATCCTTACTTGGGTAGCTTCAGAAAATGAATATAATTAAAGAAAACTTACGAGAAAGACAAAAGACTGTTTATTATTAGCAGGACTAGAGTTTGCTGACCCAAAGGTGGCTCCAAACCAATGGGAATAGGAAGGGAAAATGTGCTTTCCTTCCATAGAGGCATGACGAGCAAAGAGGAAACCCAAAATTAAGAATTCCTTCTCATCCATGCTGCACCCTCTACGAATGTAAGAATCAACAACTTCTGCAATACAAAAAAGTTAAATAGATGGTTTGTTTTTGAATGTATGCTTTAATTGAAGTTTATTTCATTTTAACCAACTCTTTTCACAAAAGAAGATTTAAAGCATGATTTTGATTTTGAAATCCGAAATTCATCATTACAATTAATGCTGAACAAAACTTATTGTGGCTGACATAATAGATGGTTATTATTTTTAACCTGAATTTATTACTGCTAAAATTATTCTACTTTACTATCAAAATGGATTTAGCAATGGAGGAAAGCATGGTACTTAACCTTTTAGTTTAGCAGCAGACTTGTCATAGGCTAATAATAATGTCCCAAGAAATGTAAGAATGCAGATCCAATTTACTTCAAGGCTGCTGACAACTTTATCCATAGTACTGAATGCTTCTTCGTGTCCTATTCCCTTTACAATCTGTACATATATATATATATAGTTTGATATTCATAACTAAAATATGTACCATCACTTACAATTATTAGCACCCTCATACGTATAGATATGATGTTAAAATTAATCAATTCAACAACTAAATGAAGAATAAACAAGAATAGCTTATTTTCCAGTCAATCTTTTGTGTTACTCTTTTCCATATAAATATATAGGCAGATACGGTAATGCAAAATAAAATTAGTTACCAAATATTTTACAACTGGAGTATAGCTCATAAGTCACAGACTTATTTAATATAAAATTCTATCTTTCACATTTGACCCTATAGCTAAACAGTATTTTATCTATAGTACTTACAGAAAGTAAAATAGAAGAAAGTATTTTGTTTGAGTTAGGAGATCTCCATCTACTTTGATGTTGTATAGCATAACTGAGACGCACTTCTGGTTTAAATGTCAAAATAAGAATCAACTGATTAGACAAAAACTGTTGAAGTGATTTAGCACTTATACTTTTCTTTAGTAACAAAAGGTCAAATATGTTAACAAAATCTTCTGTGTCATTATCACTAGTCTTTTGCTTTTCCAAGGAATCACTGGGCATACCCATTATCACTTCTAGAAATTTCTGAAGAAGGTCAGACAACAACTGATTTGAAATCTGCTGTAATGATTCAAATTCACTTTTAAGTTCATAAGAAATAACTATAAGAACTGCAATAAAATCTTTTAAAATAAGTTCTGATGAATCATCTTCAATTTTTTTTAGAATTAAAGAAAGAGCATCATCCAACAGTCGAGCTGCATTTTTAGTATCTTTTACCCTGTAAGCATAAAAATCACGATTTAGTTTAGTTACAAAATTCAATAGTCAAATTACTTAAGTACAATACAGATACAGTACAAAGTACAGTTAGTACACTGCTTAGTTAGCTACATTCTTGCTGACTCTTTGGAAAGGCAGACAATTTTTTATCAAAACTAGACTTCTAACAAGCTACTCAATTTTCCTCTATGTATTTTATTTTTCTTACTAATGGATTGTAATTCAAGAGGCCCTAAACAGTTTCATGATTGATAGTAGAGGCATACTATCCCACAAGGGATAAACAGAATAACAACAGTTAACTAACCATACTATTATAAATATCTCATAATGCTCTATCCACTAATATTTAAAAGGTAGGGTATCATAAGGAGGGAAGGAAGAATATTTAGAAAATTTAATTAAAATGAAAAATAATTAATGAAAAGTTCTGAGATGATGCTAGGCCTACCTGTTAATAACTTGCTGAAATGAGATTATTTGCAATTGTGATAAATGCCAAATAAAATTCAAAGGAAGGCAATCTGTTTCTTGTGAATCCAACAATAAATGGGATAGCTGTTGCAGGCTTATTATTTCTCTTGAAAGAAGTGCTTCAACAAATGTAACTGCTTGGTTCATCTCCCTGAGAAAGGAAATTCAAGAATATCATGAATGGATGTAGAATACACATTTTAATAAAACCTGATTTTGCATGAACTAATTTTTAGCAACCAAAATAAACTTACACTTTGTTTACAGATCCATTTTTATATAAGGAGATTACATTTCTGAATTGCTGAAATAAAAACTTTTTCACAACCATCACAATTTCTAACTTTTCCCTTGTGCATTCTTCCAAGAGTTGATCAATAACAAGATTTCTTGTAACTACATTTTCATCAAATTTTGTACAATCAAGCTTAGGTCTCTTGTTGCATTGTTTAAACAAATTTTTGTGCTCCATACCCTGGTTTCAAAAAAGAAAAAGTATCAAAAAAATACAAATCAAAATTCAAAATGCCTATTTCCCAATTCCTAAGTTTGATGACTTAATAAACAATTAGACATTGGCAGGGTCAAAGCCAGCCTAATACCCTAAGCTTATATGACAGAGGTTTACCCACTCCAGTAATCTACTAATTTGATAGACTATATGGCTAATATTAAGTTTTGGGTGGAGACCTGATTATACTAAGTTAAGTGATCATTTTAAATTCATTAGTTATTTACCACCTGACCAATTTTGGCCAGTCAGGATAGGGCTGGGTGAGAATTGTGAGAATCACAATAACTGATCAGCAGGTATAAAAATGGTGATTATCATATTTTAGGGATCATGATAATCAGAAATTCCTTTGGTTTAGAAGCAAAAAACTCAGAGAGGGCAATGTTGATAGCCTTGAAATGTTCAAGTTCTTTCACATCAAGATAGTTTTGAAGACTTCTGAATAGGAATAGGTGGTAATCTGATCAAAGTCTGGTGAATACAGAGGATGTGGAATTTTTTCTCAATCAAGCTGTTAAATTTTGGCAGTGGTGATTCGAGCAATTGGTGAAAGGACATTTTGTTTGCAATGCAGTGATCAATCTTTGATATTCCTGACAGTAGACTTTGACTGTAATGGTTTGATTGGGCTGCAACAGTTTGAAATAAACCACTCCTTGAATATCCCACCAAACAAAAACCTTCCTGAGATGCAGATGTCTTCTTGGCTGTGGTGTAGCAGATTCCCTAGCAATAACCCACTGCCAATGATGCTTAACATTGTGATAAAGCACCCATTTTTCATCCCGTTATAAGTCGGTTCAGAAATGGTGCTTGAAGTTGCCAAGAATGCAATGAAAAGCAAATATTTACACAATCTCTACAGTTGTCTGGTGACAATGTATGGGGAACCCACTTCCCAAGTTTCAACAGTGACAAAGCAACACTTTTCCTGGTTATTGTAAGTGGCAATAAACTGTAGAACTAGTCAAATTTAGTCACTGGGCAAGTTCTTCAACAGTTACAGCATGATTTTCTTCAAGTGTAGCTATCAGGTCATCACTGAACTCAACAGGTTGGCCCAAGTGCACTTCATCAGTTAAGCTATAGTCACCAGACTTAAACTTCTGGAACCATCATTGACATTACCTTACATTTAAAGCTTCCTCCCCATAAATTATGTATATGTATAATGTGTTCCTGTGACACTGCCATCTTAGCCGTAAGGGTGAAATAAACAAAGATTGTTAACATGATGAAACTTCACTTAGACTGAGAAATAACATGTTTAAACACAAAAATTTGAGTTTTCAACAAAATATATACACAGAAACATGTGCAAACATGATGTAAGTTTAGCAATGCAAAAAAAACAACATTACTTATGGGATGACCTGATATATACACAATTCCAATACATTATATTATAGATTTTAGTGTAATTAGACATTATTTATTGTGATAATTGCCACCCATTCACTGATGATTAATGAGAGCCATTAAGTGTTACCACAGAATGAACTTTGTCAAAAAACTGGTCTCCACAAAACTTAATATTTACCAAGTACATATACAGTACATAAATTAACCCTAAAAGTAGTTGTAGTCTCAAAGCAGACTATTAAGAACAAATAAAATAAGAAGAAAAGCAACACAAGTTTCTGAAGCAGATGAAGAATAACCTAATGATTCATTACATTACATTTCATTTGGAAAACATTAAGCCACTGAGGCCTATCAAAGTTATCCAAGTCATGAGCTATATTTTACAATAAAATTGTGCAAAATGTCAAACTCAAGTTAGCTAACTAATATAAAACTATTTATAGACTACCAAAGTAGCCTACATTTCTTAAGCTAAGAACATATACATACTACAGTTGACTCTTCACTAACCACATGTTAACTATCCACACAACTGTCCCCCAATTTTAGGTTTTAGGGGTCATTCCATGTCAACTCAGCCACAAAATGGCACTTTTTGCACTCACCCCTTTCAATTTTGCTCATACTTGGCACAATAGCAGATATACATGCCAAACTTAAATTCCCAAATTATTAGAGCTGACTGACCTTTGGTTACTGAGAGACAAGGTCACAAAGTTGTGACATTTTGACCTTTTTTGCGTTAAATGACTATTTTCAAAATGGTGTAACTAAAAACCTATTAAAGCTAGAGCATTGATTTTGGTCTCATTTTAAAGCTCTTTAGTAGCCCCTTGTTTATTGTCTCTTGTTAAATATCTCTACTGTGAAAAATTAAAAAATTGACCTTTGACCTTGAATAAAAAAAAAAATACCTTCTCCTAAAAAATTCAATTTTTTTACATTAATACCTTGAGTCATGTACAACAAAATCCCAAGAAGCTGTAAGTGGCTGATAACTAGTTCAATGTATAAAAAATAAATGAAGTTGGCATCATTCTTCAATTTTAGATTTTTTTTGTCAGTTCATTTATTTAAAAGTTCTGTTCTGATATAGTGTCAGTGAAGACTTAGTTCAACTTAACATTATTAGTTCAAAAACCTTTTTGTGACCTGTGCCAAAAGAAGTCTTTTAAAAGACAACCAGGGTTAAACCCCTCGACAGCCCCAAATCTACTGGAGTAGCGCTGATCCAAAGGCCCAACTAGTATATAAGTACTGTCAACTTTACAGAGTTGACTCCTGACTTCAAGTTAAAGTTAATTTATTTTTACTAAATACATGTATAAAAATTTATTTAATAATTCATTAATTGTTCATTGTTTTCTTTTCAGGATTTTCTTTGTGCTTTTGTGATTTCAGAGTACAAACATGGAACATTTAAAACTGAAACAGAAGTGTGCTGATCCTTTGCTGCGTCACAAAGGTCAGTGTCGAAAGAAGAGTTTGAGAATTGTACCACAGGAACTTGTAAATAAGTTTCCCGATCTGCACTTAACACTACATCACAGACTTTGTAAGCAGTGTAGAGAACATCTTGAGTCCTTGCCTGAGAAAGGAATAGGCACTTTGAATTCAGACATAAATGATGATTCTTCTTGTAGTAGTGAACCACCTGAAGATCTTGAGAAAATTGAAAATGTTGACAATAGTGATGCATCAACTTCAGAGCAAAACCATGAGATGTGTACTTTGAATGCTTCTTTTGTTTCAATTGGTGAATCACCCATAAAAAAGAGAAAGCTTGTAGAGCAAAAGTCATATGGAGCTAAAAAACTAAGCAAGGTGACAGAGACAGTTAAGAAGAGAATGGAAACAGTTGCAGGAAAAGAGATTTCTGACTCACAATTTAAGGAGCCATCTGGAGATGTAGACTGTTTAGAAATAATAAATCAACTCAAGGAAAAATTCAAAAATGAAAATACTAAAAGAAGTGATAAAATAAAAATCCTCACTGTATTGCCCAAAAGTTGGAGCATTAGGAAAATTGCTTCAGAATTTAACACAACAAGGCATACAGCATCTATTGCTAAAAAAATAGTTGAAGAAAAAGGTGTCCTTTCAGACCCAAATCCAAAGGGTGGGAAAAGAATTAAACAGGATACTGTTGACGCTATTAAAGCATTTTATCTTTCAGAAGACATCAGTAGAACAATGCCAGGAAAGAAAGACTATTGTAGTATCATTGACAATGAAAGAGGAAGGATACATTTGCAAAAGCATCTTTTACTTTGCAATTTAAAAGAAGCCTATCATATTTTCAAAGAAAGAAATCCTTTGGTTAAGGTGGGATTCAGTAAATTTGCAGAATTGCGTCCAAAGCAGTGTGTTATTGCTGGAGCAACAGGAACTCACTCAGTATGTGTCTGTACAATTCATCAGAATGCCAAACTTATGTTTGTAGGAGCTGAATTAGAAAAACTAACTGCAAATGATGACACACCTATTAAGAATGTACGTCATTGTGTTGCCTTTATGGAATGCAATCCTGCCTCACAGAAATGCTGCCTCAGACAATGTGAACAATGTGGAGATCCATCAGATTTAAAAAACAGACTACTGGACATATTTACAAACAACTTCATTGATATCATAAATTTTAAAAAGTGGACCAATACAGATCGGTCAAATCTTGAATCAGTAGAACTGAATACAGATGAATATATTGACCAATTCTGTAACCAACTGAAAGAATACCAGATACATGACTTCAAGACAAAGATGCAAGCAACTTATTACCGTGAAACAAAAATGTCTTTGAAAGATGGTGAGGTCCTTGCTGTGTGTGATTTTGCTGAAAATTATTCCTTTATTCTTCAAGATGAGGTTCAGAGCTTTCACTGGAACAATGAGATGGCTACTCTACATCCATTTGTTATTTACTATAAAAAGGAAGATGAGATTGCTCACCTTAGCTTTGTTATTATTTCAGAGTGTAACATCCATAACACAGTTGCTGTACATTTGTTTCAAAAGCATCTGATAAAATTCCTAAAAGATAATATCTCATCCATCGGTTCCATCCACAAAATAATTTACTTTTCAGATGGGTGTGCAGGACAGTATAAGAACTGCAAAAACTTTTTGAATCTTTGCCATCACAGAGATGATTTTGGAATTGAGGCAGAATGGAATTTTTTTGCAACAAGTCATGGAAAGGGACCCTGTGATGGTGTTGGAGGCACAGTTGAGATTAGCTGCAAAAGCTAGTCTACAACGACCTTATGATGAACAGATCCTTACTGCAGAACAGTTATATACATTTGCAAGTGAAAATATTGTAAATATAAAATGTCATTTTTCAACCAATAAAGAGCATGAAGAGGAAAGCCAACTTCTCCAAGAAAGACACTCAACTGCAAGGACTATTGCTGGTACACAGAAATTACACCATTTACAGCCAGTTTCATTGACTTCTCTTAAGGTTAAACATTATTCATTATCAGATTATTCAAATATTGAGAAAGTTACTGAAAAGGAAGAAGTTGTGACTGAGGAGAAAATACATGGTTTTGTTACTGCTGCATATGATGGCCATTGGTGGGTGGCATATGTGCTGGAAAAGATACCAGAGAATAGAGAAGTAAAAGTCACATTCCTTCATCCTCATGGCCCAAACCCATCATTTGTGTATCCTGGTCAACCAGATGAATTAATCTTACCATATTCAGATATTCTAACACAAGTTGAGGCATCTACTACTAATGGACGAACATACAGGATTTGCAAAGAAGTTACTTTGAAGGCATCCAAAGCTTTGGCAGATCTACAGCACAGAAAGGTCATGTAACTATATATACACTGCATACATTTTAAGTTGTGATAAATGGAAATCAATGAGCACTATACCTATACATATTGTATGTACATTTTAATATGTTACTTGTATTTGTTAATTAGGTAGCTATCTAGGTATACATTAAAAATTGTTTTCTCTTCTAGAAATCACAATAAATTGGGTGGCCCACAAGAATCTTGTCAACTACTGAAAACCATCACATACATGCACAACATACAGGTGAGGTGGGTAAAGAACAAATATTTAAAAATAAGCATTTGCTTGTTTGTAGAAGGCTGCAGATAGTATGTAGATATGGGTTGTATTTGTAAGAGATTGAGCTGACCTTAGACAAAAATGGTTACTGACATACAAGGTCACAAAGTCATGACTTTTTGACAATTTTTGTATAAAATGACTTTTTTCAAAATGTTGCTTGAATTCATTATTTTTTATACATTGAACTAGTTATCAGCCACTTACAGCTTCTTGGGATTTTGTTGTACATGACTCAAGGTATTAATGTAAAAAAATTGAATTTTTTAGGAGAAGGTATTTTTTTTTTATTCAAGGTCAAAGGTCAACTTTTGAAGGGATTTTTTTATTTTTCACAGTAGAGATATTTAACAAGAGACAATAAACAAGGGGCTACTAAAGAGCTTTAAAATGAGACCAAAATCAATGCTCTAGCTTTAATAGTTTTTTAGTTACACCGTTTTGAAAATAGTCATTTAACGCAAAAAAGGTCAAAATGTCACAACTTTGTGACCTTGTATCTCAGTAACCAAAGGTCAGTCAGCTCTAATAATTTGGGAATTTAAGTTTGGCATGTATATCTGCTATTGTGCCAAGTATGAGCAAAATTGAAAGGGGTGAGTGTTTTAGGTGGCTGACTTGACATGGAATGACCCTTAGGTTAGATTTTAGGTTTCTATTTAAATCAAAGCCTACAGGAAAATTATTGAATGCCTGGTTACAGGTCAACTGTACACCCTTGACAACTGGTTAAGTCATAATATTTTTGTTAAATATCACGAATAACTGCCTTGAGTAAATTTTAAAGAAATGTCATCACTTGCAAAATCATACCAAAATGCAATGAATGAATAGCAATGAGATATATTTCATAATAACTTGTTTATAATGTATTCACACAAAAAACAGTCCTCTTGAAAAAAAAGTGTTGTATTTTGTAGAATATAGCCATATAGTTATTTTTCAAAATTCAAGTGATGACATCTTAAGATTTACCCCTACTGTATCTTTACATAGCCTACCTAACTAAAATACAGTATATACTGATGTTATATTACATTATATTTGGACAATATGAAGCTACTTAGGTTTATTGATGTTATCAAAGTCAGATAGCTAAGCAGTCTAAAGCTATATTTTATGGTAAACTACTGCAAAATATCAATTTCAAATAAGCTAATTATCATTAAACTATTTATGAGACTACTGAAGTAACCTACAATATATAAATCTTAGCCAAGACATACATTTCTATATTTACACAATTTGCAAACTGTCTCTTTCATTCATGAAAGTGGCTAACTGTTTCTTAAAATGAAGTCTTGGATATCAGCCTAGCTCCTACTCCAAATGAAATGGTTTAAAAGTTTACCTCATTGTACAAAGAATTAACGTTGGAATTTACATCTATTAATTTACAAAATGTTTCTACATCCAATGGCTCCATTTTGACTGACTGATGTGGGCTTGGTCTTATACCAATGCAAGCCTTAGGAATAAGAAGAATTAAGCATTTAGTTATACAGGGTTGAGTCAAAAGTAGTGCCTGATTTCTGTTTTTTCGGCTATCAGATTCTTTCTGGGAAGTCATGTTGTTAATAATTGTCTTGCAGATTATTAATTTTCTTAGTTTATTTATTTTTGTTTTTGTTTTGCAGGTTATTGCTGGAGTTTGGAAAGTTACTGAATTTGCACCAAATTGAACCATGAATTACCTTTCAATGAATCAACGCATTGCGGCCGTGAAACATTACTACAAATGTAATGAACCACCAACGATGGCGGCACGCCGTTTGGCACAGGAATTCGATATTAACCCACCCCAGGGAAGAAACATACGATTGATTGTCGAGAAATTTGAAGCAACAGGGTCGGTAGCCACTGCAAAGAAGTCCGGTCGTCCAAAAATGGCAACGAATGTACAGTAGCTAAGGCTGAAGAAGCCATCAGGAGACTGGAACAAAGTCTGCAAAAGTCAACTCGCCATTTATCTGCAGAGTTGGAAGTGAGCCAATCAAGTGTTATCCGTATCCTTCACCAGAAAAAATGGAAACCTTACATTCCACGCTTACTGCATGCCCTTCATGATGGAGATGACGACCGCCATCTTGAATTTTGCGGAGAGTTCTTAGCTAAACTTGACGAAGAGGACACAATGCTAGACAACATCTGGTGGTCAGATGAGGCATGTTTTAAGCTTAACGGCACAATTAACAGACACAATTGTGTCTACTGGGCTGCGGAGAACCCAAGAGTGACAGTTGAGAAGGAGGTAAATTTACCTGGCGTGACAGTTTGGGCAGCCATATCTCCATTAGGGATAATTGGACCCTTTTTCTTTGAGGGATCTGTCACTGCAGAAATTTACCTGGATATGCTGCAAACCTTCTTTTGGCCCAGGGTACAAGATCAGGACTGTTATTTCCAGCAAGATGGAGCTCCACCTCATTATGGACATCATGTTCGTCAGTGGCTTGATGAAAACTTTCCCGGAAAGTGGATCGGCCGGCACGCTCCCCAGACCTTACACCTCCAGATTTCTTTCTTTGGGGGCTCATGAATAGTGATGTGAGTCGTTTTTTATTGTGTCGTTTTTTTTTGTTTTTTTTGTCGTTTTTTTGTTTAAAACGAAGGTAGTCTGTTTTTTTTGTTTTTTTTATTTTTTATTGTTTTAAACTTATTCCATATTTTTTTTCCTTTAATCTAATAAGTATATTAGTATTACCTATAATTTACTATACTACCATGCTTATACGGTTATACCTAGTATATATACTATATAGTCATCTTTTAGAAAAATTGAATCACGCAAAAAGTATATAATAGAAAGGAAAAACAAACCCTCATTTTTTATATGTATATATATTTTTTAACTAGAACATAAAACATTCTTCCTCGTTTCAAACAATATACATAATTGTGATTGGCAAGAGTACCAGTATATATATTCCAGATAGAAAAGGAAAATATTCACCTTTTTTTGAACTTTTTTGTTAACCTAATGTTGGTTAACCTTCATTTCCATGGAAGAATCATCACTAGATTGGGTAGAGCATATATGCTAGTTTCAATATCACAGGTACTGGTATAATATCCATAATACTGGTATAAAACAATAGATATAATTGTGATTGGCAAGAATACCAGTGTATTATATATATATATATATATATATATATATATATATATATATATATAATATTCCAAATAGAAAAATAAAAAATATAAATATTCATCTCTTTCTTTAACCTTTGTGTTAACCTAATGCTGTTTAACTTTCATTATCTGATTCTATTTCCATTGAAGAATCATTATCACTAGATTGATTAAAGCAAATAGTTTCAATATCACAGGTACTGGTATTTATTGCAGATTTGGATGTTGACGAAGCCAATGTAGCACCATGTTTTACTTCACTTTCTTGGAATTTTGCATTTTGGGATATAAATACTAGCTTTGCTGCTCTGTCTGTGCTTAATTGGTTTCTTTTGGCTGTATGGATATTACTGTATGTGCTAAATGATCTCGGAGGTAATGAAAGGGCGAAATAGAGGTGTATGAGTTTGTGTAGGTATATATGTGAGTATGCATGCGTATGTATCTGGAATTCTGGATGTATGCATGTGTATGGGGTATACAATAGATATAAATGTGTATATAAGTATTTATGTATATATTGGTATATATGTATATGGGTGTATGTGTATGTATATATATATGGATGGTCTCGTGGGGGGGGGGGATATGTCATCGCGGGTCTAAAGGATAGTTAAGTGGGAGATTCAAAATCCGAAGCATGGATGGGAGTCCTGGGAAGGTTGGACAATGGGCAGTCAGCTCCCAGCCAGTGTTCTCGCAAGTTTAATGGATCTCAAGATACAAGACTTTCAGTGCAAGAAAGAGGCCAGTTTTTTCTGTAAATAGGCTGAAAAGGACATTCTATACTGGTACCATATGGCCTATTTTATTATTTATTTATTTATTTTTATAATATATATCATTGCAAAAGTATACCTTATAATTAAATTGGCAATATCTATATTAATTATTAAAAAAAACAAAAAAAACAAAAAAACACGACAAAAAAAAAAAAAAAAAAAAAAAAATGGTTTTTTTACATCACTACTCATGAAAGACCTTGTTTATCGTGAAAAGCCTCGTACCATTCAGGAATTGAAGGCTCAAATCACTGCAAAGTTTGAGGAAATTGATATCGAACTCTGCAGGCGTGTGTGCCACTCTGTGCCTGCTCGGCTGCAATTGTGCATCGATCACGAGGGAGGGCACTTTGAAAATTGCAAGTAAAACAGCTTGGTACAGTTCTGTAATAATTTTCCCCCAAATAAATGGTTAGATAAACATGTCATTCATTTATTTCTACCTTCTTGTACACTGTAATACAAATGGCAAACAAACAATCAACTGACAGAAATCGGGCGCTACTTTTGACTCACCCTGTATAATAATAATAATAATAATAATGATAATTATTAAGCATTTAGTTATATAATGCTAATAATATAATTAGTAATAGTCTGGATACTATTTGCATTAGTGACACATGGATACATGAAGCAGTATTCAGTGACAAGAAAGCAGCACCTATATAATGTATCTTTATCAGAGAATGGATAGGCAGGGGGTTGAGGGATCAAAGACAAAAGGGTGGAATCAGTAAAAGTTGATAGCTGTGAAATGAGAGTACATTCAGATAGGAATATTTTAGACCTCTAAGCTAAACTCAGTTACTAGTTGATGATGGTATAATTCATGAAATAAACAAGGATGCAATCATAGAACATTAATTGAGAGAGATTTCAACCTGTGTCATTTTGACAAACTTTTTACAGGGAAATAATAGGAAAGAAAGCTCCTTCTTTGAGTACTGTAATGGTAGCTTTTAATAGTCTATAGATAAACCAACTTGGGATCAAGCAGACTTAGATTTGGATCTGTCTAATGATTATGAAGTTAGCTATGAGTAAACTTACAGCAGGTGAGTCATTAGGAAATAGTGACCATTCGATATTTCAAGATAGAATTAAATAGGGATCTAGTCAACAATCATCACATGGTTCCTTGCTTCTCAAAAGGAGACTATAGTAAATTTAGAGTGCTGTTATATTCAGTAAAGTGGGATGCAGAATTTGCCAATAAAAATGTTATTGAGGTGTACTCCACAATGAAACCAGATAAAGTAGTTGGTCCTGACAACATTTATACTGAAGTACTAACTAGTTTATTTGTTAGATCTAGTAATTATGCAAAGTTACCAGATGAGTGGAAAAAAGCTAATGTCATACCCAACTATAAAAAGAGTCAGGAAGAGGGGAATAGGTATTTTTTTTATAAGAGTACATTACAGGCTTAAATTAAGGAATTTTGCCTTTGCAATCAATAGTTTAGACAATTCTAAGACATTTTTCTTCTATAACATTCTCTCGCAAATTATGTTTAAGCGAGATATTACGTGTTTACTTTGTTTTAGCTGCCTGTTGTGCAATCATGTGGGCCAAATTTTGAATTCATTCAGTTTCACCCAAGCTTTAGTGTCACTCGCCAGGAAACTTGATCATCATGGCTGAAAGGTGTGGCAATTATAGTGAAGACTATTGGTCAATTATTGCTAAATTTCATAAGAATAATTCTGTAACTTTCTCTTTCTTGCGTTCACATGGTGTATTGCCATGTTTCTATGGTGAAGACAAACATAAATGGTTTTGTGGCCATTTGACCAGGGTAGCTAAATTCCTGATCTATTAGGTTAGGGTGGGTTAGGTTATATATTAAAACTATGTTTTTCCAATTGTGTTTGATGTTGTTTGAATGAAATTAACCTTCGTTTTTATTGCAAATCACTACCTTCTGTCTGAGGTTATGGGGGGGGGGGGGGGGGGGGGGGGGGGGGGGGGGGGGGGGGGGGGGGGGGGGGGGGGGGGGGGTCATATTCATTCAAACTGCATCAAAAAACCATCAGAAAAACAGTTTTGATTTACAAAGCCTGTAATGTACACTTGTAAAAATTAACTGGAAATTATAGGCCTGTTTGTCTAGTATCTTTCATTGGAAGGAAAGATACTAGAAAGGATTATAAAGAATAGTATTCAAAAGTCTTTGGCTAATTTTATTTTTATTGCAAGTTACCACATAGGTTTAGAGCAGGAAGGTCTGGTTTGTCTAATTTTTAAGACCTTTTGGAGTTTGTAACTGAACAGGTGGATGATGGCCATGATGTGCAGACTATTTATTTGGATTTTAGTAAGGCATTTGATAAGGTTCCACGTTGGAGACTTCCATATAAATTAAGAATTCATGAAATAATGGGATTGGTCATAAATTAGGTATAAAAATGGTTTCAAGACAGAAAACATAAGAATTTTAAATGGTCATGAATCAGAGTGGCAGAATGAATATGGGGTACCACAGATCATGTTAAGTCCATTACTTTTGAATATTTATCTAAATGACTTGGAGAAAGGAATAAACGGCAAAATATCTAAATTTGCAGGTGATATAAAAGTCACAACCATAGACAATTCATATAAACTGCTTGTTGCCTGGGCTTGTGACAGATGGAATCTAGACCTCAAAATTGCTCAAATTTTCCAAGTGCCATACAAGGATTTTTCCATAACACTCTCACACCCAAGTTGTTGAGTGAGAATTTGGAAAGCAAAATTTTGGCCAAAAATGGGGCATCATGCAAGAACTTTTAGTTTGAGATGGAATTCAATGTTCAAGAATGCAAAGTTCTCCATTTTGGCTGAAACAATGAAAACTTCAGTTATGAGAGGTAGGAAAACTGGTTGGAGGGCAGGGTTGCCAGGTAGTTAGATAAGTTTATGGCCAACATCCTGATAAAAATAGGCCAAAAATTGGCCAAATCCCAAACTTGGTATAGGGTCATTCTCTGTCAGATCAACCAAAAAAAATTGAAATTAACACCCTCATCTCTCATATTTTGCTGAAATTTGGTTTATAGGGAGTTTGTGAGCCCTGAATCCATTTCTGAAATTATAAGGTCAATCCGACCAACGGTTCAAGAGATATGACCTCGGGAAATTTGAGGTCACTCGCGAGGTTACTAACATTTGGCGAGCCATAACTTGGGTAATAATTGTCATAATTATATAAAGGTATATATATTTAGAATCAGAAAATGACAAGGAATCCAAATATGCAAGTTTTAGAACTCTAGGTTGAACAATAAAAAAGTTACACTGTAACCAAAATTTGAGGTCACGATTTGACCTCTGGGGTATCAAATGAGAATTTTTTTTTTAAATGTAAAAAATGAAGGCATAGGCATTGGCTATTAGAATCAGCAAAAAAAAGTTTGTTTATGTTAGTATTTTTCATGTAACTAACATATAAGTGAACACCATATTCATAAGTTGTGCGTCAATTCTACCTATTTTTTCACACTTAAGCTCATAATTTGACCTATAGAAATTAAAATTACATTTTTTATAGGTATAAAAAACAAAGTCAGAGTTCTTGACTAATAGAAACAATCATAAAAAGTTTGTTTATGTTGGTACTTTTCATGTAACTAACTTATAAGTGAACACCATATTTATAAATTGCTTGTCATTTCAAGGAATTTTTATATCTTAGCTATCAATTTGACCTCAAGCTCCAAGAATTTAATAAAAATTGTATTTCACTGCTAATCTACACTGGCAATAATAGTTATAATAGTGAAAGGGGAAGACTAAGCTCACATGTAGCCTAAACAAACCTGTTGAAACATGTTGCTACTTGTCTAAGTGCAGAATCAACACAGATAGTTGCAAAATTCCTTGTCTACAGGTTAGTACAGTTCCAGCCAGCACTGTGGGTGGCTGGTGGGTATGGTGTTTTAATGAGCCTCAGAGACTATCAAGGCCTAAAATATTAAGTGTGTATAGCTATATATTTTCTAAAAAATATATATTACCTAATTGTAAATCCTATATCTTACAGATCAAAATACAATGGTTCGGCACTTGAAATACTGCCAGGACCCTATTCAAAAACACAAGAAACGCATAACAATCAATCTTAGAAAAGTGACTGATGTACTTGTTGAAAAATGTGCTGGAAGAGTGAAAAAAGACTCATTGTTGTGTGTGAACTGCTGGACACTGATAATGAAAAACCCCACTATACTTAGTACACACTGAAAACAACGAGTCTGAGCAGGATTCAAATGAATCATCTACTATCAGTGGCTTGAGTAACATCTCTTCAATTCAAGATCTGGACAATGACAGTGATTGCTTGATAAAGGAAAATCCTTCAACTTCAGTTGAACCAGTTCTAGCATTTCTGGACCAAACACCAGTTAAAAAAAGTAAGTAATAAATTAATATAATAACTTATACTTTACTACAAGGTCTGTTTGATCTACTATATAGCCAATTATATAGCATTTAAGTACTATAATTAATATTTAATTACTAATATTCAGGTGTGTGAAACCTTTTTTCTGTTCTTTTCAGAAGGGCTGTCATTAAGCCAGAAAAAGCGCAAGGCTCGTGGTAAGCTATCATCTGCTCAGAAACACTGAAGGAGAGGCTAGAACTCAGTTATGGTGTTCAAATTACCGAGGAGGTAAGTGATACTTCAAAACCTGAAACTAAATCTGAAAACATCTAGACAAATTAATGAATGAATTGAAACAGTCATTCCTGGAGAGCAAATGTCACCATCACAAACTACAAATATTGACACTCTCACCATACACAATTGAAAAAACAGCTAGTTTCTTTCAAACTACAACATACATGGTGAAAAGAAGCCGTTCACTTAAATCAGAACATGGAATCCTTCTGAAGATTCCACTAATGAGCAAAGGAAAAGTGATATCTGAAGAACACAAAGATATAGTTAGAAGATTCTATGAGTCAGAAGAGGTTAGTCGTATGTGTCCTGGCCAAAAGGATTGCGTGAAAGTTATCAGTGCTGAAGGTGCAATGAAGGTGCAAAAACGATTGGTCCTCAGGAATTTAAGAGAGATGTTTGAACTATATAAAAATGATGAAAAGAATCCCAAAATAGGATTTTCCACATTTGCAAAATTACGGCCATCATATTGTGTGCTTGCCGGTAGTGGTGGGACTCATTCTGTCTGTGTCTGCACATACCATCAAAATCCAAAATTGCAGCTGGCTGCATGGGAGAAAGAGGTCTTTCATACAAGGATCTTATGGATTACAGTGTCTGCAGTACAGAAAGAGAGACTTGCATGATGCAACTTTGCAATGATTGCCAAGAGAAGAGGGTGTCCTGGATTTTCTTGAGTTACTTGAGTGTGAAATCAGCTCCAAATGAAATATCTTACAAGCAATGGGTGACTGTTGACCGTTGTACAATGGTTGATAAGGTGGAGCCACTTCATGAATACTTATCATCCCTAAGCATGAAAATATCCCGCATGGTTCGTCATCACTTTGTTGCTCAGCAACAATCACAGTACTTCAAGCAGTTGAAAGAAACACTACCACCTCAGAGTGAGATAGTTATAGTTGGTGATTTCTCTGAGAATTATTCTTTCATTGTCCAGGATGCTGCCCAAGGGTTTCACTGGGACAATTCACAGTGTACAGTTCACCCTTTTGTCATCTATTATAGATCATCTGCAGACCAGGAACTTAGCCATTTTAGTGTCTGTTTCTTATCTGCATCACTAAAACACAACACTATAATGGTTTACTCATTCATATTGAAGCTTATGACATATGTTAAATTCAGATGCCCACAATTGAAGAAGGTGCACTATTTCTCAGATGGATGTGCTGGCCAATATAAGAACAGATACAACTTCACAAATCTCTGTTACCATGAAGAGGATTTTGGTCTGTCTTGTGAATGGCACTTCTTTGCTACATCCCATGGCAAAAATGCATGTGATGGGATTGGAGGAACAGTGAAAAGAGCTACTGCTCGTGCCAGTTTGCAGAGAACTACAGAGAGGCAAATTCTTACACCAGAACACATGTTTCAGTTTTGTGAAGAAAACTTGAGCAAGAAGATAAATTTTTTCTTTGTAACTACAGCTGATTTGAAAGATGCAGAACGGTTGGAACATTGATTCAAGGATAGTAGGGCTATTCCTGGAACTCAGAAATATCATAGATTTGTTCCCCTAAACAAGGAAGAACTGATGGTGTATCCCATTTCAAGTGGCATTGGAGAAAAGAAAAGAATAAGGAAAAGTCATTTTACTAATGAACCTGCAATGCTTGGTAACCTAAAATGTGTCAAACCAGGAGAGTATGTTGACTGCATTTATGACATGCAAGTTTGGTATGGAATTGTGGAGGAATATTGTGAAGAGTTTGATGATTTCACTGTGAACTTTCTACATCCCTCTGGGTCATCAGGATCAAGTGCATATCATTATCCATCAAACAAGGATTCATGTGCAGTGCCAGGACATCATATTAACTGTAATGAGTTGTCCTACCCTAAGAGGAGGCAGCAGAATTCAATACATTTTTCCACAAAAAGAAATTGATGAGAGCATCGAGCATGCAAAAATTGTATTAGGCTAGCACATGAATCCTCTAAGTAGGTCTTCCCCTTTCACTATTATAACTATTATTGCCAGTGTAGATTAGTAGTGAAATACAATTTTACATTTTTTGCCTTTGTTTTTATATCTATAAAAAATATGTAATTTTAATTTCTATAGGTCAAATTATGAGCTTAAGTGTGAAAAAATAGGTAGAATTGACGCACAACTTATGAATATGGTGTTCACTTATATGTTAGTTACATGAAAAATACTAACATAAACAAATTTTTTTGCTGATTCTAATAGCCAATGCCTATGCCTTCATTTTTTACATTTAAAAAAAAAATTCTCATTTGATACCCCCGAGGTCAAATCGTGACCTCAAATTTTGGTTACAGTGTAACTTTTTTATTTTTCAACCTATAGTTCTAAAACTTGCATATTTGGATTCCTTGTCGTTTTCTGATTCTAAATATATATACTTTTATATAATTGTGACCATTATTACCCAAGTTATGGGTCGCCAAATGTTAGTGACCTCGCAAGTGACCTCAAATTTCCCGAGGTCATATCTCTTGAACCGTTGGTCGGATTGACCTTATAATTTCAGAAATGGATTCAGGGCCCACAAACTCCCTATAAACCAAATTTCAGCAAAATCTGAGAGATGAGGGTGTTAGGCACTGATTGATCTGACAGAGAATGACCCTATAGTCTGCTATAAATTTAGAGTTCAGGGTCTATACTAAAGTGAATCTACCTTAAGCACAGTAAAAGCAACATTTTCCAATTAAATGTAATGACTTAAAAGAAAATAACAAACCCATTTTGAGGATTTAAGCATGTAAATTAAATATTAAAATTAATTGTAAAATTAAATTTATATTAACATAACATAACCACAGTGGAATCTCAGCTATGTTAATAATAGCGCTCCATTTTTCAATATTAAACATACTGTGAAAAAGCTATATAGGGCTATGGGTTGATTGCCTGATACCCTCATCCATTGGAAATTTCCAGCAGATTTGAGTGGAGAGTTAAATGACAAAAGCCCTATGTTTTTTCGTTAGTTTGTTATGAATATGTAGGTCTTTAACCCTCTCGTCACTTTATTTATAATTTTTTAAAGTAAAATTTTTTTCACTATAATTTTTTATTAATTATGTACTATAATATACCATAACAACATTATTTTCATAAATTTTGAAATTTATATAGCTTTTATGCATCTGCCTCATATGAGGCTTAATACTATTTGGGGTGTAAAAAGTTGAATATACTGATTATATTTATTTGAAAAGAAAACCATTTTTTTAGTAAATTAATCGTACAGTAAAAAATATATCACAAACATTTTGTGAAATAATATACCTACGTTTACATAAAATTCATTTTTCATGAAATTCCTGGAAGCATTCTGGGCATAATGCTTCATTGCATCGAATGCATTTGTATCGTGTTTTGCGTTTGCATTCCTTGAGATGGCATAGAGAAGCATATTTTCCATCTGTTTTTGTTGGGTAGTGTGGCCCATTATCTCTTCGAACTTCAATAGGAGCCTTTATGTGAACTCTTCGTTTCACAACAGGAACAGTACTAGAGGAAGGGCGCCCACTTTTTTCATTATGCTTCTGTTACGGAAGATCAATGAAGTCGCAATTGAAGATTTGAATTCAAAAAGATCCATTTTTTTATTTGCATTGTCCATTCTCCATAGAAGCCAACTATTTACTACTATTACATTGAGTAAATGGAAAAATATTCTAAGATACCCTCTCTTATGTCTCATCTTATGATGATAAAGGCCTATCAATGAATCCATCAAATCTACTCCTCCCATATGAGCATTGTATACCTCAACAGAGAAAGGGCGAGGTATTTCAATGGTTGCTTTTCCTTTTTACTCCATCTTTTAGCAATTCCTTTCGGGTTTGCACCTGCAAATGTAGATGCTATATGGACTGCATTATTATCATACCACCTTGTAATTGATACATTATCTGTAGAAGTCACCAATGAATGCGATCCTCTTTGCATTTTTTCAGTTCATTTACTGATTTCAATTTTGAAGCTGCTCCACCCAACCTGTTCTTCCGTATTGTTCCAGTTGCATAAATATTGTCATCGGCAAGCTTGCAGAGTAAGGAAATGGTTGTAAAGAGGTTGTCAAAATATAGTTTATGGTTTTTGCCCTTTATGTCTTGGGTGAGACGCAATACTACATCACCTATGGCTCCAAAGTTACTGCTTGATTTATAATTTACTGAACCAGAACCTTGGTATATTTCAAACCTATAAATGTATCCAGAAACTCCAGCCAAGCACCATATTTTAAATCCCCAAGGATGTGGCTTTCCCCTAATGTACTGTTTAATTTGGGATCTACCTTTGAATGGGACCATCATTTCGTCAATTGATAATGATTCTTCGAGATCACAGGAAGATTTGATTGCATTTTGACAGAGATATAAAGGGTCTAAGTTTGAACAACCTATCATTATTTGAATTTTCATTTGTTGTCAACAGTGCAAATATTTCCTTATTTCGCAAAATCGAGCATATGTCATACTATCAGCAACGATGCCTACCCTCGTACCATGATCTGTTGACCAATATTGTTTTAGCCTACTATGCTTACAAAAAGTCATAACAAAATTCAAGCCTAAACAAACCTTTAGTTCCTCTAATTTCATGCAAAAATTGGGTTTCCCATTTTGAGTAGCATATAAATTAGTTTGAAACACTATATCAGAAAGTATAGTATCAGGAATCATTGACTCAAAATATTCAAGTGGCATGTTTCCTGAGACATTAGACTTGTGTTCACCTAAAAACAGTGGGACATAACCTGATAAGCTATTTTCTTTTCCTAAATACCATATTTTCTCTCGCGAATTAATTGTTGCTGTTGGAATAATAGCAGTTGATGGGTTGGTGTTGTCCTCATTTTCTGAAGATGATGATACTTCGCTATTAGTATCACCCTCACTATCAAAAACAAATTCATCCTCGGATGCTGAAAGATCACTTTCTGAGTAGGCAGTCAGCGCATCCAATATTTCTTGTTCGGTTGTATACTTCTTTCTGGAACTGATGATACATGAATACATAAAAATACACGAAAAACACACAGGATCTTAGTAGGTTGAATTGAATTATTTTGGGGTTATCCCTTTCCAAACAATAAACAGAACAATAAATTGAATGAGTAATAGAGGAAAGGGAGGGTGCAGAGGTAAAGTAAAACACAGAAAACAAAGGGAGTGGAGTGACAAATAAGAGGCAAAAGGCCAAAGGATAAATGTTTCCCCAGGATAGTCTCTCCATATTACATGTATAGCCTAGGTGCAAGGGCTAGGACAGTGAATGAAAACCTCATACACATGCTAGCATTTACCAAAATATAATAAAATGGGATACAAAACTACAAGAATAATAAAAACTTTTGACAATACATACAAATGCCCTTTATATTATAATATATACCGATATATATACATATATATATATATATGTGTGTGTGTGTATGCGTGTGGGTGTGTGTGTGCGAACATACGAAGGTGTATGCGCTCGTGTATGTTTTTATCAGTCCACACGTAAGGAATTCAACGTTCAGCATTGGCCAAATTGATATAAATGTGACATTATATATATATATATATATACAAATTCAGAATGGTTCCCTGAGACAATTATATGTTAAACACAGACCGTGCATGGAACAAGGAACTCTTCTGGGAAAATTAAATCCACTATAGTCCGAATAAGTAATGGTAACTGACAAATACCATAGTTTTTCTTTTTCATGATTTTAGCCCGACGTGGGCAACGGGTCTCTCGCAAAGAGATCCCATAAATATAGCTTCCCTCACCAGCTATCTGCAAAGCAGACAGGATCCAGCTTTGGGACATGGATCTAGGGTTTAAAGCAAGCCTAGATCCCTACATTCAGAACCTCTATATAAGTAAAAGACTCGTTGCATTCACGTCGGGTTGAATAAATCAAAGAAAAAGGGGGTAACTATTGTATTTTTAGCCAAAAAAAAAAAAAACCAAAACTTAAACCTCAACCGGGACATTGAGCGTCCACTTTTCAAGGCACGCAACACGTCCGTTTAATATACACAAATTCAGAATGGTTCCCTGAGACCCGTTGCCCACGTCGGGCTAAAATCATGAAAAAGAAAAACTATGGTATTTGTCAGTTACCATTACTTATTCGGACTATAGTGGATTTAATTTTCCCAGAAGAGTTCCTTGTTCCATGCACGGTCTGTGTTTAACATATATATATATATATATATGTGTGTGTGTGTGTGTGTGTGTGTGTGTGTACGTGCTGGTGTGTTTGTGACGCAGCCTATTTATTAACAATATCTGAGTCAGGATATTTTGCATTTTTTGGCATTCTTGATACAATATAAATTAAATGTCTCTTCAATGGCAATAATGCACTGTGTAATTTGACATTTCATAATAAAATAACCAATTATACTCACAAACTCCTGGATGTGCTTGAGCCAACTTGCGAACAGCTGATTCCGAGACAGCTGTTTTTATTCATGTTGCCATCGTGCAGGGAAGCTGAAAATATTTCGCATTTTATAATTCTAATAATATACTGTATATTACTTATTATAAAATTAAAATAAAATTACGTTAGAAGTTAAATTACATAATATTAAGCAGCTATGCATTATTAAAAATATGGTTCTAAGAGAGAGAAAATATTCATCACATTGAACTACGAGTCGAGAAACATTTTCTGTGAAATGACTCCATTCGAGCAAACAAGCCTCAAATGAGGAAGAAAATCAAAATCCTATTCTAAACAAAAGTATTTGTGGAATTAATTTAAAAATCACTGTCAGTGTAAATAAAGGTATTAGATTAATAAATAAATAAGTCTTACCTTCAAATTAAAAGTTTTTCTTGGTAAATTACACTTAGAAATTTCACAGAACTGCGCGTCATCAAATATGGTGGCCAAATGAAATTTGTTGTTATTTATAAATTATGGGCCTTACATGAAACAAAGGATACAAAAATTAACAATTTTTTAAATATTTTAGTTTTGTTATCCCTTTAAATTTAGGCTTTAAATTAGCAGCCTCATATGAGGCTTAGAGTAGCGAGAGGGTTAAAGGACCTCTTTATATTTAATTGTTTATGGTAATTTTAGCATCGGGATTTTAGATGCTTATATGTGAACAAAAAGAAATTGTCCCACCTTATTTTTTGCTGGATCTTAGTTTGCTTCGATGTTGGTCATCACGATCTTTTTCGGTGTAGGGCTACCATGATGGAGCTACGCGATGAGTTAACTGATGTAATTAATATAGGCAGTCACAATATAAACACTTGTAGGTATAGGCCTATCCTATCTGTAGTTATTAAGTTTATTATAAGGAATTCACTCAGAACTTTAGGGAAGACAAAAGCATATCTTCCCTGTTTAAAGCATTCGCTGTACAATAAACAGCTCTGAGAGCCATTCCTTTTCGCGTTGTATTTTCATTATTTGCTGATCTGGCAAAGTTTTGTTTGGTCTACTTCTCTCTTGAAGACTAAATAATAAATTAGGTTTTCTTGTTGCTATGTAAGGCTCGATGCATACATACCGGTTCTTTGGGTATTATTCTACTATTACACCCGTCTAACATCCAGCAATTATTATATGTTCATTAAGTAGATTTTTTAATTCTAAGACACTTTCCTTCTATAGCATTTCTGTCACAAATGCTTCATTTTCGAGATATAAACATTTTTTTGGTGTGTATCTAGTGTGTGTTCATTTTTTGTGTTCGTTACATGTCTGCCCAATCACTGCGCTCCATCCATTTTGAATTTGAATTATTTTCGTACCAGAATGGAACACTTATTCAGAAGTACATTAGGCCTGGCTCTGTGATTTATAGTGATTCCTGGGCTGCCTACAGGGCCGGATTAAGACCTTTAGAGGCCCTAAGCACTTAAAAGATTTTGGTGCCCCATATATATGTAATTCAAAATATAAACAAAAATAAACCATAAAATAAAATTTTATTTTTTGAAATGAAACAAAACTTACAGTAAGATGGAAAATAATGTTTATTTTTGTATACTTCCACTTCATTTATATTTGAAAAGTTTTCTCCTACTTTTTTTAATTGCAAAGTCTTTGATCAGATCCTCAAAACTAATCTTACGTAACACATCTGCTTCTATACTTAGTAGAGATAAGGCATCCAGCCTGCCTTGTTGCATAGTTGTTCTGTTGGTATTTTTAATATACTTCAACTGAGAAAATGAACGCTCAGCTGAGCAATTTGTGACCATTAATGTTAAAAATATACGAAAGGCAATTTCTACATTTGGGAAGGCACACTCAATATTGTCTTCTACAATTATTTTATAAAGTTCAGCATGACTGAATCTTGTTTTTACATTTTTTTTTGCACTGAACTTATGGCACACATATGATATAAACAAAATAATAACGCAAAGCGTAAAGTGTGTGATTACAACGAAATATATTTATTCTCTCAAAAGGGTTGTTGTTCACTACAAATTCAAACAATGAAAAAAAATAAATACTATATATGAATATATATAATTCAGTTTTCAACAGCTTATAGGCTATAAGCCGCGATTATAATAGTATAATAAATCCATGGTAAATCCGACAATGGAAAATTTCTGTGGTGCCCCCCTTCCCTTGATGCCCTAAGCACGGGCTTATTTTGCTTAATGGTTAATCCGGCCCTGGCTGCCTACAAGACTATAAGTGATTTAGGTTAGGATAGGTTAGGTTAGGTCAATTTTGAAGGTGAAATTTATGTTTTTCCTATGGTTTTTGATGTGTTTTAAATGAATCTGACCTTCAAAACTGTCGGAAATGACTCGTTTTCGATTGCCAGCTGGGGGGAGGGGGGTTATCTCAAAAACCAGTCATTTCTGACAGTTTTGAAAGTCAGATTCATTCAAAACACATCAAAAACCATAGGAAAAACATAAATTTCACCTCGAAATGGAGACGGGTATAATACTGTACATTTACTATTCTTTGTACGTATGGCAATTATTTCATTCCCAATAGGCTATGACACCAATCCTGAGGCAATTTTGTATAGATATTTAATTCAATTAATTAATAATTTATATTTAATTATGAAATAAAGGTACCACATATGATACCATGTTGTGAGCGTGTATAGTTTTTCCATACATACACTCAAAACATATACCATTTGAAAGCTCACATTTTTCCCGAGTCTAAAAATATAGTAATCCAAAAGTATCAATAGCAAATAAAAAGTAACTAGGTTTAATTATTTGATGCGTGCCATCATTAACTACATTATAAAGATTGGCTAAATTATAAATTTTCAGTCTGTGTTTAAGATGGAATGTGATATCAGTATAGTGAAAATTAGGTTAGGTTTTGGTTAGGTTTTCTTATTTGCTATTGATACTTTTAAAATGAGAGTATTTGTGAGCTTGTGAGGTTTCAAATGGTATATGTTTAATATTGAAAAATGGAGTGCTCCTAGACTCTTACTACTTTTTGTCCTTAATTGCTTCTTTTAAATCGCCTTTCAGTGCATTTCCAACCACATTCTTCATTGAGTACATTTAGTACGATGTAGTTTTATATTTCCAAGAATTTACCTTGAATTTACCTTAAATTTACCTTAAAGCGCTTCTGCCTCAAGGGTGCGCTGCTCCCACGAAGTCCACTCAGCGCCTCCTGAGGCGGGGCCACAACAGGGTCGCCACCCTTCTTTTCTCTTGCTCCTGCCATACGATTTGGTCCCCTATTGAATTTGTGAGGGCTGGTCTGGCAGAGGAATACCCTGACACTGTGGGTTGGTCGGGTATGTTGGCTAAAAACATGTCCAAGTATTTTTTAAAAGTATCTACTGGGACTGCACTTATATCTCTAAGGTACTGAGGCAAGGAGTTAAACAGGCGAGAACCCTGCCTAGAGATACTATTATATTGAAGGGTTTGAATCCTTCTCAGACTGTTTGGTGGGAGGTGATATTTTTTACACATTCTGCCAGTTCTTGTTAAGGTGGGCACAAGTGGTTCAGTATTGGGGGCAACTAAAAGCCCTTCTAGAATTTTCCAGGTGTAGATTAGGATGTATCTCTCAAACCTTCTCTCTATGGAATAAAGGTTGAGGCCTCTAAGCCTATCCCAGTAGTTTAATTTGTTTTTATTCACCTGTTGCCCATCAGGTTGTTTAATATACGAGGTAAAGGTTCTTTGTAGGCCCTCAATTTTTTGCAATTCATTCTGTTTGTGGGGAAACCATAATTGAGAGCAGTAGTCAATGCGTGGAAGGACAAGTGATTTCCACAGGGTAAGCATGGTCATACTGTCCCTAGTTCTGAATGTCCTCAGTATATATCCTATTAGTTGTTTGCATGATGAGGTTACTTTGTCAATGTGCCTGTTGAATGTTGCATCTTCAGATAATATAATCCCTAGATCCCTGACATGATCAGTTTGTGCAATATCTTTTCCTGTGGGTCCAGTGTAGTTGAATTGTTCTTTCAGGTATTTATTTGGTCCATACTTAATTAGTTCAAATTTGTCTTCATTGAAGGCCATATTGTTTGCATCTGCCCATGCATATATAGTTTGTAGATCTTTTTGTAGCTCTACACAGTCTTCTTTTTCTGTAATTGGTCTTAGTATTCTGGTATCATCTGCGAATGACAGGAGAGAGCTTCCTAGGTTACAGTTTATATTGTTTAGCATTATAATGAATAGAAATGGTCCTAGTACTGTGCCTTGTGGCACTCCACTAATCACTTCTTTTTCTATAGATCTTGCTCCATTTACAGTTGTTATTTGTTTTCTGTCAGAGAGAAAGGCATGGATCCATTTTCCTACTTTTCCACTCAAGTGGTCAATGGCCATTATTGAACAGTGACAGGTCACAGCAACAGCAATCTCAATTTCAGCCCATTTAATACTTTCTAGAGTTTTGGACTAAAAAGTAGGCCTACGTGTAAATGAAGATAACAGAGTACCCTGAATAGAATAGAATAACCTTTATTAATAATAAAATAAATACAGTAGTCTTTTCACAACTTACAATTTTTACAATGACATAAATAATTGTGAAGCTCGACTATTTATTTTTTTTATTTTTTATTTTTTATTTTTTTATTTGGCCCTTAAGCTTTAGGCTTTACTGGGCTCTCATTAAAAATAAGCAGCAATTGAAATTTATGATTCAATCCACTAACCTTACTTCTATGTTTCATTGAATTTTCATGTTGAGAAAAATTATGTATTTTAGGTATTACACTGCAGTGGCAAATGGTACACATTGCATTTTCACTTTTGCCACTTTCTTTTCCCAACCATGGAAATTTTTTTTCCCACTCTTTATTGTATTTCCTAGCACTGTCATAATACCATTTGGTAATGGTTCAGAATACGGGTGCCACTTAAGCAAAATTTCGGAAAATACCATAGAGACAAAGTTGTTTCTCTCATTAAAATACGTTGATTGCATGTGTCGCATAGTCAAAAAAATGAAGTTAGAAAATTACTAAAAAAGTACATAATTTAGGTCTCGGGGGTACGGGGGCGGAGCCCCCGTAAAGATCACCCATCACAAATTGATCGGTATAGGGTTCACTTTGTGATGCGTGATTTTTACGAGGGCTCCGCCCCCAAACCCCCGAGACCTAAATTATACAAATGCGACACATGCAATCAACGTATTTTAATGAGAAACAACTTTGTCTCTATGGTATTTTTCGAAATTTTGCTTTTGGCACCCGTATTCTGAACCATTACCATGATTTCCACTTAGGCATACTTAATTAATATTAGTGTAGCTAATCCTTAATACTATTAAAAATTAAGTAAACACTAACTCTGCAAAGAAAAGTAGAAAGAAGTTGAACGATTAGCTTAGGCCTAATAACACAATAACTACAGAAAACAAGTAACAAACTTGTAAATGACGAAATAACTGTTGCCAACTTGCCACTTAGCCGAAAAAAGAGATTTTCTATTGCTGGAAAAAAAAATTCTACAAAGTTTAATCGATCTTTTCTACATCATTTTCTGTACAAATTATATATACAAGCGTAGTAGCACGCTGTGAAAATAAATATTAGTTTCAAGAACCCGACGTTTGAAGGCCGTGTGTTCGAATCCTCGCCGGGATCTCGTAACTGTTTCTTTAATATTTATTTCCGTACAAATTTACTAATTTTAGATCAGTTTTGGGTAGTCTGGAAATGAGCATAAAACAGGCCAAAAATCGGTCAAAAATCGGCCAAAAATTTGTGATCGGCCAAATACTTTTTTCATGGCCAAACATCTTCAGAAATGCCAAACTTCTCAGATTTGGCCGAAAATCGGCCAAACTGGCAACCCTGTAAAATAGAGAGTGTTGGGGAACAGACTTTAGTATTATACAGGGTCAGTGGTGGCATTCAGCAGGTTCGCACCGGTTCGTGCGAACCGGTTCCTAAAATTTCTCGAGTTCGATTTGGAGGCGATTTGGAAATATTTAAAAGGAAATTAAATAAAGAATTTCAATAAAAACATTTTTTAGTTTTCATTTCTGACACGGAAGGGAGGGGGGAAGGGGAGGGGAAGGGAGGGCGAACCGGTTCTTAAAATTTTTGAATCGATTTTACATTTTTTTCGATTTCCATATTCTAACAGAGACAAAAACTTGCGCATGCATGAGAAAATAGCTTCTGCAAAATCTTAGCTTAATAGGTAATCATCTTCTGCCCCCGGCAGAGCGATGAAAATCATATTTTAGTAGTCAAAAACGTATTTTTCTTATAATTTTTAAAATATTTCAATATGCGTGTGTGTTATTTCATGCCTAAGCAACGATATAAATGCTATGGGAAATATATAAATGCATTATTTAAGACAAAGAGCCGATCTGAAAATAGGTAATTTATATACATATTTTCAGATCGGCTCTTTGTCTTAAATAATGCATTTATATATTTCCCATAGCATTTATATCGTTGCTTAGGCATGAAATAACACACACGCACATTGAAATATTTTAAAAATTATAAGAAAAATACGTTTTTGACTACTAAAATATGATTTTCATCGCTCTGCCGGGGGCAGAAGATGATTACCTATTAAGCTAAGATTTTGCAGAGGCTATTTTCTCATGCATGCGCAAGTTTTTGTCTCTATTAGAATATGGAAATCGAAAAAAATGTAAAATCGATCCACCCTACCGGTGTACAGGGTGTAACAAAAGTCCGTTGTCATAGGGAAATAAGATACAGTAAAACAGAATTGATCGTGATAAGTTTGTCTGTACATTATTACGTGGCATCACTGTTATGTTATACACCGATTACATAGAATGCAATTTGAGCTTGTACTGGATTAATTGGTAAGTTGTGTAGTTAGTAATCGAAATTTTTTTAAGTTTCGAGGATAGGAATATGGACTTTAAGTTTTTCACGTAACTCCAGGGAAGAAGCCAGGACTACGTCTTCAATGGAGCTCCTGGTGTCCTGACCGAAACTCATCAGTCATCACGAACATAGTCGAGATATATATATATATATTATATATATATAGTCTTATAAAAATGTCTGCGCCTCAAACCCCAACTGAGTAGCCAAATAGGTATGTACATTTTTAAAATGAAGGTGAATCAGGCAAATTTTATTAAATAATTTCAACGTACAAAATATTTTTCATAAAATTATGTATTTAATTTATAACTTCTTAATTAATTAATATTTAAAAAATTGCAATATTCTAATCATGCAACTCCGATGGAGTATATTTTTGCCGCCAATGAAAGATCCTGGGGTTGATGATGTAATGACTCAACTGTAAACAAAAAATTAATGATGTCTCATTTTCAAAGTATTCAAGTTAATTAAAGTTGTATATTGTAAATAAATGCAAAATCTATTTAAAGTGTGTTGCGGTACTCTGTAACAATGTAGAAACTTCCATTTGAGTAATGACAGCAATAGCGTAAAAAGAAAATGGGGACAAGTGACTCTGCTTTGGGAGTCAAGAGTCACTAAAGGCCAACAGCTGCTTGCTGACTCATTCAGATTCTCACGCAGGCTGAAAATGCCAGAAGCCCAACACTGTATATATACCTACACTGTGTTTGGTATTTTCACAGTGTAGGTACAGATTTATACGTGGATTATAGTATTATTAAGAGGAATATCCGTAGCAAAAGGAAGTCATCTGTAGATTGTATAATCCGTTTGTTACATTGCATTTGGGAAACATGAATATATTAAATAAATATTAAATAAATTAGGTTAAGTTTAGTTAGTAATTAGGGCTTATGTACTCTGTCTCTGAACTGCGTCTGGATTCTGGAATTTTACATATAGTTTTATAATATTTAATCACATATAAGATCGCTTAATAAATTAAGCTTATTTTGGCTTGTATTTTTTTGAAGATGAATATGATCATATTCAGAATTTTGTTTATAATAATATACTTTCAAATCGTGTGAATTTACCCTTATACAAATTTTAGTTCGCACTCCATCCGCTAGGTGGCAAGTACCAAGTACTCTTTTGGCAGGATAACGTGATAAATAATGGAAAATAGCGTCAGTTCCGTATCTTACTATTGTAAAATATAAAATATATTATTTTTATTATCTTTATCATTAATATTTATTTATTTTTTACAAAATATATACTGTATAAAATCTTCGATGTAACCAAACTCAGAAAGTAAGACTCACGCACCCTGATTGGTTGGATATTCAGACAACTATACTTTCTATAGACCACTTTTATAATGTTTGTACTTGTTGAGTCTGAAATAAAACGTTTGTTTGGTGGGCACCCGAAACTCAACATTAGCCCAGTTTGATTATGTAATCTGAATTTTCATTTGATTTATTAAACCATAAGCGTTCGTCCATAAAATGACGAAGTTATATAATCTACCTATGTTAATTTTACTGGTAGTTTTGAACTTGAATGAGTTAACCTTGTCCTTGTTTGCAAGCGCAGCAGATTCTCAACATCAGTTATTGAAAGATATGCATAAAGTTCCTATAAAAGTTGTTAATGAGTTGCCGAGTGAAAACAATATAGTTCTTGGCATAGACCAACCTGAACCGGATTTTAGGTAAAGAGCATCATTACCTAATTATGACTTTGATCCTCTGGATCCAGAGATTCTATCTTTAGTTTTAAATTGATAATTAATTAGTTTTAAATTGATAATTAGTTTTGTAAACATTGGTTGTTGCCAATGTACAGGCAGTTTTTACATAGTGGAGCCACCTCAATGGGCCGAAGTGGCCCCTAGTGTGCCCACTATAAAAATTTCTTGTTTCTATGTTTCCTAACACTTTATTGCATCATATTTATCCTTAGATATGAGCGAACTCACTGATCTCCTTTGACTGTGATGACTCAAAAGAGTACTGCTGTAACAGCAAGAAAATGGAAATGTGAGGCATGAAAGATGCCAAATGTGGGTAATGTGTTAAAAGTTGTGGTGAGAATTGTTTTCCAGCAAGATAGCACTCCCTGTCATCAGTTCTGACACGCCATTGCATATTTACAAGAACAATGTCCTGATTTCATTATGCCAGAAGATTGTTTACCAAATAGTTCAGATTTAAATCTAGTTGACTAATTCATACAAGGATATTTAGTTCACAAAGTTTATAGACAAAATATTCAAGATGTGAATCAGCTTTGAGAGAGTATTTTAACAGCATGGAATGAGCTTGATCAAAACATAATTTCTATAGCAGCTCACCAGCGGTGCATAAGAACATAAGAAATTTTTATAGTGGGCACACTAGGGGCCACTTCGGCCCATCGAGGTGGCTCCACTATGTAAAAATTGCCTGTACATTGGCAATAACCAATTTTACTAATTAAGTACAATTTAAAACTAATTAATTATCAATTTAAAACTAAAGATAGAATCTCTGGATCCAGAGGATCAAAGTCATAATAGGCTACTATCTACAAATATGTTACACACTATATCTACTTATAACTGACATGCAAATATATCAGATCCAAAGATCCAGTCAATTTCATTATGGTACCCATCAATACCAGTACCATGCCAACCAAAAATAAGTCACGGTCCATATCAAATGTGGACCAAGTCACAATTTACATCCATATACATTACAATATATATACTTAAGAGGAAAAGTGTCGGTGTGGCTGTAAAGACTGTACAGTAATGTAGAAATGTGTGTGCACCCATTTTGGGTCTCCCATTTAAAGGTGTTTGTGGGGCAAGTGAAGATCATGAGTTTTTCAATACCTCACAGTACTATGGGGGGCACCACTCGGCAGAGGAATCTTTAAATAGGGTGTGTAAGGACAGAGAGTATCCCCTAACCCAAGATGCTGCCTCCCTATATCCCACAACACCTGTGTTGAGCTGTGGGATCTATCACCCAAATGCACATAATATATATGAAATAAACTAGTACTATTCATGCAATAAAAATGGGCTTAAACACCATCACCAGATGTCCCTTGCAGACATCAAACTATCTAACCTTCTTTTGAAAGAATCAAGCGTATCTGAAGTCACCACTTCTTCTGTCAGACTGTTCCAAAACTTAATTACTCTGTTTGTAAAACTATGTTTTCTTAAATTTGTTCTACATCTTGGTTTAAATAATTTCATACTATGACCTCTAGTCTGATTATTGTGATCTTTAATGAAAAGAGACTCAAAATCTATCTTATCCAACCCTTTTATCATTTTATACACCTCTATCATATCACCCCTTAACCTCCTCCTTTTTAATGAGAACATGCTTAGATACGCCAGTCTCTCCTTATATGTCAATTGTCTTAGAGATGGGATCATTCTTGTTGCTCATTTCTGTACTCTTTCCAGTTTCTCAATATCTTGTATCAAATAGGGACTATTAAATTGAATGCAGTATTCGAGGAGGGGTCTCACATATGAAATGTATAGTTGCTTTATAATATTGTGCACTTAATAACTAATGTTCAAGTTGAATTTGTGAAGAGATTACTCGTCCAGTTTAAGTAAACTACTACTCATTTTGAAGGTTTAATATGATTTCTGTTTCATTTAGTTATCCTTGGAATTGTGGTTTTGTTGGCCTAGTGAAAAAGGTGGTAATTATGTTACAAATGATATGGCCTGAAGTTGAAATAAAAAATACATTTTTCTAGTGTATTTCGGTGTGCTCTGTTCAAATATAACCTTCATTTCTTGTGCAAGTGAACAGAAATATGTTTGGGCCATATAGTGACAACTGTATTTCTGTTCATTTGCACAAGAAATGAAAGTCATATTTGAACACCAAAATACACTTGAAAAATATATTTTTGACTACATTTTATACAATAAAGCAAAACCTAACATGTTCATGTTATGAGATCTCGTAAATGATGCATTACCATAGGAAATGTGCAAAACACCTCAAAATTAACCAGAAAAATTTGCTCTCGTCATTTTCATTTAAACTAACGAAAATATCACAACAACCTAACCAATCATCAAGGGCGTACAGTTGACTTAACTGGGCATTCAGTTGACTTAACTGGGCATTCAGTTGACTAACTGGGCATTCAGTTGACCTAACTGGGCATTCAGTTGACCTAACTGGGCATTCAGTTGACCTAACTGGGCATTCAGTTGACCTAACTGGGCATTCAGTTGACCTAACTGGGCATTCAGTTGACCTAACTGGGCATTCAATTAATCATTTAATTAGTCATTTAGAGCACATGATGAATCAAGTTCTCAAAGTTGAAACCATACAAATGGCACATCATAATTCTATCATAAACACCACCAAACTGAATCCAATTAGAAAAAAAAAAATAGCCAGAACAGAAACCAACAAACTAATTAAGTTGCAGAGTAACATGACATCATACCACCCTGGACTACAAATACACTAAATATAGTATACTGTATATATTTATTATTTATTATTATTTTCTATAATAGTTTGCACAAAAAATGAGTAACAAATTTGAATAAAGCGACTAAAACTACCTCATAAAAAGTTATTTTGATTTACAGGTTCAGCCCATGTCATTTAAAACATATTAACCAAAAAAGGTTACCACTATTTTGGGGACATGGTGTGTAACTAATATAATCTTGGTTAACAATGGCTTTTCTTCCACCCAAATTGTTCATTCTGATGAAGGTCAAGCTTGTCACTCCACCTTAGACCTATGGTTTAATGTGGAATCTGAATCATGCCCCACCAGCAGCATCTTAACCACTAGGTTACATAGTAGGCGGTGGTCCACCTGGAAAAAAAAAAAAAAAAAAAAATTTCCTTGTCCTACCCTCTCATTTTGTTAAATGGTGAAAAAATTTTCTCAGAAAAAAATGAAGAAAATAGGAATGTATTTAGAGGTCACAAAGTAAAAATAGTTTCAAAATAAGTTTTATTAGGTAATTCTCAAGTGCTGGAGCTTATAAAAAGCAAATTATTAGAAAAAAATAAATTATTAGACTAATATAGAAAATCACAGGTCTGTTTATTTTTGCAAGTTGGGAATTCTTTCCTCTGGTGCTCCACCACCCGCAGCAGATACTGGAATTGACCTTCATCCTTTGTCCTTACCCAGTTGAAGTCCTTGCTGTTTCATGGCTTTTTCTGCACAATCATTGACCAACTTCAAAACTTTCGCTAACTCTTGCCCCTTCTTATAGTCCTCATCACTGGACCACATCTTTAGGTGAATTTCCAGCTACCTTGTTCTAATACCCAACCTTTCAAACAAAGATGGTGATCTGCTTGTAATGAATTGGTCCAGATCTATGTTAGAATGTAAAATCCTTTTGTCTCCCTTTTGCACCTTAACAGCACTGTTTTTACTTACAGGCTTCTTAAGACCATTCACCAAGTTGCCAGTTTGTGATCTTGGGAGATTGTCATTGAAAAATCCCAGTGATACCAAACTGTCACTTGTATACCACAGATGCTGTTCCAGTGCTTTGAATGCAGCCAAAGAAACTTTCTCATTTACTTCACCATATCATCGGAGCTTGGTCAGAGTATGTAGGTCATTTAAAGGGGCATGGACTGTATTTGGAGCTGTGAACCACATCTTCGTGTAGACAAGACAGATGAAAAGACAACATTGCTCAACAGCTGACCCCTTGTGGATGGTGAGCCTTAGCTTGCCCCCCTGAACAAGTAAATCTTGAGACAATATAAAATTTTTGCCATCCAGCATGTGTGGTGAAAAGGTCTGGGAGCTTGGAATCATATTCCCCTTTCTGGACAATCTCCCAATCAGATGATGACAAGTTCCAAAAATGATTGGTAGTCATCACGCGGTTGAGAGGGACCAGAGAGTAGATTTCATGTGAATTCCATGGCTTCATTCTATGATTCAAAGATGACATCACATACATTCAATGGGAATGATGCTAGTTTGGTAATTTGCTTGGTCGATGGAATTCCAATCCTTCTGGACTCTTGAAGATGATCACATCAGGACCACTGCTGGAACCAAAGAGCTCAGTAGGGTAATTCTACGAGAAATAGACAAATGAAGTACATGGTAACCTCTTCAAAATTCATGAAACTTGGTGTGAGGGTTGGTTTAGGTCCAAATTATAAATTTCTGAATTTTTTTGAAAATTGGTCAAGTTGGTCAAATTTTATGGCTTGACCAAATTTTGGCCAAATGAAAAAACCAATAATTTTCAAACGTAAATATCTCAGCTCCTAATTGTGGTAGTGTAGTAAGTCTTAAATGATAAAATATGTAAAATTAATTGTAGTTTCTAAATATGTATCATTTGTTTAGGGTAACAAAAATAAAATTATGATTTTTTAGAATTCTTTTTTTTTTTTTTTTCCTTGCGATTTGGCAGCGAAGATATCATTTTTCGAAAAAAAGACCAGGAATAAAAAATGTTTATTTGATGTATGTACACCATAATAAGTAATAAAAAGTCAGCTTATCAATGATTATTATGAAAAAAAATGACAAAAAAAAATCCTCCAAATTTTTAGAATTTTTTGCTTTCTTTCCAGATTTTCAGTATACAGGAATACCTCGGATAAGACGGTTTCAAACAGGACGGATTTCGCAATAGGACGGATTGAATATTATAATATAAAATTAATTATTTAATGTAATATTTAAGATATTTATAAAAGGAATGTCAGTGCGACGAATATTAAGTTTCAAACAACCCGCGCGCGGTCTATACTACAAGTTTTTGGAAAAATTATAACATCAGAAATGTTATAGAAAACATCAATCAAGCGTGGCTTGAAGTCACTGCGAGTAATATGCGAGCAGTGTGGAAAAATATTCTACCACATTGTGCAACTGATTTTCGTGGTTTCGAAAATCACATTGCAGGAGTTGCAACTGACATTGTTAGCATTGGGAAGGATCTTGGATTCGAAAATGTTGATGCACCAAATGTTATCGAGTTCATTGAATCGCATTCGAAAGATCTAGACAATGAAACTCTAATCAATCTAGAACAACAACGAGTTTATGAAGAAGAAGAAGCGAAAGAGGAAGATGCAGAAGCAGAAGACGTTCCTACAAAAGAATTTTCAACTGGTGATCTTGCATTCTTATTGTTTTATTTCACATTTAAACATGTTAAATCATTATAATTATCGAAAATAATCATACAAAAAACGTAATTTAAAATGTCTTGGAACGACCTACAGTATTTCCCATTAAAACATGCCTCGAACAGGGCGGTTTCAAACAGTGCGGCATGTCGGCGGAACGAATTAACCGTCTTATCCGAGGTATTCCTGTATACCTAATTTTCTAGTATACGTAAATTTACCTAACCCTTGAAATGCCTCAAAACACAATTTTGTTGCGATCCTATGAAAAAACACTCGAGAAGAATTTTCTGTAACATCAAAAAAGTAAACTCTGCCATGGCAGCTGCAAGCTATGGAATTTTGGAAGAAAATCAATTACTATGCAGCAATTGCTATGTCACAATTAAAAAGAAGCCAATTGTATTAGAACATGTTCAACGTTCATCCAGAGAGCCGGAACCTGCACCAATACCTGAGCCAGACATACTTAACGAATGTATGGAGCGAAGCAGTAGCGATTCCACGAATCCACCACCATTGGAAGAATTTGTCATTCAAGACAGGCAATTCAATAAAGATTTGCTCAGCGACAATATTTTACCTTTATTTGATGAAAGCCCTATTAAAACAGGTAATAAAACAATAGAGACTCCATTCAGGACATTTGTTTCTTAATGCCAAATTCGTAGTTTTCTGTTTTTAAATATTAGCATCAGCACTTGAATACATATATACAAAATATTTGATATTTGATTATTTCACACAACCTAAATTTATGAATTTGTTTTACAGCTGGATTGAAGCCGGGACAAAAACAGATAAAGGCTTCTACGAAATTCAGATCGACAACGAAAAAGGTTAAACGAAGTTTTGAAGCTGCTTATGGGGCTCCTATTGACTATTCTGAAGCTGGTCCATTCAAAAAAAGTTGTTTGGAAGATGATTTAGAGAGGCAAGACTACTTTTCGGACATAGTTATTGAAATTTGACATTTTAAATTAAATTTAATACAGTCATCGAAGTATATACTAAATTAAGTTTTATCTGTTTACATTTTTATAATCGGACAATATTATACATATATTTTATGAAAAGTTTAATTAAAAATATACTAATTAAACTTAATGTCAAATACACTTTATTTCAGGTATCAAAAGGTTATGGAAGAATTAAAGGAGAAATTTCAAGCAAGTAACGATCGCAATCTTAGGTTACAAACAATGTTCCCTCTAAGGTGTGCGCGTGCGTGCGCGCACACGCGTTGTGAAACCCGCGCGCACAGCAAAATAAAATGCGCACAGGCTCAAGCGTATCATGAGTCACGACAGTAAATGAAGTAATTTAAAAAATTGCAGTTTAATGAATTCTATAAAGAACAAATTAAGAAACCGCTTGAAAGAAAATCATTTGGACATGCTCATGCGAATTAAAAGTTACCTGTATGATGATGGATGTATTAATCTTCATAGAGTTTATTTGGAATGGGCAAATGCTAAAGATCGTAGGGAGAAATCATAATCATACTTAAATGAAAGGTACTTTCATTTAATGTTATTTCGATTACATTTTATTTTATTGAATTTTATTATTTTTTATTTTATTCCTATTTTGTGAATGGATAAAATCATGTATTAATCTTGATAGTCTATTTTAATTTGCTAAATGCTAAAAACTGTTTTGAGAAATGATAACTAAAATAGTCATTTTCAATTAATGTTATTTTTATTTTATTTCTTTATTTTGTCGAATTTTATTTTACTATTTCTTATTTTATTTATATTTTTAGAATGGATAAAATGTTTTCTTTTTTAAAAATGTATAATATTGCAAACAGTTTCTTAATATCCATTTAATAGTACCGTAATGATCAAGCTATCACCTTATGGAAATAATATTTATTAAGTATTTAATATTTATATATATTTAATTTTGAAGATAATAGCACTCAGAAAAGTTTGCACAATTTTTCACCATGAATCTAAATGTATGCACAACGAAAATTTCTTGCGCACACGGACTAAAAAAAATTAGAGGGAACATTGGTTACAAATACTATCATTGTATCCCTATCCCATTGAAAAAACTGCTGACTTCTTTGGAGCAACAAAGTATATGGTGCGTAAGAGCTGCAATCTTCAAAAAAAGTTTGGGATTCTTCCTAACATTCCAAACATGACGAAAGGGAAGGTCGTCACAGCTGAAATGAAAAAAAATCATTCAGGAGTTTTATGAAAATGACGAATATAGTAGGATGTGCCCGGGAATCAAAGATTATAAGTTTGCAATAAATGAAGAGGGTGAAAAAATAAAAAAACAAAAAAGACTGGTATTGTGTAACTTGAAAGAGTTATATGCTGAATATGCAAAAAATGATGAAAATCCCAAAATAGGCTTTAGTACCTTTGCTCATCTTTGACTGTCGTGGTGCGTGCTTGCGGGACAAAGCGGAACTCAGTGTCTGCGTATGTACGCATCACCAAAATCTGAAACTACAAATATCAGCGTTAGGCATTAAAGATTTAGACTACAAAAAATTAATGTCTTTATCCATCTGTGGCATGGACAATGAAGATTGTATGATGCACCGATGCAAAAGATGCCTGCGAGAGGTTGGAATAAAAAATTATTGGAATACGTGGAATTGCTCACCAAAAAAATTGCACAACTGACAAGACACCACTTCACGAATAAATATCAGTCGAGTTACTTCAAAAATCTAAAAGAAACTGCCCGAAAATGAAGGTGTTTTGGTGGGCGATTAAAAGAGCAGTCGCCAGAGAAAGCTTACGATGGCCTCTCAACCATCAAATCTTAACAGCTGAGTACTTCTACAATTTCTGCTCTCAAGAATTCCTAACCGCTATTGACTTTTTTTACGTCTCTGAGGCAGAAGTTGTAGATGTAGAGCTTTCTTTGCAAAAACGTCTGAGTGAACCTATTACTTCTATCAAAGGTACTCAACAGTTACATCGCTTCGTCCCAATTTCCAAGAATTCGTTGAAGGTTTATCCACTCTCTCAGAGTGCACAGTCAGTCGAAATAAGAGAGCTCATTAGAGTTTCTGCTTCGGATCAAGAACATAATACTGTCTCTCAACGCAAAATTGAAACAGGCTCTTTTGTGGGTTGTATGTATGAAAATAAACTATGGCTTGGATTTGTCCAGTCCTTTGACTGTGAATATGATGATTTTCTGATAAAATTTCTCCATCCTTTGGGTGTATGTCCCTCATACATTTTTCCTGCGCAAGATGATGTTTGTCACATTCCAACAGAAAATATATTTGGGAGTATTGAAGCAAGTTTATGAGGAGGAACAAGAATACAATACATTTTTCCGTTTCAAGAATTAAATAACTTTTCAAAGATAAAATAAAATAAATTCTATCGAATGTATACTATTTAAGATTGTCTATATAATATTTCTAAAATTTTTATCTAACATTTGTGTATCTACTTAATAGTTATAAAAATCTTTTCAAGTTCTTTTTTTTTATTATTATATTATTAGTGTCTAAAATTTGGATTCACTGGATGAGAATACTGTCTCTTAATTCATTCTCAAAGACTTGTGTACGTGTAGTATTAGGAAGAGTATTTTATACTCTGATAAGCGCTTTATAAATTAAACATTATTATTGTCAATATATTCTGTCCCTAAATATAAGAGAGGTTATGTATGTACATTGTACATATATTTTAAAAGATTTTTTCTCCTTTGGTTTATCTACATATATTTTTTATATGATTTGAAAATTGTCTTTTTTTGGACCAACAAGTCTGTAATAAATCTTCGTCGTCTGAAAAAACATTTTATTACTTAATTTCAAACTCAGTTTTAAGCCTTATAATAAACTATAAGCTGACTTTTTATTACTTATTATGGTGTACATACATCAAATAAACATTTTTTATTCTTGGTCTTTTTTTCGAAAAATGATATCTTCGCTGCCAAATCGCAACAAAAAATAAAAATTAAAATCTTTTCCAAAAAATCATAATTTTATTTTTGTTACCCTAAAAAAATGATACATATTTAGAAACTACAGTTAATTTTACATATTTTATCATTTAAGACTTATTACGCTACCACAATTAGCAGCTGAGATATTTACGTTTGAAAATTGTTATTTTTTTCATTTGACCAAAATTTGGTCAAGCCATAAAATTTGACCAACTTGACCAATTTTCAAAAAAATTCAGATTTTGTAATTTGGACCAAAACCAACCCTCCCACCAAGTTTCATGAATTTTGGAGATGGTGGAGTGTACATTTGGCACTTTCATTTGTCTATTTGTCCTGGAATTACCCAGTAAAGACATCACCTATAATAATCTCATGTACATGATGATGACAAGCCAGGTTCAACAGCTTTTTCTTAGTTTTTCCAAGAGAATACATGCTCCTGTGTGGCCTCGTATGTTGGAAACAGTTGTATTGAAACATATTCCGATGATGTGGTCCTGGAGGGTCTTGAATGTTGTGCCTGCCATATCCTCTCCCATGGCTTGTGGTATCTTAGGTACACCCTAAGAGCTTGTCAATCGCCAGTCCTGATATGAGAATCAACACACTGTCTGTTTTATTATGCTTATATCAGTCAACTTGGAGAGCAGTTTGCCCTCCCAGTGGACCACCAGTGGACCACCAGTGGAACTTCTGGCATAAAATGTATTCAAGAAGTTTAACTGAAGATTTGCCTTTACTGTTGGTGAGCTCTCCGGATTTGACTCCTGGCTATTGAAAGTTCTTTGGTAGAGATTTCAGACTTCTTGATGTGGACACGAGGAAAAAGTTGCATTCTGATCTGAGATATTAATCCGGTCCATTGTTGCTGCTACTTTGGGAGTGATGACCTTAATTTTAATTTTCTTGCGAGGGTTCAATGGATTTGGTGCATCATGCTTGATCTTGGCACCATATGTATCATCTGAGTCATTATCTGTCAATGATGAGGATGATGGTAGTTGGATTGTCTTGTTGAGGGCCTCAAGCTCCATCTGTGTTGATTCTTTCCTCCTCATCTATCCATTTTTTCTGCTGTGAATGTCTTACTTTTTCTGACAGTTTCTTATCCAATGTAGTCATTGCCATCATCCGTTTTGTCCTCTGATCTTCCAAGAAGTGTAAATCTTCAGCGATTTTGATCCACTTCAGAGCATCTTGGGCTGCTATATCAAGTAATGTTTCAGTGTCCTTGTTGAATGATTTCTGCTATTTTACCCAGGGCTGTGGAGTCGGCACATAAAAAACCGACTCCGACTCCTCAATTTTTTGTCTATCCAACTCCGAAGGTATATTAATTCTAAATCTGCTATGATGATAATTACACAAGAGGCATTTCATCACCACCACGTGAATCATCATCATCTGTGGTCATTGTTACGGTAACTTTGTCTGTAGTAAAGTATCTTGTAAGTGGTGCTTGTTGTTGAGTAGATTTCTGATCTTTTGTTAACTTTGAAGTAGTTGCAAGGTTTTTATTACTATCTTTCTCAATGACAACTTCTAAAATTTTGGGATGGAAACGCTGCAAATGTGTCTTCAAATTTGATGCTCTGGTTGGTGCATTTTTATCAGAGCCAGTAAAACCACTGATTTTTGCTTCACATAATTTTTCATCATCATCATCATCATCTTCTATCATACACTGACACACGAAATGTTTCCCATCTGTGGTTATTGTAAAATGTTCAAAAACTGCAGACTTTGTTAGAAGTGTCTTTGCCATTGTGAAAGTGGTTTTAGACTTGAAAGTTAAAAACTTATGAAATTTAGAAAGAACTCGAAATTAAATAAGCATTAAAAATAAAAAATATTATCTGAAAAGAAAAAATGAATTAATGGCATTAGTGTCTGAAATGGAAAACATTGTGTTTATTATTTAAGTGGTTTAACCACCATAGCTGCCAGTGATATCACACACAAAAACATTTTCTTAAAATTTATATTGAGGTCGGAGTCGGTACATTTTTACCGACTCCGACTCCAGCACCACCAAAATTGCTTCCGACTCCGACTCCACAGCCCTGATTTTACCATTCCTAGATTATTCTTTTTATGTTTACTCTTCAAATTCATGTATGTGGCATAGAGTTTCTCCAGTTTAGTAATTGTGTGATCTTTTCTCATGGTTGGGATTCCACCACTTTCCCATGTCTCTATGATTTCTTCCACCACTGTGTGGGCAGCTTCCCCGATAGAAAGGGTTGGTTTTCCAATTTGTGCATGATGGAAACATTGCAAAATCAACCATTTGGTTGGAAGTTGTTTTTGAAATTCCTCTAGTAGTTACCCTATCAGCCAAATCTCACCTTTCTTCCGAGTCATCATAATTGAACATAAACTATTCGACCTAATTTTAAGAAAATTTCTGCAAAATAGAAAACAATAATATTAAAATGAATATGAAATGGAAATAATAAATAATACAATAAATCAGGGTTGTGGAGTCAGAGTCGTGGAGTCGCACGTTTCAGGGCGGAGTCGGAGTCGAATTTTTACAATGTGTGGAGTCGGAGTCGGAAAATTTTGGACCGACTCCACAACCCTGGTTATAGCAACTAGGTTAAGAAGGGTTATTCAATTTTAAGTAGGACTACTACTGGTTAGACCTTAATTATGTTTAAGAGAATCTTTTTCATTTATATATATATATATATATATATATATATATATATATATATATATATTATTGGAAAAAATAAAAATCCCTTAATATGATAATATCTACAAGTCAATATCCTTCTTAATATTTGAGTGTTCCCTTATCCTAGAAAGTAACCTGACGATTCACGTGGTGGTGATGAAATGTCTTATTATTATGATAATTATAGAGTGAAACACTAGAGGAGTCGGAGTCGTATATTTAAAATGTGAGGAGTCGGAGTCGGATTTTTAGATTTTTTACAATGTGTGGAGTCGGAGTCGAATTTTTACAATGTGTGGAGTCGGAGTCGGAAAATTTTGGACCGACTCCACAACCCTGCAATAAATAATACAGCATGGTTTTGGCTACCACACATTTTCATACTGTCAACCCAATCATGAGGATAAAGGAAATTAAAATAAGAAAATCAAGAATTAAATGATAGACTAAGGAATAGAGAGAAAAACAAAGTTAAGTGCAGTCATTCTCTCATGCAGGGGGGCTCGAATGGTTGAGGAAGGTATAAACCATTATACTTTCAACACAAGTCTTAATAATAGGACCATATAAGTTATCTGAAGTGCACCACCCATAGTGCACCAAGTTCAAGAAGTGAAGAGTGAAAGATATAATATTTCAACTCATTTTGTGACTGCTAATTATTTTTCAATGAACATAAATTTTTGCGTGTGGTAATATTTACCTCGGAGGAACAAATTTCAGGGGTGGGAGCAAAGAATATTGAAAGTTAGTTTTTATGGACCACCCTACTACCCAGGGTACCCATTTATTTACCAACCAATTTTTTTTTTAATTGTGTGGAAGGATGAAGAGCTGAGTTTTGCTGCATGCTGCCTGCTGTCACTGGGTCTCAATCCTGGGGTTGATGGATTCATAATCAGTGATGCTAACCACTATACCACCAAGGTATATATATATATATATATATATGAGAAAAATAGTCTTGGGTCCTCATCTTTTGACTTTTTGAATTTGTTAATTCATTACCTAACCAGAAGATAGGTTGAACAGAGAAAAACAATTAGGGCCTAGTTTAGTCTTAATGTAAAGTGTGGTACCAATATGGTATATATAAAAACTTCATTAGAAACTGTCAGAATGAGGAGTAATAATAAAATATTTGGGAAGAAGACTTGTGGATTAAATGTACATAAATATTTATACAGTTTTGGGGTGATAGGTTTTTATAATAACTTGCCAACTGCACTGATGAATAGTATATAGTACTTGGGTAATTTCAAGAAAGGACTTCATAAATATTTTTGGTTAAAGCCTAAAGAAAAATCTTGTGAATAGTAGAAAAAAAGTTAAGTTTAGTTGGTAGTGACACAATCCAGTGGATGGAGATGTCATTAAGACCAATTTATGACTAGGGAGAAAGGGGAATTTTGTAAATAGCTGGGATTCTTGCATGCATTTGAATGAGACAATCTCATAGATAGAAGACTAATAAGAGTGATTTGAGGGGAAACCTTGGATACAGCTGGGATTAGTTATGCATTATCGTATTAAATCATTAGAGCAGTCCTATGTATTTCATTTTGGGTGGTTTGGTTATTAGTTTGAATGGATAACCTGGAAAGGCCCTAGTGGCTTTGAGGTACCCTTATCTTAATATTGTTTATAAAAATATGAACAGCTGTTTAGGCCCTACCACTCATATACTCCTCAGGTTTGGTAAAGTTCTGCAGTGAATTACCAGGAGTTCATCCATGCTAAATCGATATGGTAGGTTAGATGCCAACTTTAAAGTTGGTATTTTTTCCCATTAAAAAAAATAAAAAGGTAACAAGGAATTAAACTCCTTAAAACAAGCTTATATAGTTATGTAGATCAGTGGTTCCCAACCGGTTTTGGCTTATGGCCCCCTTAGGAACCTTATTTTTTTCTGTGGCCCCCATAAGCATTATTTTCAGTAGGTAATATGCAGATTAACTCTATTTTACAAAATAACATTTTCCTGTGGCCCCCTTCAAATGTGCCATGGCCCCGGGTTGGGAAACACTGATGTAGATTATGCAATTTCTCCAGCATAACCACTAGCTACAAATTAACTTCATAATTTGAAATCTATGCTGATAGATATATATATATATATATATATATATATATATATATATATATATTAGGGTGGTCCAAATCCATAGGGGGAAATTTCAAAATTGTCTTAGATAGTCTCCACAAGTGTGGTTTTTGTCCATTTAGTGTCCACATGGTCTGTGCAAAATTGCAGCATGATTGGTGAATATTTAGAGGTCGCCCCACTCTGAATATATATATATATAATGTACTTTTTCTTCCGTAGGTCCGATGGCTCAAACTCGATCAATTCCAAAAGTTTGGCTTCTAGGGATGGCAACTGGAACTTTATCCACGTCAAGGCTCCCTACATGCCTTGACGCCCTCCTCTTGGGGCAATACCACCACATCAATCAAAAGCAAACCACCTCCGACAGTCTGAACCAGGCATGCCAGAGGGTGATTGAAGTCTGGACCCGAGCGCGGATCCCAACTCAACGGATCGACTCCTGTGTCCGTAAGCTTTCAAAGCTTTTAGACCGCTACAAAACACTCAAGAAGCACAGGACCAGGCAACGTGCCAGCGATAGAATGAATGAAGACATCTTCAAAGCGGACATCCAGGAACTGTTTGACATCGCAACCAGTGATGCCATGAGCACAATCGTCAATGTTGAGGACCGAAATTTCCTGTCCATGCAGCGCAAGGACGTCAATTCTTGCAGCATGGCTGGCATTGATAAGGAAATGACTACACAAGAGGACAGAAAGCGATCCAGAATGGAGAAGGAAGCCAAGAGGAAGGCAAGGCATGAAGCAACACAGAAAGATTTGGAAGAAGCAGGAGTGTCATCAATTGATCTTTCCTCTTCTTCTTCTTCCCTTTTTTCGCAAGACGACGACGACTATAGACCATCGGTTCCGATTCCTTCTTCGTCTGAAGCTCCGGCACCAAAGCGTCCCAAGAACAAGGTTACGAACATTTTCCAATCTCCAGAAGTCATTGGAGCAATGGATCGCACCAATCTTTCTGACTGGAATGCTGTTTTCGTAACTGGAGCTGTATTACAGGCCGTGGGGCATGATCTGTCTGGGATGACGTGCTCTCGGAGCTCTATTCATCGCTACAGAGAAAGTGGGCAAGAACAGGCAGCTCGAGAAGACCTAGAATCATTCTCTCTAGAAGACCCTGTCCTTCTCCATTGGGACGGAAAGCTTCTCCCCGGCATTGAAGGGAAGAAGACGAATGTGCATCGGATAGCAATCCTTATAACATTCAATGGACAGGAGAAGCTGCTTGGTGTCCCAAAGATGAAACAAGGAACTGGAGAAGCACAGGCCCAGGCATGCCTTCAAACTATGAAATTATGGAACGTGGAACAGCATGTGAGAGGTCTCGTCTTCGATACCACTGCGTCAAACACGGGTTTACATCGCGGAGCCTGTGTCAGGATTGAAGAAGCATTGGGTCATGAGCTAGTTTGGATCGGTTGTCGACATCATATACTTGAAGTCGTACTTGCTGATGTCTTTGCCTCAATATTTGGCTCAACAGGAAGTCCTGAAACAGGCCTTTTTAAGCGATTTCAAAAGGAATGGCCATCTCTCTCCCACGAAGCATTTGTCTCAGCATCGGACAGCTTGTTCGAGAACCCTCAACTCCAAGAGATGAGAAAAGAGATGCTCACTTACTTACCTAACGCTCTTCAGGCAAGCCAACCTCATGACGACTACAAGGAGTTCCTTGAACTATCTTTGCTCTTCCTGGGGGGAAAGACTGGTGGTTAACTCTTTATCCGAGCTCCGGGTCCCATGCACCACGCGAGATGGATGGCGAAGGCGATTTATGTGCTCAAAATCTACCTCTTTCACTATCAATTCAAGCTCACAGCATGCGAAGAACGAAACGTGACTCAGCTGGCTTTATTTGTCAGTCTGATTTACGTCAAGTACTGGCATGAAGCGCCAATGGGGACACAAGCTCCTCTCAATGATCTCAAAATGCTGCATCTTCTGGAAAAATATCCACACGGAGGAGCTGCACAAGCGGCGAAGACAGCTCTAAGACGCCACCTGTGGTACTTGTTGGAGCATCTGATTGGACTGGCCTTCTTCGATAATAGGATCGATCCTGATACCAAAAGGAGAATGGTTCAACACCTCCAACATCCCCAAAAGAATGGCTGCCCCCGATGAATCGACATGGCGGAAGCTGGTGTTGAAAATGATGTGGCATCCTTCGTCACGAAAAGGACATTGACCCTCTTTGATGCCTTGAAAGTTGGAGGTAAGGAGGAAGCGCGCCAGTTACTTCAAAAAGATCCACGGGAATGGCCAAATGACAAGAACTACAGGGAACTTAGAGATCGCGCCTTAAAGATGAAAGTCGTCAATGATGCTGCCGAGCGAGGTATTGCTCTCGCACAATGCTACAATGACACTTTGACACGAAACGAGGACCAGAAGCAGTACCTCCTACAACTCATAGCCACCCACCGAAAACAGATACCAATACCATCCAAGGCGACTCTGATGCAGAAGAAATAATGAAGATACACCCATTATCATGTCCTATTGTCTTAGTTTTCTTTCATATTCTTTGAGAACCAAAAAAAAATTAGTTATTCAGTTGTCTATATATTTTCCCAAATTTTCAAAAAGGGGCAAGTGGGGCGACCCCTAAATATTAACCGAATAACGTGAAACTTTGCACAAATACTGTCCACACCAAGAGGCATAAAACCAACCTTGTGGAGAGAACTTAGTTGATGCTTTAACTTTTTGGACCACCCTAAATTATATATATATATATATATATACAGGGTGTTTGAAAACTTTCTGTACAAATTGTAATGGGGGATAGGCAACACCAAGACAAACCCTTTTCGTCTATCAGTGTATGTCTGCTGATGTCACCATTCGGCGCGAGAGGGCGCTGCTGCAATTGGCTAAAAGGTGAAGTGGGATAGACTCGCGCTTGCCACGGGCATTCTTAAATCGGACGTAGTACGCGTAACATGGAGCGCTTCACGACTGCTGAGATGGCTGACATGCATATGGTGTATGGGGCTGCCAATGGAAATGGAAGAGCTGCTGTGAGGTTGTACCGACAGCGCGTGCCAAACCACCAAACGTTTGCGCATTTGCATCGGCGACTGCGAGAAACTGGAACATTCCATGCAAACATGCATGACACTGGTCGGGAGATAAACCCACCCGTCGAGTTGGGCAGGCAGCAGGTATGGCCCAATCAACTTGCCATGGACGATACCCGCCCAAACATTGACGGCGAACCATTCTTGATGAGCATGCACCCGTGTAGCATGTGGATTTGCGTGCGCCCACACGTGAGAATTGTGCATGTTAAACACACCCTCACGTCTGAAACAGGCCTCATCTGAGAACAGCACATAAGCTGGAAAATTAGGCTGCACCGCTGTCTGCTGCAGAAACCAGCGTGCAAATTCCACACGAAGAGGGTAATCCCGAGGTTGTAGTGCCTGGACTCTCTGATGATGAAACGGATGTAACTGCTGCTCATGCAACACTCTCCAGACCAGGTTGTGGTTCACACTGAGGATACGTGCAACACCTCGCATGCTTGTGCTTGGATTGTCCTCAAATCACCGTAGGATTTCTTCTTCCATGTCAGGAGTGCGCATGTTTCTCTCCCGACCAGTGTCATGCATGTTTGCATGGAATGTTCCAGTTTCTCGCAGTCGCCGATGCAAATGTGCAAACGTTTGGTGGTTTGGCACACGTCTGTTTGGGAAGTGCTGTTGGTACAACCTCAGAGCAGCTCTTCCGTTTCCATTGGCAGCCCCATACACCATATGCATGTCAGCAGTCATGAAGTGCTCCATGTTACGCGTACTACGTCCGATTTAAGAATGCCCGCGGCAAGCGCGAGTCTAGCCCACTTCACCTTTTAGTCAATTGCAGCGGCGCCCTCTCGTGCCGAATGGTGACATCAGCGGACATACACTTATAGACGAAAAGGGTTTGTCTTGGTGTTGCCTATCCCCCATTACAATTTGTACAGAAAGTTTTCAAACACCCTGTATATATATATATATATATATATATATATATATATATATATATATATATATATATATATCCCCTCGATTAGGTACTCCGGCTTGCCGGGCCGAGGGGGCTCGTACACCTCGTGGGTTGTTGAGGTTTCCTCAACTCCTCGCGGGGTGTGGGCGAAGAGTTACCTAGTTGCGGTCCCCCCCCCCCTTTTCTTTTCCTTTTGCTCCCCCTTTTTTCCGTTTCTCCCGGAATTTCTTTGGTCTTGACTCGGTCCTGTGCCTCTGTCAATCGTAGTATCCCCCCCCCCTCTGTTTGTATTTGCAGTCTTGGGGTCATCAGGTGCACCCGCCGGGGAGCATCGCTCCGTGGCTGAGCCGTGCTCCGGGGACGGTTTGGGCGCCCGGACGCTGCTGCGTCTGGATTGGGTCTTTGCTTGGCCCTGAACGGACAAATCTCCGTAGTGCCAATCGGCTGTTTTTAAAACGACAGTTAGGTTGGGGGGCGGGCTACCCGGGACGTTGGGGCCTGCGCTTTGAAGGATGCAGCGGCGGCTGGTGCATCGCCTTGGGTCCGAGGCTGCCGTTTTTTGTAAAAATACTGTTTATGGGTTCTATTACTAAACTTCACTCCCCTCTTGTTGACGACTCTGGCCCGCCCTTGGATTTGGATCAGACTACTACTTCTGGTCGTTCAGCGGCCTCTGCCTCCGCTGGATTGACCCTCAAGCCGTATGGCCCCCTCTCGTCCTCTGCGGTGTCTGGCTCTCGTGGCCGGACTCGTGGTGGCCGTAGGGCGGGGTCTTCGCGGCCCTTGTTCTCTCGCCCACTCTCGGTTACCGTTACACATGGACCTGTCTCTGCTGTCAATTTCTGTCCAGTGGACAGGTTCCTTGTTCTCCGCCCTTCCGCTGGCTCCCTTCCGGGCAACTCGGAACGGGTGTTTCAGCGCCTTAAGACGATAGGGGTTCCCTGTCGTTATGATATCCGCCCTCTGAAGGATGGGTCTCTTCTTTTGAAGTCCCGTTCTTCGGGGGTGACTGGGTCCCTTCTACAGTTGCAGGATGTCTTGGGTTGCAGAGTTTCTGTGACTCCCCATCCGCAATTGAATAGCTGTCAGGGCACCATTTTCGCTTCCCGTCTGCTGTCAATCCCGGTTGGCGAGTTGCAGGAGGATCTTGCCCCCCAGGGGGTAACGAAGGTCTTCCGCTTTTCGTCGCGCCGGGATGGTGCTCTTACCCCGTCCGCTCGTCTGCTCCTGACCTTTGACTCCCTTGTGCCTCCGGCCCAGGTGTTCTGGGGCATGGGTGATCGCCGGTCGTGTGAGTTTTCGGTGCGACCATATGTGCCTGACCCGGTTCGCTGCTTTGGCTGCAACCGGTTCGGCCATGTTAGCTCTGCGTGCCGCCGTGAGGGTAAGCTATGTGTCCGCTGCGGTGGGCCTGCGCACCCTACCCCGTGCACGAAGCCCCCGCGGTGCTCGAACTGCTCGGGGGCCCACCCTTCCTCTCTCGGGACTGCCCCGTTTTCAAGTTTGAATTCGAGGTGCGGTCCTTAAGGACTACCGAATTCCTTAGTGCGCGGGAGGCGCGCGATAGGGTCCGTGACCGGGAGCCGCGGCGGGGGTTGTCCTACGCTGCGGCTCTTGGCCCTGGCGGGTCCTCGGGCCCCTCCCGTGCTACCCCGGCGTCTACCGGAGTGGTGCCCCCCCTGGAAGTTCCGGGGGTTGGTGGTCCTCCTGGCGCCGCGGGTCCTTCTTGTTCCTCTGCCTCACTTTCAGACATCCCATCTGATTCCCTGCCTACAAGTGCCCCTTCTCCCCTCCGGCCTTGGGGTCTGGATCCTTGCCTACTCGTCTCTCGGGTGGGGGGGGATGCCCCGAAGGGAGGAGGAAGCGTCGCCGTGAGTCGGAGTCCTTCCGACCCGACCCTGATGCTGCTCGCCTGCTCCCCTTCTTCCCCTTCTTCACCGGAGGGGAAGCGGCGCGCTGTCCTGATCCGCTCGGGACTCCCCCCCCTATACGGAGGCTGGTGAGGCGTCACCTCCCGGTGCCCCGACCAGTGTCCGGGTGTCGGTCGAGGTACACCGCCCCATGACACCCTCGATTACTGACTCTGTTCCCATGATAGACCCGGTCGAGAGGAGCCTGGCCCTCCTTCATGGAGTCTCTCTCCCTTCGGCTCCTGCTGAGAGTGGTCGGGTCTCTCCTGGATCTACCTCTCCCACTGTGGTCGACCTTTCCTCCCCCCCCGTCAGTGCTTGTCTGGTTTGACGAGCCCTCGAACACTGGTTCCCCCGGTCCCCCTCTGGTGGGGAGTTGGGGGTTTCGGCTGGGCCCGTCTCGTCGTCTCTCCCCCGCCGGGAGAGCCCCCCTCTGACCTCCCTGTTCTACTCTCCACTTCTCGTTCTACTACGGGTGAGCAGCAGATGCGGAGTCGGTGGCCCCTACCCCCCCAGTTCGGGTGAGTCGGGGAAGCCGATTCCGTCCCTGGTTACGGACCGTTGAGTTTGCTGCTCAGCTTGGTCCGTGGCTATTTCGCTGTTTTCTCTGCCTCTTATAATGCCGCTTCCCCTTACAGTTCCATTTGCATTGGAACTGTAGGGGGCTTTTAGCTAACTGGGAGAACCTTGCCTCCCTGCTGGAGAGCGAGCGGCCTTCCTGTGTTTGTCTCCAGGAGACTATCCTGGCTGCGCGGGGACTCCCTCGTCTCTCTGGCTATGTTGGTTTCCCTTGCACCCCGGATGAGCGCACACGCCGGCGGGGTGCGGCGATTTACGTGCATCATTCGTTACCATCGCGAGGTGTGCCTCTTCGCACTTCCTTGCAGGCTGTGGCTGTGCGGCTCTTTTTAGATCGCCAGTACACTGCCTGCTCGTTTATATTCCTCCTCATGACCCTCCTTCTCGCGACGCGGTTCGCGAGTTGGTGCTGCAACTGCCTCGACCGTTTCTCCTCCTCGGGGACTTTAACAGTCGCGACCCGGCTTGGGGAGATGTTCGGTCGACTAATGTTGCTGGTATGTTGCTCTCCTTAATGGAGGAACTTTCCTTTGCGTGCCTCAATTCCGGTGAACCTACTTACTTCCACGAACCCACGGGTTCATTTACCTGTATTGATCTCTCCTTGGTGTCCCTCGATGCCTTACTCGATTTTTCGTGGAAGGTGTTGGGGGACTCTTATGGCAGTGATCATTACCCAGTCTGTCTTGAGCCGGTCGGACCGCAGCCGGGCGTCTCGTCTCGACCGAGGTGGTGCCTTGCGCGGGCTGACTGGCCATCTTTCAGAGCTCGTTCCGTCATTGTCCGTTCGGTTGAGCTTTGGCTCTGTGGATGAGAGCTTGGAGTTCTTCGAGCGGGTGGTGATGGGCGTCGCGGAGGACTGTATTCCTCGATCTTCCGGTAACCCGCGGACTCGTAGCGTCCCGTGGTGGACTCCAGCATGTCACCAGGCGGTGTGCGAGAGGAAGAGGGCAACGCGCCGCTTCCACCGCACCCGGCGCGCGGACCACTTGATTGAGATGCGGCGGGCGAAGGCTTTCGCCCGCCGGACTCTCAAGTTGGCCCGTCGGGCCTCTTGGCGTGCTTTTGTGTCCGGCATCTCCTCATCTACCCCTTCTGCTGCTGTGTGGCGGAAGGTACGTAGTATCGAGGGGAAGCCGGTCCCTGCTAGTCGCCCTGTCCTTCGGGACGGGGACGGCTTCCTTTCGGATCCTGCTGCTGTGGTGATCGGCTGGCCTGCTTTTGCTGCGGTCGTTCGCCTCCGCGAGCCCTATAACCATCTCTTTACGATGCGGGAACTTCGGGCTGCCTTGGCAACCCGTCGTTCTTCCGCCCCTGGCCCTGATGACATTCCGTATGACTTTCTTTGGAATCTGCACCCGATGGCCCTGCACTTCTTGCTGGATCTTTTCAACCGGGTGTGGGTTGAGGGGTCGTTCCCTTCCCGTTGGAGGGAGGCGATTGTGGTCCCGATACCTAAGCCGGGGAAGGATCCGGCGGAGGTGGCGAGCTATCGGCCTATTGCTTTGACGAGCTGCTTATGCAAGCTCCTGAAAAGATGGTGGCCGTCCGACTTTCCTTTACACTGGAGTCGCTTGGGTTATCCCCCCGACCCAGTATGGCTTTCGTCGATTTCGGGGTACTCTGGACCCCCTTCTCCTCCTTGGCCATGATGTACGGGAGGCATTTTCCCGCCGGAATCTTGTTCTGGCCGTCTTTTTCGACGTCCAAAAGGCCTATGACACGACCCGTCGGGGAGTTGTCATGGACCGTTTGAAGTCTCTTGGTTTTGTGGGCTTTTTGCCCACGTTTCTTCGCAACTTCCTCTGCCGTCGCACTTTCCGCGTCCGTAATGGGGCGGCCCTATCTGACCTGTATGTTCAGGAGGAGGGGGTGCCCCAGGGTGTGTTGAGCGTCTCCTGCTTCAACCGTTATGTCTGCGCTACCGGGAGCTCTTCCGCCCTCGGTGCGCTGTTCCATCTACGCAGATGATCTGGCTGTCTATGCCGCGGGGACGAGTCCCCCCTCGTGGAGAGGCAAGTCCAACTCGCGGTCAATCGGGTTGAACGCTGGGCGTCGTCGGTGGGCCTTACGTTGTCTTCCGAAGACTTCGTGTGTGGCCTTCCTTCCGTCGAGGAGACGGGGATCCGGCGCCATCCCGGCCTTTAACCTTACACTCGGGGGTCAGCCTCTGGCCCTCGTTCCATCAGTACTCTTCTTGGGTATGGTTTTCGACAGCCGTTTGAGCTGGGTTCCCCACCTTCGCGGCTGCGCGAGTCCGCGAGACGTACCCTGGATTTGCTGGGACATCTGTCGCATACTACATGGGGCGCGGATAGGCGGACGCTCCTCCGTTTGTACGTGTCCCTGGTACAGTCCAAATTAGACTATGGGAGTGTGGTGTATGGCTCCGCCTCCCGCACGGCCCTTCGGATACTGGATCCGGTCCTCTCTAGAGGACTGCGCATGTCATCTGGCGCCTTCCGCTCCTCTCCGGTTGATAGTCTGCAGGTTGAGTGCGACATCCCTCCCTTGGAGGATCGGAGGTCGTTCCTCATTGCTAAGCACTATCTCCGGATCCTCCGTCTTCCCACCTCTCCTCTGTTCCAGGTGGTTGAGAGGGCGTTCTGCCGGGATGGGGGTTGGTATTTCACCGACACGGTGACCTCCCTCCTCGATGGTATGGGCACTCCTCCTCCATCCGTTATACCGGTCTCTTTCAGGGGTGTTGCACCTTGGGAGAGCACCCCTGTTGCGTGCTGTAGGGCGTTGCGCCCCGTTCGCAGGGCCGACTCTGCCTGCTTACGGTCTCTGTTCCTTCAGCATGCAGCGTGTCACTCTGCATGTGTTGCGGTCTTCACAGATGGCTCGAGGTCGTCGGGGGGCGTTGGGGCCGCGGCTGTTCCCCAGTCGTCTGCCCTTGCTCCCCGATGTACCCGTCTCCCTGATGAGGCTTCCGTTTTCACGGCGGAGCTCTATGCCATTCTGAGCGCTCTGGAGGTGGTGCGGGAGCATCCGGATGGGTCGTTTGTCATCTATTCGGATTCCCGCAGTGCCCTGGATGGCCTGGAGTGTTTTGACCCTGTCCACCCACTGGTCCGACGAATCCAGCTACTGTGCCATATCCTTGTCGCTTTCGGTGGCAAGGAGGTGGTATTTTGCTGGGTCCTGCACATGTTAACGTGGCTGGAAATGAGGCTGCCGATCGAGCTGCCCGTTCCGCGTGCCGACTACAGGTTTCACCCGTGTCCCCCCTTTTCCGATTATATCCCTGGCTTCCGTAGGTTTTTGCGCTCCCGGTGGCAGAGTCGCTGGGATGGCGCTACATAACAAACTCTGCAAGATTAAACCCAAATTGGGATGTTGGGCCTCTTCCTTCCATCGGTCGCGCCATAAGGAGGTGGCTCTGGCCCGCCTCCGTATTGGCCACACCCACCTGACCCATGGCTATTTGATGGCCGGGGATCGGGTGCCCCGATGTCCCAATTGTAACGTCCTCTACAGTTGCCCACCTCTGGTGGAGTGTCCGCTTTACTCTGCGCTGCGCGCAGAGTATTTTCCCTTTTTGGAGACGTCGGGCCTTGTGATAGGCTTGGCGCTATTCTGTCTGAAGGTCCTACTTTTCGATAACCGGGTTGTTCTCCTTCCTCTTTCGCTCCCGACTTCTTTACCGGCTGTGACCCACTATGATCTTTTGCTTTTCCCCCCCTCCTCCTCCTCCCCCCCGTCTATTGTTCATTTCCGTTAGTTGTTCCATAGTCTTCGTTCTGTGTTCGCTCTGCTATCCACCTTTCTTTTGGTGGCCATGAGCGGTCATTCTTTGAAACAAAAAAAAAAAATATATATATATATATATATATATATATATATATACACACACCATATATATATATATATATTTTTTTTTTTTTTTTAGTTCGGGAAGAACCGATTCGCCTCTATTTAAAGGGCATATCTCAGTGGAAAAACAAAGAAAAAGTGAGAGGAAAGACAGAGGAAAAAGAAAGGGTGGAGGGGACAGTCGAAGTGGAAAAAGACCAAGGACTGCAGGGTCGAGCCCCATCATCCTTGGGGCTATATATATATATATATATTATATATATATATATATATATATAATATATATATATAATATAACTTTTCTATCACATTTGATTATTACTATTTGTTTTGCAGTTTTAACAGAGGAAGAAGAAAGGAAGTAAAGCTAAGTCCTGCACCATTCTCAGGACCACAACAACTGCAAAAGCTTGCAGGGCTTTGTTTCACCTACTTAGATGAAAAGTAAGTAGGTGTTCACATCACGTTTTTTTAGTAAAGAAAATGAATCAGTCATCTATTAGTTTCCAAACCAGGGCTTCTTTTCCATAAGGCTTGGGAGGAATCTCCCTCCCCCAAACTCATATCTTCCTTCCCTAACAAAATTGCTCCCAAACCCCCTGTTTTGCAAATAATGAAAAAGGCAAAGAGAACAAAGGAAAAAGTGAAATATTCAGATCCATATAGACTTACTTACATTGAGGTACTGTATATTCAGATACTGTATACCTGTATTATCAGATAACAAAAACTGTACATCATACACCTTACAGATCTGTGAAAGTTGTATAGTGTTTGTGCCTATGTACTGTATGTAAATTGTGTGAGAAAGATTGAAAGTGTAAAATTAGAAGTACAGTAGACTTGCAACTTATGCGGGGGTTATGTTCCTGGGACTCCGTGTAAGGCCAAAAACTGCGTAAAGTCAGAAACAAAAAAAAAATCCTCTAAATCACCCTTAAATCACATATATTGTAACTGTTATACATATAACATACCTATAACACAAAAGTGATGCAATTGGCAATGTTGAATTCCTTCCAGCATGCCATAACACTCTTGTTAGTGCCATCCTCCATGGTGTTGCGAATGTGGACAAAGGTGAGATGTGTGTACGCTGCCTTAAAGCACCAAAATTGTAAAATTATAACCCACATATAGTTGAAACCGCGTAAGAAAAATCCGTGTAAGTTGCGAGTCTACTGTATTGGGTTTGTACTTGCAGATGGTTAAGAGCTTTTTGAACACCTGGAATACACTGAAAAAATAGCATTTTGTCTCTTCTTTATGAACTGACACTAAAGATTGCATATATATATATATATATATATAATATATATATATATATATATATCCCTGCAAGGGGATTCTAAGCTCGTGCTCTTTGTGCTCATTTGTATGTGCTTGTTCCTGGAGGTTTCATGTGCGCCCTCCTGATCCTAGCACCCAAGGATGATGGGGCTCAACCCTGCAGTCCTTGTCATCCTTGGTCTTTTTCCACTTTGACTGTCCCCTCCACCTTTTCTTTTTCCTCTGTCTTTCCTCTCACTTTTTCTTTGTTTTTCCACTGAGATATGCCCTTTTAAATAGAGGCGAATCGGTTCTTCCTGAACTTAAAAAAAAATATATATATATATAATTAAATACCATACTGTTATCAGCAGACCCCCAACCCTGACCCCCTGGCCAATGTATCTTCCCCCCACGAAGTGCAATTACTGAAAAAAAAACCTGCAAACTAACTTTTGAAATATTGAAGTAGTTAGCATGAAAAAGTTATATTTCTTTAGTACCTGGTGGACTACAAATTGTATGCTACAATTGTAAATGAAAACTAATCCAGCTTAGCTTGAATGAAAAGAGAGACTCAACAATGAAAATGTTGCTGAATTCTTTTGATACTTATGAACTTTAATGTATCTGCAAAAATCTAAAGATAGGTTATAAGATAGGTTATTGACTAGCAGTTCCTGTCACTTCGCTAACGGTTAGACAGGCTAAACTACAGAAAAGAACGCAGCCGTGAAAATTTTGAGCTTCACAGTGTGTCAACATTTCTGAATCTGGTATCTCCCAAAACCTCCTCACCCCCATTCATGCAACTTGGGGGCTAACCCCCTCCTCCATTACCCCCACCCCTCCCCCATTACCCCCACCCCTCCCCCATTACCCCCACCCCTCCCCCATTACCCCACCCTCCCCATTTTCCCCACCCCTCCCCATTACCCCACCCCTCCCCCATTTTCCCCATTACCCCCACCCCGCCCCATTACCCCCATTACTGCCCAGGATAAATTTCACAAACAGACAGGCTAAACTACAAAAAAGAACAGTCATGAAAATCTTGAGCTTCACATTTCCGCCCATAATACAATTTCTGAAAGTGTGATAGATGGACGGACAGCTCTCTTATTATAGTATAGATCCCCAATACCCCCTCCCCACCCTCTCCCCCATTTACCCCAACCCTTCCCCCATTACCACCAAGGGGGGAAGGGGGCTGGCACCTTGCAAAGGATTTACTTTAATTTTTTTTGAAGGGGGCTGGCACCTTGCAAAGGATTTACTTTAATTTTTTTTTAGTTACATATATAGAGTGAACCAAAAGTAGGTGGACAGTAAATGATAACGTTTATTTTGAGAATACATATTTAATTTTTTTGTATACTATAATACAAAATAAAATTTAAATAAATTTAGTTATAATATTTAATATAATATAACACAAACACCAATGTTATAATGAACACCATAGTTATAATATAATATAACACAAACCGTATTCAACCTACTGTCCACCTACTTTTGGTTCACCGTGTATATATCGCATCTATTTTTCTGAGTTTCCCCATTAACCCCACCCCCTCCCCCATTACCCCACCCCTCCCCCATTTTGTGCCAAAATTATGATTAAAAATGAAGAAATGGGAAGAACTGTACCCCTAAAAGGGGGGGGCAAGGATTTATGTTAGGGAATTTTTTTTTAGCATGGGCACTGCACAGTAAAAAGACGCATCGAATGGTGAAAACCGCATTGTTCTACACCAATTGTAGCAACCTGTAGGTGTGCGCAAAAAAACTGTTACATATATATATATAAGGCTTCATTTCTGAAATAGTATATTAGATAAGAAAGGATTACTTTCGATAGTAATTGGATGTGAAAAAAAGATGGTATAAGTCAATTTTATCAATTATTGTAACACTAATAACATTTTGATAGTCTCTCAACAAAAATATTTTCAGAGTATGTACTGGTATATATTATGTATTCATTCATTGTTGTTATATTTTGCTCACAAAGGTACAAGTACAAGCTTTGTCCATTCAGTAACATCACTCAGGAGGAAGTTCAATCACTTCAGGAACCATACAAAGCTGTTCTAGGGTAGGTAGGTAGGTTAAGCTATGTTTATTAGTTTTTAGATTGCTTTGAAGTGACATTATTTTATACTTTCCATTAGCTTCCAACATATGTAGATCAGCAACTTGAGGATTGAATTTGTAAAATATGAACATTTGAGTGATTGGTTATAAATTAACTCAGACTTAAGATTGATTTTGTATAATTTTTATTTAAGGTAAATAAAACTGGAGAATCTACAATCACATTATATTAAAAATAATAGTCTTCCATGACTAGATGTGAAGGTGATCCTAGTGTATGACTTCAGATCAAAATCAATTTTTGTTTTATTCAGAGTATGGGGTGAATGGATCATAGAAAATAATAATTTCAAAGCTTTGCATTTGGTTGAAGGAGCTAAGTGTGGATCGGGCACACGCAGAGCAGTTAAGGTACTGTGTTATATATATGTTACAGTTAATGTCTACAATTAGGCAGTTTATAAATTGACTGATATTTTAGGCAATGTGTCAAATGCTCAATTTACTTAATACCTAATTAAACTTAACCTAGCCATGAATTTTTAGGTAACATACTGTACTGGGAAATACCAGTGGGCATACATATGCAACATTACCAGCGAGGTTAGGTTAGGTGTTGTGTGTATCACCAATTTGATACATTGCCTGAATTTCAGTCAGTTTATAAATTGCCTAATTTTACACATTGACTGCAATATATATACAGTAGGGTCTCATTAATCTGAACACTTTGGGACCAGACAAGTTTCGGATTATTGAGACTCGCATATAAATTACCTGTAAAGCAAGAAAAACTAAAAGAATATATAGTATTAACGTATGAAATTAATTAAATAAAGTACTCACCAAGTTTTACATCCGTTTATTTGTTTTAATAGTTGCAGAGCAGTATGCAGTACAATGGAATAGAGTACTTTTTATAGTATTTTCTGAGCACTTGGCATCTGTCTAGCACAGGCTCACACGCTAGTCAGACCAAAACTTTTGGATTACTGAGTTCTGGATTATTGAGACCCTACTCTATATATAAAATGAATAAAATATTTTATTTTTGGAACTCTGAGGATATTAGCTATTGAAATTTTTATTGGTTCTCACTTTGTTTAAACTATCATGATAATAAATTATTTTCTTCACTAGATTAATCTAAGGTGTGGAACATTCAGTCGTCTCGTAAAAATAACAGAGCCTTCTAAATGTTTGTATGAAGGGTTTTTTGAAACACCATTGGTTTGTGGTGAAAATTCTTTGGTGGTGTACCCGAGACTTCCGAAAGAATTACAATTGGAGTGGGATCGCGTCGAAACAGAAAAATATCATGGCATTTTGACGCAAAAGGTTTGTTCATTCAATCAAATTTAATTTAAATATCATGAAGCAGATGTCGTATACGTTTGTTTTATTTACTTAAATAACTGTGAAGTTAAGTGACGTTGGGTCTGTTCAGTAGTTGGGTGGGTAACCATCCTCCAGGACTTTTGGATCTTACATAAAGCTGTATGGCTCTTCCTCCACGTTCACGCTACGTTTGCCGTTTTACTAAGTGATTAAACAACGCATCTGAGCAACATTTTCTATCATTTCAAACTAGTTAAATTTAATTTAAAAAAAAAAAAATATGGTGACATAATTAGGATGCATTTCCATACTTAGAAGACCAAGTAGCCTCTTCCCAGTAAAGCTCAATGTGATCTTATTTTAGGAATCTGCATACACAAGATGCGAAAGTTTCATTCCACATGTCTTTAATCCTGCAGGGCTATGATGAAGAATTGAGACAAATATTTGTGAAAGGAGGTTTTATTCTTTTGCCAGAATCGAGGAAAGTCTTAAATCATGAGGTACGTGCTTGGAATTGGCTTTGTTACTCGTAATTGTTTTTATTTTGGTGAATGGCTGACATCCGGAACATCATATTTCCCCAAATGGAGTGGGATGGGGGCGAAGTCTGGAGGGAGTCAGTTAAGACAAGGCACTCATAGAGTGGGTGTCTGGTCTAACTCCAAATTAGGGCAGAGGCGAGACTCAAACCTTGGCTTTGTTAATCTGAGTCCAATCTAACCAACTGAATCATGGGTGAGGTCTGATTTTCAAACTTCAAAAGCTCAGACATTCTTTTTTCTTTTTGGTAAACCAGTTAAATGGACTTTTTGAATTTTACTAAAGTGTATTCTGATTTCAAACAATCGGAATGCACAGAGTAAGCTCAAGTTTGCACGTTTCTTATATATATCAGGTCATCCCATAAGTAATGTCGTTTTTTTAGATTGGAATTTGAAGGACAAGAAAAACTCAACTGAAACTTTTAATCTAGTATATATTTTCCATCGGAATCAGTGACACTCTGCCAACGTCCTACAAGCTTTTCAATGCCATGTTTATAAAATTCAGGCGGTTTTGAGGCAAAAAACGTACAAAGACTGGTGTGCAGGTCATCTAAAGAAGTATACTGTTTCTCGTCAAGATAGTTTTGCAGACTCCTGAAGAGATGATAATCTGAAGGCGCAAGGTCTGGAGAATATGGAGGATGTGGAAGTTTTTCCCACCCAAGCTCCTCAATTTTTGCAGAAGTGATCCGAGCGGTATGAGGACGTGCGTTGTCGTGGTGGAACACGATTCCTTTCCGATTAACCAAAGAAGGTCTCTTTTCTTTTAGTGCAGTGTTCAATCGATCCAGTTGTTGACAGTAGACTTGAGCGGTGATCGTTTGGTTGTGTGGTAAGGTTTCAAAGTGTATTACACCACCTTTATCCCACCAAACACTAAGCAACACCTTCCGAGGGTGAAGATTTGGTTTTGGTTGTGGTGTCGCTGGTTCTCTGGCACAAACCCACTGTCGACGGCGCTTAACATTCTGGTACAGTATCAACTTTTCATCACCAGTCACTAAACGGTGCAAAAATGGATCTTGGAGTTCATGGGAATGAAGAGCTGTGTTAAAGTTTACCCGCACCCTCAGATTGTCGACCGACAATTCATGTGGCACCCATTTTCCTAACTTAGGCACTTTCCCGAGTTGTTGCAAATGTCGATGGATGGTGGACGGGGATGAATTGAGTTTCTGGGCCAATTCTTCGACAGTTGTTGAACAGTCTTCTTCAAGTGCGGCCAACAGCAGGTCATCATCAAACTCAGCAGGGCGTTCAGAGGGTGCTGCATCTGTCAAACAGCAGTCGCCATTCCTAAACTTTTGAAACATCTTGACATTTCTTCACATGCAGAATATCGTTGCCATAAACTTCCTGAATGTTTCGCGTTGCTTCAGTAGCACTATTCCCTTTTTTGAACTCTTAAAGCATTATATGCCTGATATGCTCTTCTGATACCGCCATGTTTATGAGGGGTTCACATAAAGCAAAACATACGTCTTCACTGGTCAAGGTCTGTAAAGCATGTAGCGAAACACGATAGATCTCCTCTTAGATATAACCTTCGGAAAATTTATGCTTAAACCGAGTAGGACTAGTTTAAACTTAATCTATCGTATAAAACGACATTACTTATGGGATGACCTAAGTAATATATATATAATATATATATATGTGTGTTCAAACTTTGCAACATCTAATGTTTTGTAAACAAAGTGAATATTACATTGTTTAGGAATGCAGTAGCAGTACATGCAACATAATTTCAACGTTATTAAGGGTTTTACTAATTTATAATACGGTTTGCACTGCGCGTGTGAGTATTGTGCTCGTTTACACTTTACGCAAATTTAACCATAATTGTAATGGACAAGTGAAAGTTTTGCATTGTTGCCATTCTTTTAAAGGAAAATATTTTTTCCTGCCGATATATATATATATATATATATATATATATATATATATATATATATATATATATATATATATATATATATATATATATATATATATATATATATATATATATATATATATATATAGTGTGTGCATGTTCGTCCCATAAAGACCCACTTTATTTCTTGAAGAGGGTAATGCGTTTTTTTGTAATTTTAATTGGAGATTGGTTCATTTGCCGATTACGGTTACGGAGGCCGCCTAACGGAAAACAAAGCTCGGTTACATTGATTTTCAGCTTCAGTTTTGCAAGTTATTTAGAAATTCATGATTAGGACTTTATAGACCTATGGGTGATGGCTTTGGACCAGGCGATCCGATGAAAATTTCCAGCATATTTAATGGCCAAGGTTGACGACAAAAAGCCTCTACTTTTTCTTTAAAAAACTGGGTGCATGTGTAACGCTTCAAAAGACCTTGTTAAGTAGTTTTTCAGTTAAATCATTAAATTTATTTGCCTTCAGTATTTACGGAAGGAGAATTTGCAAGTTCGGTTAACAAATGGAAACACTACGCCTAATTGTTGCACTAGGATAGGCCTATCCTATTGTTTTAATTTTTTTCACTCAGAACTTGTATAAAGACTAATGCATCTTCCTCACCTAAAGCAACGCTTCCAACTGGGCAGCCCCGAATTATAATTTTCTTGCTTGCATATTTTTTTGCTTACGTTTGCAGATGGAAAACTATCAGACATATAATTTATGTAATTTACTGCCTACTTTGTATCATTACATTATAAGCTTTTCATCAGAAGATTGTATACTGTAGAACCGAAATGTTAGCATTGTATTATAAATTATACACAAGTAAACACAGTATTAAACGTATTGAGGATTCAAGAAATTAGAAGACTGGAAATTATATGGTGATTTACTTAAAAAAAATTATGCAGGAAGCAGGGGCCAAGGGCGAATGCCCACAAAAACGCCCCCACCCCAATAGAAGAGTAAGAGCCAAAATAAAGATTCAAAAGTTTTTGAAATGTCTGTTACTCTGCGTTCGAAAGATTGAAGGTCATAGATAGGGGGAAAGGTGGATTGAGGAAGGTTGTTCCAGAGTTGACCAGTTGAATAGATGAAAGATTGAGAATACCAATTAACCCTTGCGTTAAAGAACTGGACAAAAAAGGAATGATCATGTGTCGAAAGTCTGGTAGTGCTTGTTCTCCTTAAAGAAGGAGACATGCAGTTAGAGAGTTCAGAAGAGCAGTGTCCGTTATAATAGAGAGAGTGAAGCAACATTGCGGCAAAGAGAGAGGAGTTGAAGACAGTCAGTAAGAGGCGGGGAATTGTTGAGACGAAAAAACTTTGATTCCACCTGGTCAAGTTAGAGCTGTGTAGGTTGAGCTACCCCACATACGAGAACCGTACTCCATTCACTGAGTCGGGGATAAAGAAACAGGAGTCGGTACAGCACACCTAACGTCTTAGCTGTTTGAGAGAGTTACAAGGAAAAGAAATACCTCAAAAGGCCTTGCGGCCCATACCGAGGAGGTACCAATGGCAACGGGTGCCAGGGAAAATTTTCTACACCCCCAAATAGTGTGCAAGATTTGGTCTAACCTTTTCTTGAAGTGATCCACAGAGGAACTGTTCACAACTTCTGAAGGTAACCTGTTCCACGTGTCACAGATCTTATACGTAAAGTAATTCCCACACACACTAGTCGTAAACCGTTTCAAATCCAACTTCCAACCATTGTTGCGAGTTGGGTTATCATTTAAACTAAACATGCTTCTAAAATCGACATCGTTGAACCCGCGTAAGAGCTTGAAAACCTCGATCAGTTGACCGCGCAGCCTCCGAGTTTCCAGCGAAAACAAGTTCAGCGCGCGTAAGCGTCGATTGTAGCCCATATGCCTAACGGAAGGGATTAACTTTGTGGCCCTCGCATGCACTCGCTCCAGCCTCTCAATATCTTTCCTGAGGGTGGGCGACCAGAACTGCACAGCATACTCCAGGTGCGGCCGAACCAGGGAATTGTACAGAGAGAGCACAATCTCCTTGTTCCGAAACTGAAATTGCTTCCTGATATAACCCAACAGCTTCTGGGCTTTCTTTTCCACTTCTACGCACTGTTTGGTTAACTTAAGGTCGCTGCTAATTAGCACACCCAAGTCCTTTTCCAAATCAGTCGCCTTGATATTACTCCCCAACATTGAGTAGTCCGACTTGGGATTGGCATAACCAATGTGCATCACTTTGCATTTACCCAAGTTAAACGGCATTTGCCATTTTTCGGACCACTCTCCTATCCTACCTAGGTCCGCACGCAGTTCCTCGATCGCTTTGGGCGTCCCAACATTGGCCCCAATCTTGGTGTCATCAGCGAATTTGGCGATCCGACTGACGATGCCACCGTCGATATCATTTATGTAAATGATAAACAACAGTGGCCCCAAAACGGAACCCTGAGGAACCCCACTAGTGACCGAGGCCCAACCCGAACTAGCCCCTTTAATTACAACCCTCTGCCGCCTATTCCTCAGCAAGTTTTCAATCCACCTACCTATTTCCCCACTGATACCCAGCGCGCGCACTTTCGCCATTAGCCGGCGTTGAGGTACCTTATCAAAGGCTTTCTGAAAGTCGAGATAAAGTATATCAATCGTCCTACTCTTATCATACTCACTCAACATGACGTGGAAAAAAACGAGCAAGTTGGTGAGACACGACCTATGCCGTCTAAACCCATGTTGGGAGTCCCCAAGCAGCTTGTAGGAATCCAAATGGTCAACGATCCTATCCGCTATTATCCCCTCTAATAATTTACCTACAACAGAAGTGAGACTAATGGGACGATAGTTCCCTGGACTTTCGTGATCCCCTTTCTTAAAGATAGGGGTCACATTGGCTTCCCCCCAGTCACCAGGCACCTGGCCCGTCTCCAACGATTTGTTAAAGACTGTAGCCAGGTGGGGATCCACCTGGTCGCGCACCTCTCGCAACACTCTGGGGAGAAACTGGTCTGGCCCAGGAGCCTTAAACACGCTCAGTTTGTCTATTCTATCGGCAACGACTGTCGCGGTACATCGAACACTATTCAGGCCAGCACCTTCGTGCCTCACGCCTGGCTCGGGGATGACGCGGGTATCCTCCCTGGTGAACACTCCCGCAAAGTACTCATTAAGCACATTAGCGATGTCCGCGTCGGAGGTCTGCAGAACGCCGCTTCGGTCCTTTAACGGAGACAGAGAGAGAGACTGAGACTTTTCAAGTTATTTTTGAGGCACTTAACACCACAAGGCTTTCTCTGCCCCCAGTCAGAGATAGTAGAAAGATCAGAGGTCAGGTGCACCGTAGCTGTCTCACCCGAATCGGAGTAACTGTTGAGAGGGACGCTTTGTGAAGCTAGTGAAGAAGTGAACGTTGGAATCATCAGCATGGGAGTGGATAGGACAGGAAGTGCGACTCAAAAGATCATTGATAAATAGAAGGAAAAGAGTGGGTGACAGGGCAGAGCCCTGAGAAACACCACAATTACTAGCTTTTGGAGAAGAACAGTGGTCATCTACAACCGTAGCTATAGATCGGCCAGAAAGGAAATCAAAGATGAAAGCACATACACAAGGGTAGAAACCGAAGGAGGGCAGTTTGGATAGGTCTTTTTGTATGTCTAGCACAACAGTAAAGGTTTCGCTGAAATCCCGAAAGGAGGATGGCCAAAAGTCAGAGAGATATGTAAGAAGATCGCCAGTAGACTGTCCCTTGCGGAACCCATACTGACAATCTGAATGAAAGTGAACTCCCAGCAGGAATGAAAAACAAGATAAAAGAGTTTGCCTATGCAAGGTGTCAGCACAGAAGCACAGTTCTGGAGAACAACTGGAGGGACACCATCAGGACAGTACGCCGTCCTTAGAGTTGAGCCCAAATAGGGCAGAAAAACATCTTTGGAAGAGATTCTAATCTCTGACATAATAAAGTCAGAGGGAGGAGGAGATGGAGGAACAGCACCGGAATTATCCAGGGTTGAGTTGGAAAGTTTGAGCAAAGAATTCAGCTTTATCAGGATAAGAGACGGCAACTAAGCCTTCAGAATGGAAAAGAGGAGGGAACAAAGAAGTAATAAAGTTGTTGGAGAGGTTCATGGCAAGGTGTCAGAAAGAGCGAGTAGAACTAGAATTAGGTAGTCTTTCACATTTTTGTCTGATGAAGGAATTTTTGTCGAGTCAAAGAATAGATTTTGTATGCTTCTGGGCAGAAATATAAGGTAAGTGATAGTGAGGAGTTGGATGGCGACAGTACCTTCTAAAAGCCTCCTCTCTCTTGCGGATAGCATTAGAACAAACAAGATTAAACCAAAGTTTTTTTATGGTATTAGTACTAGGTAAAGAATATGGAATGTACGCCTCCATGCCTGAGAGAATTACCTCCGTGATGCGCTCAGTGCACCTGGAGGACCCCGGCCACCAAAACTAATCATTCCATGGGAAATCAGAGAAGTACTGCCCAAGGGCCTCCCACTCAGCGGCGCTGAAGTGCCAAACACGTCTCCACTTCTGAGGATCCAAAAGCCGAACTGGAGCGACAGGACAGGAGACGTATATAAGTTTGTAGTCGTAGGAGCCAAACGGAGAAAGAAGTGTGATAGAGTAAGGAGGAGGAGGAGGAGGATTGGTGAGAAATAAATCCAAAATGTTGGGCCTAACTCCAAGGCGATTGGTAATACTGGTATGGACGGTATGGTGCTGTACAATCTGCTCTTGGTTATTCAAGATAGAAAATTTGTAAGCTAGTTCACCAGGGATGTCAATGAAATGGGAGGAAAGCCCAAAGGTGGTGGTTAAACATTGAAATCTCATACAATGGAAAATTTCAGCAAAACAAGAGTTGGATAGAATGTATTACACTTTGGAAGTGAGGTAGTCAAAGAATTTTGGATAGTCAGTAAAATTAGGTGAAAGGTAAACAGAGTAGATGTATTTATCATAATTTGAGATTATCATGTGAGCCGTAGCCAGAGGGTATAGAATTCGGAGGATTCAAGTTTGGGAATATGAGAGTAAGTTAGGTCATTGCGTACATATACGCAACATCCACCTTTGGAATGAAATTAGGTATAGAGAAAGTAGGAAGGTACAGAAAAGGGGTTCCTGTCAGTCGTCTCAGACACCCGAGTTTCAATGAGGAAGAAAAGGAGAGTTAGGAGGAGAGGTGGTGGTCAATAGATTGGAAATTTGAGGAAAGTCCACGAATGTTGCGGAAGTTTATGAAAAGTGAATCGGGCAGAGGCACAGGACATTTCGAATAGGCAGTAGCAGAACCAGCCCTGCTGTCTGGGTCTGCGTTCCCGATATCGGCAGCGGGAGAGCCAGAAGTGGGGACATTTATCTGCATAATCCGCGCACTGAAAACCAATTAAAATATCAATATAGACATTAAATTAAAAAGTAATAAACAAACTTCGCACTGTTGGTGCGCATTAAAATGTAAACTTACGGTTGTAAAACGAGGAGGAGAGAGAAAATGCAAAGCGAGACGCCATTTGTAAACATAACGAGGAAAAAAATGAAAATAGTATGTTATTTGCGTGGAAGTTTTTTCTTGAAATTAAGTTGATTATAATAATAATTGAGTTCTTAATATTCATGAAAAACACTCAATATATGGAGAATATCGACGTTTAAATGTAAAAGCTGATGGAAAAGGAAGGCAAGTTTTTATGACTGTCAAAGGATGAATCATTCAACGTTTTATGACGTAAGATTCGTTTCACGAGAACATAGACAATTTTTACATATAGCTGCAGCAACAGGTTTTCAACGACCATTCTCCCAACATCATATTAGCCCTCAAATTGCAGAATATGTTGATTTTTCAATCCATTTGCTTACTCGTTTGTCTTGTCTTCTCTGTTCACGGGGGCTTAAGTTGTAAGTTTTCAAATTGGCTTACTTTGGGTGCTTTCGTGCAAACTGGTATCTTTATTTTAGGCTTGCATCATTTGCTTTACCACTGAGAGAAATAGTTTTAATAAAAAAAGGATTTAAATTACCTAGTTATTACCATGTTCAAGCTGCAATAATAAAATTGAGTAAATCTATTAAAAAGGAAGGGGTTTTACCGAATTATTTATGTCAGAGAGGATGTTCATTTTCATATTTCCATTCATCGTTACGTACAAGTTACAATAATAATATCTTTTTGGGGGGGTTTCGTGGCTACTTCTTAACCTTTGTATTTAATTTTGTGAGGTGTTATCGGGCGAAGAGAACTTTTCTTTTCTTAATTCCAGTTGAACGATGATAATTCGGAGTGCAAAGAAGGCAGAAAGTCCCTCGAGAAGAGAGTTAAAGAACTCGAGAGAGAAGTCGAGGAGAAAAACGACCTCATTCGGAATTTGACGGAACGAATTAGTAAAAAGGAATTGCATCGCTAAATGAATTTTACCTTTTCGTCTTTCGTAAATTGTTATTAATTTTAATTTTTTTATATACCATATAAATATTTCGTTTATTTTTTTTATTTAAACATGCTTGAACTTAATGTGAAAACTAAATTATTATTATTCACCAATTGAACGTTGTTGTTGTTGTAGAAATAAGTGTTTCGGACGTAATTGACGTCTCAAAGTTTTTTTCTTTGAAGTCATTAAATAGCGATGTACTCGCCAATCTAGTCTAACCTAATGTAACGAAACATCAAGTAACGTAACCTAATCAAAACCAACATATCTATTTTTCGACAAAATAAGAACGTTTCTAAATTTTTTATGTACAGTAATTTTAAAAAAAATCTTTAGTGTCCCAAAAGTGTTACCTTGCAAAAAAGTTACCCCACTACATCTCTGAATTCTTTACCCCCCCCCCCCCCAACGTGTGTGTGTGTGTGTGTGTGTGTGTGTGTGTGTGTGTTGTGTGTGTGTGTGTGTGTGTGTGTGTGTGTGTGTGTTTTTATACCAAATTGAGACCCATACTCTGACTCTACATCTTGAGTCCTGCATTTAAATTAACAATTTGGGACATTTGTTAATGGCTGAGATGGTTTATCATTTTGCATCTGATAACAGTTGACAGTTTGCGACGTGTGATGACAGTTTATATTATTAAGCAATTCACATACGTACATTATTATTAGGTGCTTGTGTTTATAAAGTCTTGAAATGATTGTTAATGAAATAAATGCGTAAAGAAATATTTATACAGTTCTTTGGTTTAAAGGATATAGTAGGCGAAAGGTAACATCCGAGAAGCTCATTTTCTCCACTACGTGGGTGTGTACACCCCCTAAAGGTCACCTGAACCAGAACTAGAACAGGGTAAGCGGCCAACTCAACTCCACCTGGTGCCAGCGGCTAGGAGCGAACCAGTTATACACCCTCAGATTCCGCCACTGTAACCACTGATAGATATATATATATATATATATATATATATATATATATATATATATAATATACCTACAGTGCTGGGAATAGCGCCGCTACCTTTTTAGTAGCGATAGTGAAAACGGTAGCGCCGCTCCTTTTTAAGGCAATTTCATGGCGCTATTCGCTACTTTTATGAAAATTGAAATACCTTATTAGTTTCTATCTTTACTGTCTGCCTCTGTTCACGGAAACATGGTGAAACAAGTCGGCTTACTGTCTGCCTCTGTTCACAACGGCAATAAGTTGAAACAAGTCGTCTACGGTAGCGCCGCTGCTTTTGAAGAGTAGCGCGCACAACACTATATATATACTTACTTACTTACTTCGTAGCCCCCGGGTTCTCTTATGCGAACCCGGCGGCACTCAGGTATCCCGCTACCACCGTGGGACGGGTCCATAGGTCTCGTAGAGAGGTAATGTTGGAGTTGTGTCTTTGTTGAGAGAGAGTGGCAGTGTAAGAGTAGGTGTTCTGTGTCCTCAGGGTGGAGGTGTCAGCTAGGTGGAGTCTGTGTCTGTATTGTTGGAGGGAGGGGTGGTGGCCTGAACGGAGCCTGGCCAGAGTAACTCTTGTTTTCCTTGGGAGGGTTTGTTCGCTCTGATGGACTACAGGGGGAGTATCGTGAAGGACAGTGTTGTGTGGTTGGTCGAGTAGGTATTTCCGGGTAAATTCTGTGTGGAGATGTTTAATGGGGTTGATGTTTAGGGGAGGAGGGGGATATTGTTCAGTAGCTGCGAATAGTGAGCAGCAGGAGTACGTTTTTTGTTGCGGGGTGGGGGATTGTGTAATGTGAGATGGTGACAGGGGTGGTCTTGGGCCAGTGCTCTGGAGAAGAATTGAGTCCGTCATGTTCATGTGGTGTTCGATGGGGAGTATTTTCGTATCTGCATGTAGATGTGGGATGGGTGTGGTTCGGAGGCAGCCAGTAATGCTTCTGAGACCTCTGTTTTGTGTGGTCTGTATCTTTTTCTGGTTTGTGTGGGAGATGGACGGGGACCAGGCGGGGGCAGCGTAAGTTAGGGTAGTACGTACAAACTGTTTGTATAGGATACTAAGGGATTCCTTCTGCTGACCGAATGTTGTGGAGGTGAGTGTTCTGAGAGCATTGAGCTTTTTTGTTGCTTTGGAGCAAATGTTTGATATGTGAGGGGAAAAGGACGTGTGTGTGTGTCTAGGGTGAGGCCGAGGATTGTTGGGGTTTTGTTTAGAGGTAGGGGATGTCCCATGAGGGTGACTCTCGGGTGTGCTTGGGATTCGTGGCGGTCTGAGGTTAGGAGGGTGATGGAGGATTTTTGAGGGGATGCTGACATCCTATTGTTAGTCAGCCAGAGTTCCAGATTGGTAATGTACTGCTGGATCAGGCGTGTGGCGGAGTTACGGTTATGGTGTTGTGCTGTTATGGTCAGGTCATCTGCATAGGAGGAAACGTGGACATGGGGGGAGAGAGGTTGTGGGAGGACGTGCATGAAAAGGTTGAAGAGTATGGAGCCCTGTGGGACGCCATTGTATAGTCTGTAGGTTTTGGATGTGTGTTGTTTGTGTATGACTTTGCCAAGTCGGCCTGCAATGAGATTAGTAAGCCATTTCTTGTCATTGGTGGGGATGTCGAGATCAATAATCTTTTGTGCAAGAATGTGGCGTGGGACAGTGTCGAAAGCTTTGTTGATGTCGATGGCAACAAGGACTGTGCGGGCAGGGGGCGATTGTTGGTTGAAGCCATCTAAGATGTGTTGGGTTAGGTTTGTAAGAAGCGTTGTGGTGGAGTGGGCGGACCTGAAGCCGTGTTGGGTTTGTGAAAATGTAATGTGTGGTTGTATGCGTCTTAATATCAGTTTTTCGAGGACTTTGGAAATGGTTGAGAGAAGGGAGATTGGCCGGTATGAAGCAGGTAGGTTCGGGGGTTTATTGGGTTTCAGTATCGGGATGATGTGTGCCAGCTTCCAGGTAGAGGGTATGACATTGTGAAGCCAGGAGTAATTGAATATGTTTGTGAGGGCTGCAAGAGCAAATGGACCAAGGTGTTTGAGATGTATGTTTGAAATGTGGTCTGGGCCTTCGGCATGAGAGTTTTTAAGGGATTTTATGGCTGCAGCTGTGCCTTGGGGTGTAAATGGATGTGGTTGTTGTGGGTCGGCCGAGAGTTTCCGTATGTTTTTGAGGATTTTTCTATTATTGGGAACAGTGATTTTGTGGCTAATTTTTGAGTAGTGGTGCATGAGTAGGTTGCAGTGTTTTTGTGGGGATGGAATTTGGTTACGGTTGGAAAGGAGAGCTTCGTGTGTGGGGGTGGGTTAGTATGTGAAGTGTGGATTTTTTTCAAGGTTTTCCAAAGTTGGGTGCTGTTGGTCTTGTGATTGAGTGTAGTTAAATAGGATTCCCAGTTTTCTGACTGTTTAGTGTTAATTAGATTTGTGATGCCAGTGTTAAGGTGGTGTATGAGGTCAATGTCTTCTGCAGTGGGACTGTGTTTCTGGCGTAATGAGTTTGTTTGATTAGATTGTGTATTTGTGGGGAGAAATTTGGGTTGAAGTGTTTCCTGTGTCCTTGTGGAATGAATTGTTTGCTAGCGCGAGTGATAGTGTTGTTTATGTGGGCGGTAGCCTTGTCTATAGAGGGGAAATTAGTTGTGGAGAATTCCTGAAGCTCGTTTTCAATGTATCCTGTAAAAGAAGGCCAGTTTGCATGTTTGTAGTTCGTGTATGTTTGTTTGAAGGATGTGTGGATGGGGTGTGTGTGTTGATAGGTGATTAGTATTGGGAGGTGATCGGAGGGGAGGTGGTGTAATGTCTGCCATGTTGTTCGTGTGTGTAGGGATGGTGAGCAGAAGGTAATGTCTGGGGAGGTGTGTTGTTGGTTGTGTTGCAAGGGTTTGCGTGTGGGTTGATTCCTATTGCTGAGGATGTTGTATGTATGAAGATCATCTAGAAGTAGCGTGCCACGAGCGTCTGGTATGTGAGAGGAGAGCCATGTCGGGTGATGAGCATTGAAGTCGCCTCCCACAATGTGGTTCTCGTATTGTGTAAGTGGTTGCAGGGGGGGCTCGTAGCGTGGGGGGCAGTGAGCAGAGGTAGAGGGGGGTATGTATATGTTTGAGATGTGAAAAGTGGAGGATTTGATTTTGATTTTGATGGTCTGGATTTTTAGGGTAGGGTCATTATTAAGGAGGGCGTGTGTGTGCTGTGTTATATTTGTGTATGGGATGTCTTTGTGGATGAGTGTGATAAGCCCATGTTCTATGGGGTTAGTGTCCTGTCTTAATGTTGAGTAATTGTTGAAGGCTGGGAGCCTGGTGTCTGGTGAGAGTTTAGTTTCTTGGATGAGTGCTATATGTATATTATATGTGTGGAGGAGAGAGTTGAGTTCCTGGTGTTTGTTTTTGATGCCATTAATGTTTATTTGCAAAATGTTTAGTGAGTGTTTGGGGTGGGGTATGTGTGGTTGGTTGCGTTGAGGGTTAGCTAGACAGTGCTGGCATGCCCATTGGGGTGTGTAGAATTGTACTGAGGGTAGTGATGTGCAGGAGAGGTGTAGCCATTCCGAGCATTGACAGCAACGGACTGACCATTGAGTTCGCCTGATTTGATGTTGGCAGGTAGGGCATGTGTAGGAGTGGGGTCCGGGGTTGGGTTCAATGTCACCGGCTAGTAGGAGGAGAAGGGAGATGGTGGCCGGGACATCATTCCCATGAGCTAGAAAAATGGAAAGGAGAGGATAGTGTTGCGTGTAGGGAGAGAGAGAGATAGTTGGGTTGAGACCCATGGAACCCGGTCCGGGGGACGGCCTGGGGCCGCGCCCCCCATAACAGGGGGCAGGGGAGGTGTATATATATATATATATATATTCACACACACATATATATATATATATATATATATATATATATATATATATATATATACACACACACACAGACTTAGTTCCCATCTGGAGGTCTCCAGGTTGGGTCCCGTGCGATGCGTCTCCCCCGTCGGCAAACTCGCCACTGCGCCCAGTCTCTGGCCAGATCTGTTGTCTGGCGCCAGGTTAAACCCGGATTCTCTCTTTCTAACGTCTTGACTCTTGAGCCGCGTCCCCGGGGCCTCGATCCCACTATTCTTGCGTACATCAGCCTTCTCGGAAGTCGGTCCTCCCCAATCCTCTCCACATGGCCGTACCATCTTCTCTGTGTATCCACCACCCTGTCTATTATGGTGAATTTAACGCCGAAGTTTACTGCATCATAGGGTTTCAATGGCGAAATAAGGCAGCCGGCTCGCCACTCTGCTACACACACACACCTTACAACTTTACAAAGATTCCGCGCGATTATTCCTCATTTCGCGAAGGTCAAGCTTGTCGCCCGTCCTCTCGAATTGGCCTGGTGAAGTAGTGAGTTGGTTTCTTGTGCTCTCCACCTCACATAGCCAGGTACGCCAGGCTCATCGGGGATTGCCCTGAGCCAGGCGTCTAATCTTCTTTTGAAGATGTCCACTACAACTCCCTTCGTGTTTCTTAGGTCTTTGGGCAGCTGATTAAACAGTTTTGGTCCTCTTACAACAAAACTATTTTCTTTCAGGGTTAAGGATGTTCCCTGTCTCGCCTTTAATTTGGGAACACGACACAGTCTACCTTTTCTACTTTCCACCGTTGTTTGGGGAGTTATAGGGTTCAGAGTAAGATTAGGGACTAGTTTCTCCATTATTTCCCAAGTGTAGATAATGGTGTATCTCTCTCTCCTCCTTTCCAGTGAATATAGGTCTAGTTCGCGTAACCTTTCCCAATAATTTAGTTCTTTGTACCCGTTGATCTTGGCTGTGAAGCTTCTCTGAATCCCTTCCAGCTGTCTAATGTCTTCTTTTTTATATGGGGATGTTAGGACCGAGCAGTATTCCAATTTGGGTATGATCAGGGTTTTCAGTAGAGGAATCATTACATTCTTATCCCTTCGTTTAAAGGTTCTTAATATCTGCCCCGTTATTCTCTTTGCTCTGTTTACTGCTATCTTATTTTGTGTTTTAAATTTCGCATCATCAGTCATTACAACCCCTAAATCTCTTGCTCTAGAATTTCTCTGAATTTCCTGTCCATTTGGGTATAATATTCCATGGATTTTAGGTCTTCTCTTTTTCCGTACCGTAACAGCTGAAATTTCTCAGTGTTAAACTTCATATTGTTGTCTTCCGTCCACTTGTAGATTCTGTTCATGTCGGTTTGTAGAGATCCTATATCTTCTGGGTTTCTTATTTTTCTCTGGATCTTTGTGTCATCCGCAAAGGATGTTACTGTGCTGTCTCTGGTAACGTCCTCATCTATGTCGGTCAGCATGATTATGAAGAGTAATGGAGCTAATAATGTTCCTTGTGGTACTGAGCTGAGGACTTCTGATTCTGATGAAGATACTCCTTGTACTGTAACGACTTGCCGCCGCTCACTAAGGAAATTATATATCCATTTCCCTACTTTTCCTGTTATTCTCATGTGTTTCAGTTTATGTATTATGATTCCATGGTCACACTTGTCGAACGCTTTGGCAAAGTCTATGTATAGTACGTCATAGTTTTCATTATTTTCAAGTGCATCAATAATAATGGTGTAGTGTTCCATTAGTTGTGATAGGCATGATCTGCCTGACCGAAACTCATGTTGGTTATCATTGAATTTTTTCTGAGTTTCCAAAAAGTCAGATTTTCTGTCTAACTATTCTTTCAAATATTTTAGTGAGATGAGGTGCAAGCGACACTGGCCTATAGTTTTTGGCCTCGGATCGATCTCCTCCTTTATATATTGGGACTATGTTCGCGCTCTTCAGGATGTCCGGTATTTCTCCCGTGTCTCGTGATCGTCTCCATATCCAATATAGGGGCTCAGCGATTGCATTCTTGCAGTTTTTGATGAATGTGGCATTCCATTTATCCGGTCCTGCCGCTGTGTGTTTTTAGTTTCCCTATGGCTTGTGTAATATCATCTGTCGTAAAGTCGAAGTCCGTTATACTTTCCCCTTATAGTTCTTCAAAGAACGTGTTTCGATCGCATATCAATTTGTCTGTTTTTGGGATACTGAAAGATGATTTGTACTGACCTTAATATTTCAGATATTTCTGTTAGATCATCAGATAAAGCACTGTTCTCGTTTTTTAAAGGTCCGATAGTTGCATGGTTTTTCGACTTTCTTTTTGCGAAATTATAGAAGTACTTTGAGTTAGCCTTTATCGCTTCTATAGCGTCGTCGTCGTCTTTTTTCTGTATGTTTCTCAATTAGTTCCTGTATGACGTCATCGATACTTTGCAGTTTATCATTTAATATTTTTCTGATGTTATCTTTAGTTACTTAATTTTGCAGTCACTCTTTTTCTCTTTCGGAACAATGCCCTCTTTTGTCTCTCGAACCTGCTTCTCTTTCCTCTGTTGTTTTTTTGGGACATGTTTTTCCACAATTTCTAACGTCTTCGCCTCTGAAGTCATTCGCATCTCCTCCGTTATCTTGGCTTCGAAAATGGTTTTCCAATCTATTATTTCCATGCTGGATGTAACATCTTCCCAGTGTATAGCTTTGGAGTGAAAGTTAAAAATTTCGAATTTGCTTCTTTCTGTTGTGCGTATTCTTTCCTTTCCCGTTGCCTTTGTATCAGTTGTTATTTCAATGATGTTGTGGTCCGATATCATAGTTGGGGATATTTCTACATTATCAATTAGGTTGCTGTTGTTTGTGAATGCTAAATCTAGGCAGTTGTTTTTTCTTGTGTTTTCTGTTATTTCTTGCGTTAACATAAATTCATCATCTAGAGCTAGTAGCATTTTTACCTGCTCCTGGTCTTCTCGTGTGCCCCCCTTGCCCTGGTGTATACATATATTTTTTCCTATCCTTTTATATTTCATGAATGAGAAATTAAAATCACCACAGAGAAAAATATTTGGGGTTGGAGAGAGTAGATCTTTTACCCAGTTTCTTACCTCTGTAATGGAATCTGAAAATTTTGAGGTTGGCGTGTTTGGGGGTCTGTACATTGCAATTAGTACCATATTTAATTTTTCAACGTTTGCTGCTACACATTCTACATAGCTGTTTGAGGTACTTATAGTCATTTCTGCCATATGCCTTTCGCGTGTGTAAATAGCACATCCTCCTTTACGTCTCATTGTTCTGTCAGCTCGGAGGATGTTATAGTTGTCAATTTGTATTTCTTTTTTGTCATTACAGGACTCACAATTTTCACAGTTCGTCTGGCAGTCCTTTCGATGAGTTTCCGTGAGCCATGGAAAGTCTGCTCCGGCTTCTTGCATGAGTCCTTTCAGGTATAAAACTTTGTCCGGGGAATGATTTGACTTAAGCCCCTGAATGTTGGCTAGGATTATTTTTATTTTTTCTCTATCGTTTTCGCATACAGGTGGTTCCGATTCGTTTTCCGGTTTCGTTTCCTTGTGGTCCTCCGAGAATTTACCTCTTTTTATCTTTGTCGGTACCTGTTGTCCCGATAACTCATGAAGTGTCTTTGTGCGTGCCTTCTGTCAGGCTCTCGGATTCCTATATTTGTCAGCTGATTTTGTAATTGCTGGATAGTATTTAGCAGCTGAATTGTGTTGGCTGCGTCTAAAAAATTGGCACTCTTCTTCGATGTTCGATTTTCCTGTTCACCCGTTGCGTTCCTTTGAGGGTGATGGGGACGGCATTTTTTTCCATATTTGTAACTCATATCTTGCATAGGTGTTGCAGACCGTAAGATGGTGGAACTTGCATTTCTTATCAAATTTGCAGTATCCACTCGTGTAATGCGTGTTGTATAATGTGGGATGTACATATATGCATTGCCCATCCCGATATCTGCAGTTCCCTTTCGCGTAGTATTTACATACGATATATTCTACGCTTCTACTTCTTGTTTTCTTATTATTTTCAAAGTTCTTAATTTTGGTATTATCACTATTTTTCTTTGGCTGTTTATTTTCTACGTTTTTAGTTATTATCTCTATCATTTCGCTCGTTGGACAGTTTGATTACTTCCCTACTTTTACTTATTAATTTTTTTTCATCTATGTCTTCCTTCCGTATTATATTGTTTATATTGTTATTCGTTATTATATATATATATTAAAGTAGATACAGTACAATGAAATTAAGTCCAGGGCAAAGTTAGAGACCGGAATTGTACTGGGCGCTCTTGATTAAGATCAAACCAGTAACTATATACATACATAAGTTATCAGAAATCTCATTTCCCGACGAATTAGGATGAAAAAGTAGAAACAACCCAGATATTAATTACAGAAGGTAGGGAAGAGGAAAAAAAGGCACGAAGTAAACCATACATATCCACTCGCACGCATCCTGATGGACCAACAACCCAACCACATGGCAAAACTTCACACCTGCGGCGCTTCATCCGTCATGCATGGTGGTGCTTTTAGGCCTTGTCAGATATATACTACAGTCTACAGTATTGAAGTATTTCAAGTTACATTTAATTACGTTTAGAGAGGTTGGAATGGGAGAGGACAGGATAGGTGAGGTCAGGTTAGTTTTGATCAAGTATGATTTGTTACGTTAGATTCAGAATCAATAGGAGAGATGATGTCAAATTAGGTCAAATGACTCTAATCGACTCTGTTAAAACACCACCTAAACGGCAAAAAACGGTCATGTTATGTGGGTTTCAATTGCTATTCAGCAAGATCATAGTGAAATTTTTCAAACCCCGATTGTTGTCGACTAATGTCTAAATAGCAACAATCACTTTTAATCGGGGAACTATTCACCAGCAACAAACTGGCAGAATGCTGTGTGAACGCAGTTTCATTCTTTGGCTTTGTGCAAGCCTTGTACAATTTTTTATCGGCTTTAACATATCGATGGGGAGAACTTAGTGCAGCAATTCATGTAGTTATAAAGTCTTTGTCCACCACACGCTAGTCTGTTAGCGCTGATGCTATTAGAAGGAAAATTTTCGAGAATGATTAAAACCAGACCATGATCGAGAAGTGAAGCATCCCACTTGGCATCCAAAATGCAGGAACTTGAAATGGTCTTTTTATGGTTTTTGGATTTGATATTGATGCGATTTTAATGCCGCCAACAAAAGTCTGCAAACAGTTGAAATAGGACTTTCAATGTGTGTAATCTGCGACAGACTGGTAAGTTTTTTCAGGCTCTCCGGTAAGACTTCCAGGTCTTTGAAGACAAACCCAAATTATTGATAGACAACCACAGTTACTGTACCGCGCTGAAAATCAAAGATTAAGAAAGAAAGCGGGACTTCGAAGAGATTGATAATGAGGTCGAACTGTCACCAAGAGAGAATTTTCGATTCATTATTATCTGAATTACACCGCAGAAAGGATTGTATGTAAACCTTCAAGAGAGATTTGGTGTGTTATATTCTTTTCCAAAAATGACGGAGTCGTCACTTCGCGAAACTGTGTTATTCTCCAGACATTGAAAACACATTTGCAGAAGAATTAGTTCGCTTTTCCGGCTACATGCGGCAGATTACTGCATCAAAACAGGGGAAAGAAAGTACATGTACACCTTTAAGCTGTTTGACCCACATCTGAGAATATGGAATAACTCAAACATTTCCCAGTCTCGAAATAGCTCTCCAGATTTATGACATTGCCAACTGCAAACACAGAGGGAGAATGGTCCTTTTCAGTGTTGAAGCGAGTGAAAAGTGAATTGCGCTCCATTGTTTCTCAGGAAAAACTGTGTGACTTGTCTCTTCTGACAATTGAAAGTGATTTAACTAGAGCTCTAGATTTTCAGGTCATTGATAATTGTGCCAGCGCGAAATCAAGGAGGAACCCCATGTAATCTCGCACACATGACCTTTATGTTTTGGTGGTTTAAATCTCGTGTTTTAGTCAGTAAGTATTTAGTATTAAATACTATAGTGTTGATATATTTCAATATACATTTGTATTTATCCGCATTTTATATTTCCTAGGTCAAATTTTATTATTTATTATGCCTCTAACAAAATTATGGCCTAGGGCCTCGCATTCCCTTAATCCGGCTCTGCACCCATATTACTAAGATGGTGGTGTTTACTATGACTGCATGCCCATGTATGCATAGGCGTAGGAGGCGGGGGGGGTCAATTGACCCCCCCCAAATTCAGCTCGACTGAATTTCTTCCTGCAATTACACACGAAAATTTGGGCATATTTTCGATCACCACTATTTCACCCAAAACTTTTTATGATTTTCACGTAGATATTACCTCTTTGGCCGAAATGTATGTCTTCAGATGTTGAACCATGCAATATTTGATTATAGAAAGGAAAACCTGTCGCAAAACGGCAGTATTTAAGTATCCCATTTGATATAACCTGTTACAACTTACTCTATTGTTGTAACTTGTTTGGTGCTCAGCGTTTGTCCAGTTGTGTACACCCACAAATAGTGTTCAATAAAAATATGACTTAAAAATCGATTTTCGGTTTCGCTTATTTTTTTCGGGCAAAAGTTGCTTGCCCACCCCGTCGGACAGAATCAGGCCCCTACGCCTATGCATGTGTGAGTCACATGGTCGATGTGACTAAATGTCCACCATAGACGGTCAACCATGATTGACAATTATTGTGATTGTGCAAGCGTTGTTGTTTCCCATACACTTTGTAAGGAGATTGCACAATCTTGTTAGTCTCGGTGGCACGACTGGACAACAACATAAGTGAAGCTGCATGTACCATGGCTGCCAAGGCAAAACTGAAAGTAATTGTGCAATCATTGCCATACACCGTCATGCATGATTCCGCAAACGTCATGATTGACGAAAAATACCTGACAGTGTTTGATATCCTTCAATCATTTGCACAAGCCTTCAATCATACCCGTACACGAACAAAATGATTGCATAATCACAATGATTGCCAATCATGACTGACCGTCTATGGGGGCCGGTAAGTTATATTATATATATATATATATATGGGGCGCGGATAGGCGGACGCTCCTCCGTTTGTACGTGTCCCTGGTACAGTCCAAATTAGACTATGGGAGTGTGGTGTATGGCTCCGCCTCCCGCACGGCCCTTCGGATACTGGATCCGGTCCTCTCTAGAGGACTGCGCATGTCATCTGGCGCCTTCCGCTCCTCTCCGGTTGATAGTCTGCAGGTTGAGTGCGACATCCCTCCCTTGGAGGATCGGAGGTCGTTCCTCGTTGCTAAGCACTATCTCCGGATCCTCCGTCTTCCCACCTCTCCTCTGTTCCAGGTGGTTGAGAGTGCGTTCTGCCGGGATGGGGGTTGGTATTTCACCGACACGGTGACCTCCCTCCTCGATGGTATGGGCACTCCTCCTCCATCCGTTATACCGGTCTCTTTCAGGGGTGTTGCACCTTGGGAGAGCACCCCTGTTGCGTGCTGTAGGGCGTTGCGCCCCGTTCGCAGGGCCGATTCTGACTCTGCCTTACTTCGGTCTCTGTTCCTTCAGCATGCAGCGTGTCACTCTGCATGTGTTGCGTTGCGGTCTTCACAGATGGCTCGAGGTCGTCGGGGGGCGTTGGGGCCGCGGCTGTTACCCAGTCGTTTGCCCTTGCTCCCCGATGTACCCGTCTCCCTGATGAGGCTTCCGTTTTCACGGCAGAGGTATATGCCATTCTGAGCGCTCTGGAGGTGGTGCGGGAGCATCCGGATGGGTCGTTTGTCATCTATTCGGACTCCCGCAGTGCCCTGGATGGCCTGGAGTGTTTTGACCCTGTCCACCCACTGGTCCGACGAATCCAGCTACTGTACCATACTCTTGTCGCTTTCGGTGGCAAGGAGGTGGTATTTTGCTGGGTCCCAGCACATGTTAACGTGGCTGGAAATGAGGCTGCCGATCGAGCTGCCCGTTCCGCGTGCCGATTGTAGGTTTCACCCGTGTCCCTCCCTTTTTCCGATTATATCCCTGGCTTCCGTAGGTTTTTGCGCTCCCGGTGGCAGAGTCGCTGGGATGGCGCTACGAATAACAAACTTTGCAAGATTAAACCCAAGTTGGGATGTTGGGCCTCTTCCTTCCATCGGTCGCGCCATAAGGAGGTGGCTCTGGCCCGCCTCCGTATTGGCCACACCCACCTGACATGGCTATTTGATGACCGGGGATCGGGTGCCCCGATGTCCCAATTGTGACGTCCTACTTACAGTTGCCCACCTCCTGGTGGAGTGTCCGCTTTACTCTGCGCTGCGCGCAGAGTATTTTCCCTTTTTGGAGAGCGTCGGGCCTTGTGATAGGCTTGGCGCTCTTCTGTCTGAAGGTCCCTACTTTTCGATGACCGGGTTGTTCTCCTTCCTCTTTCGCTCCCGACTTCTTTACCGGCTGTGACTCCGCTATGATCTTTCTGCTTTCCCCCCACCTCCTCCTCCCCCGTCTATTGTTCATTTCCGTTAGTTGTTCCATACTCTTCGTCCTGAGTTCGCTCTGCTATCCACCTTTCTTTTGGTGGCCATGAGCGGTCATACTTTGAAACAAAAAAAAATATATACGTATATATGGTGTCCCATAAGTCTGGAACCATAGGGTAAAATAAATAATTCATGTTTTTCCGTTTATGCAAGTGTCCATGATGTCTTTGAGTAAGGAAGAACGCATCCAGGTAATTCTGCTTGTAGGAAATCGGAGTCAGAGCGAGGTCGCTGAGGAATTTAACAGATTGCATCTGGACCGCGCTCCGATAACACACAGCTGTGTCGGCAAACTTGTAGCAAAGTTCAGGGAAATGGGATCCATAGGAGACAAACCACGCAGTGGACCTCCGAGGACATCCACATACGATGACACAGCCGCTACCATCCTCGCTCACTTCATAAACAGTCCCCAAAAAGTCCCCAAAAGACTCTTCGGCGGTTGTCCGCTGAGACAGGAGTGTCAAAAAGCAGCATCCACCGCATTCTTCAAGCACACAAATGGCATCCTTACAAACTTCAAATCCTACAGAAATTAAGCGAAGATGATCCAGACCGACGGATGGAATTTTGTGAATGGGCTACGGAACAATGTGCTCAAAATGCCAATTTCCCGTTCACCATTCTGTTCAGTGATGAGGCTGTTTTTTACGCAAATGGTGAGGGGAACCGACAGAACACCCGCTACTGGTCGCAAGACAACCCTCACTGGTTTACTGCTTCGAAGGAACATGGTGTCGCTCGTGTGATGGTATGGTGTGGCATTTGGAAAGACCGTATCATAGGTCCCTTCTTATTTGATGACACTGTCACAGGAAACGCCTACTTGCAGGGGCGGATCCAGCCTTCTGGGCTGACCGTCTTCCAAAATTTGAAAAGTTAAAAATGCGTACGGAACTATTGTAAATCGTGAAATTTTCGCTAGCACCTTTTTGGCAGAAGTACATTTTCAAGTTGCTACCACGTGACCACAAAAATTGTCCCTGTTTTTAATCGCTTATTACTCAGTCATTATTGCAGCTTCACAAATGAAATAAAAAGCATTCGAAAGAGAACATTTTAAAGTTTTAATTTATTGTACATGTGTTCAAAGTTACGTCCCTGGACATTCTTACATTTCACACAACGGGAAAGGAAGTTATTTATTACATTTTCCAAAACGCTGCATTCAATGGACTGTACACTCTCTACCACCGCTTGCTTTAATTCTTCGATAGAGGATGGCTCTTGCCTGAATACTTTGTCCTTGACAAATCCCCAGAGAAAAAAGTCCAAAGGTGATAGATCGGGAGATCTTGCGGGCCAGGGAAACTGCGAGCGATGAGAAATGAATCTTTGTTCAAAAAATCTTGTTAAACATTCCAGTGATTGCCTAGTTGTGTGGGCTGTTGCTCCGTCTTGCTGAAACCACTTGTTACTGCAGTTTTCTTGTTCAAAAACAGTGTTCAGCATTTCTACATATCTTTCTGAAGTTACTGAAAGCGGTCTCCTTGTCTCTGGGTCCTCAAAAAAGTAATGACCATAAACCTTGCTGCTACTCAAACCACACCAGACAGTAACTTTTGGTGAATGCAGAGGTTTCTCCAAGTGTATATTTGGCTTGTTTTGTGACCAACACCGGTAATTCTGTCTGTTGATGAACCCATTGAGATAGATGTGGCATTCATCACTGAATATTATGTCACTTAATCTTATCTGGTTTTGTTCAATTATTGTTTCAATGCGTTCACAAAACATCAAACGACGCTGGTAGTCTTGTTCGCTAAGCTGTTGCAAACACATAATTTTGAATGACTTCATTCTCAAATCCAACGTGATTATTTTCCGAATGCTCTCCCGTTTGATTCCTGTCACAGCTGATAGTCGTCTCACAGATTTCTTGTTGTCCGTTTCAAGCTGATTTGCGACTGAATCAATGTTTTCAGCGGTTCGCACACCTTTGCTGCGCCCAGAGTTGCCTTTATGCATGTTCTTGATTGAGCCGTGATGTTTCCATTTTGCGAAAATCCTGCGAATCGTTTTAGGATCTATGGTCCTTTGCTGACCGTATTGTCGTCTGAAAGACCGTTGGGTGGCAACTACCGAGCCATGTTTGATCATCTCTTCTGCGATGAAAACACGTTGCATGTCCGACAAATAACCCATGATTGTGGTGGATAAAACTGTCATTTTTTTATAAGTACGATTTCGTATCCAGGATATCGAAAAAATTAAATAAAACTTTTAAATATTCTTTATCGAAAGCTTTTTATTTCATTTGTGAAGCTGCAATAATGACTGAGTAATAAGCGATTAAAAACAGGGACAATTTTTGTGGTCAAAAAAGACGGAGCAACAGCCCACACAACTAGGCAATCACTGGAATGTTTAACAAGATTTTTTGAACAAAGATTCATTTCTCATCGCTCGCAGTTTCCCTGGCCCGCAAGATCTCCCGATCTATCACCTTTGGACTTTTTTCTCTGGGGATTTGTCAAGGACAAAGTATTCAGGCAAGAGCCATCCTCTATCGAAGAATTAAAGCAAGCGGTGGTAGAGAGTGTACAGTCCATTGAATGCAGCGTTTTGGAAAATGTAATAAATAGCTTCCTTTCCCGTTGTGTGAAATGTAAGAATGTCCAGGGACGTCACTTTGAACACATGTAGAATAAATTAAAACTTTAAAATGTTCTCTTTCGAATGCTTTTTATTTCATTTGTGAAGCTGCAATAATGACTGAGTAATAAGCGATTAAAAACAGGGACAATTTTTGTGGTCACGTGGTATAACATATTTTTAAATGAAATGAAAGATATAAAAATAAAACAATGGAAAATTACATAATATTTATCAAAATCTTATATAATTAAATATATATATTATTAAAATATAATAAAAAATTCACTGAAAATTCTGACCGTCTTCCGGAAGACGGTGAAAAACGGTCTAAATCCGCCCCTGACTTGCGTATGCTCAACGAGGAAGCATTTCCCAGTGTCTTGAACACAGATGGGGATTTCCCAACATGGTTTCAGCAAGATGGTGCTCCTGCCCATTACAGCATCCGGGTAAGTTATACACCTTTGTTTTAGTTACTCACACGCCCCTACTTGACCAAATCCTGGGTACGCCCCTGCTGACGTCATTACTCAAATGGAAGTTTCTACATTGTTGCAGAGTACCGTGGCACACTTTAAAGTCATTTTTATTTTTTTACAATATACAGTACAACTTTAACATTGAATACTTTGAATATGAGATGCCATTAATTTTTTGTTTACAGTTGAGTCATTACGTCACCAACCCCCAGCATCTTTGATTGGCTGCAAAAATATCCTCCGTCCGAGTTGCATGATTATAATATTGCAGTTTTTTAAGACTATTAATTAATTAGGAAATTATAAACGAAATACTAATTTTATAAAAATAAATTTTGTACATTGAAATTACTTAATAAAATTTGTCTGATTCACCTTCATTTTAAAAATGTACATATCTATTTGGCTACTCAGTTGGGGTTTGAAGCCCAAGCGTTTTTACAAGAAGAATTCCCTCAGCTATGTATGTCTGGTGTCTTTCCATTTGCTGACTGAAGCAAAATTTAAGACAAAGAATTAGTTCAGAGCACAGAGCTGTCTAGTTTTTAGTGTTGCTGGAAGATTGTCGATAACCCTTTGTGGTAATCGGACGTGCCTTGAATTGCTTGTTAACAAAAAGTTCAAATTTTTTATTATTGAGACCAGAGGTGTGGTGCTGAAATTTTTTTCCAGAGCTGCAGTTGAGATTGATCCTGCGTTTTGGGCAGTGTTGTAGTCAAGGCCACGACCTCCGAGGCCGAGGCCGCAGTGTTCGAGGCCGGCCCAAGGTCGAGGCCACAGTGTCCGAGGCCAAGGCCGAGGCCAAGGCCGAGGCCAGTAACATATAATTTATATTTACTTGAGCAAAAGATTTATCGCTCCATCCGGCTGCAATATTATTTTGTATTCAAACAGTGGTACGCTGTTTGAAGCTGTGCTATAAGTTTCATGTCACATGAATTTTTAAAATATATTTTAAGAATATTTATTTTAATATCTTAAAATTAATATTTTTTTCTGTTAAATTAATATTTATCGTTTCATGCAAGGGGGAGCGATCGCTCCATCGCTCCTATACGCCATTCCCCACTGATTAATTATTTGTATTATAAATTAATTTATTAAATTTGTATTCTAACATAAACGACATTGTGTTACTTATTACTTAGTTATAGCTACCTGTCTGATCGCGAGAGAAAGATGGTGTTCTCACCATTCTTATTGAAATAAAAATATCCAATATAAAAATTAATTCAAAACGGGCGGCCTCGACCGGCCTCGGCGTATTTTTCGAGGCCAGAAGGTGTCGAGGACAAGGCCGAGGCATTACATAGCGAGGCCAAGGCCGTGGAAAATCGGCATCGAGGACTCCAACACTGGTTTTGGGGTTGTTTTTTAACTGGTATAAGATCACTCCAGTGTTTCCTGTACTTGTTTGTTGAAAGATCTTGCCAAGGCATAGGCCTTGTCTAGGGTTTGTTTTTGGTAACGACTGTGGCCTAGCCCATCTCATCGGGCTAGGTTTGGCCTTAGTGTGCCCGGTAACGGTTCAGAATAGGGGCGCCACCTCAATTTTTGTGTTTTTCCCACCAAAACATGCTAAAACCATTGGTTTCCTGTTGTTTAGGATGAATGTGACCATCGCCATTACAGTAAATTATTGCTTGAAGTGATTTCACCCCCCAACCCCTACTACAATCTGGGGGAACCACCCCTGGAACCGGGGGTTTTGGGTGGGGGAACACAGCACAAGCAATAATTTACTGTAATAGCGATGGTCAGATTTATCCTAAACAACAGGAAACCAATGGTTTTAGCATGTTTTGGAGGAAAAAAAACGTGTCATGAAACACATCAAAAACCCATGAGAAAAACGTAGGTTTCATGGAAAACCTAACCTAACTAACCTAAAAAATATAAAACCCTATACCGATCAATTTGTGATATGTGATCTTTACGGGGGTTCCGCCCCCGTACCCCCGAGACCTAAATTATACAAATTGGACACACTACATTTAAAGGGAGAACGCCCCCTCGATTAGGTAATCCGGCTTGCCGGGCCGAGGGGGCTCGTACACCTCGTGGGTTGTTGGGGTTTCCTCAACTCCTCGCGGGGTGTGGGCGAAGAGTTACCTAGTTGCGTTTTTTTTTTTCCTCCCCTTTTTTTTCCGTTTCTCCCGGAATTTCTTTTGTCTTGACTCGGTCTTGTGCCTCTGTCAATTGTAGTATCCCCCCCTCTGTTTGTATTTTGCAGTCTTGGGGTCATTGGGTGCACCCGCCGGGGGGCATCGTTCCGTGGCTGAGCCGTGCTCTGGGGACGGTACGGGCGCCCGGACCGCTGCTGCGTCTGGATTGGGTCTTTGCTAGGCCCTTAACGGACAAATCTCCGTAGAACCAATCTGCTGTTTTTAAAACTACAGTCAGGTTGGGGCGGCGGGCTACCCGGTTCGTTGGGCCTGCGCCTTGAAGGATGCAGCGGCGGATGGTGCATTGCCTTGGGTCCGAGGCTGTCTTTTTTGTAAAGCTATTGTTTATGGGTTCAATTTCAAAACTTCAATCCCCTCCTGTTGACGACTCTGGCCCGCCCTTGGATTTGGGTAAGACTTCTACTTCTGGTCGTTCAGCGGCCTCTGCCTCCGCTGGATTGACCTTAAAGCCGTATGGCCCCCTCTCGTCCTCTGCGGCGTCTGGCTCTCGTGGCCGGACTCGTGGTGGCCGTAGGGCGGGGTCTTCGCGGCCCTCGTTCTCTCGCCCACTCTCGGTTACCGTTACACATGGACCTGTCCCTGCTGTCAATTTCTGTCCGGTGGACAGGTTCCTTGTTCTCCGCCCTTCCGCTGGCTCCCTTCCGGGCAACTCGGAACGGGTGTTTCAGCGTCTTAAGACGGTGGGGGTTCCCTGTCGTTATGATATCCGCCCTCTGAAGGATGGGTCTCTTCTTTTGAAGTCCCGTTCTTCGGGGTGACTGAGTCCCTTCTACAGTTGCAGGATGTTTTGGGTTGCAGAGTTTCTGTGACTCCCCATCCGCAATTGAATAGCTGTCAGGGCACCATTTTCGCTTCCCGTCTGCTGTCAATCCCGGTTGGCGAGTTGCAGGAGGATCTTGCCCCCAGGGGGTAACGAAGGTCTTCCGCTTTTCGTCGCGCCGGGATGGTGCTCTTACCCCGTCCGCTCGTCTGCTCCTGACCTTTGACTCCCTTGTGCCTCCGGCCCAGGTGTTCTGGGGCGTGGGTGATCGCCGGTCGTGTGAGTTTTCGGTGCGACCGTATGTGCCTGACCCGGTTCGCTGCTTTGGCTGCAACCGGTTCGGCCATGTTAGCTCTGCGTGCCGCCGTGAGGGTAAGCTGTGTGTCCGCTGCGGTGGGCCTGCGCACCCTACCCCGTGCACGAAGCCCCCGCGGTGCTCGAACTGCTCGGGGGCCCACCCTTCCTCCTCTCGGGACTGCCCCGTTTTCAAGTTTGAATTCGAGGTGCGGTCCTTAAGGACTACCGAATTCCTTAGTGCGCGGGAGGCGCGCGATAGGGTCCGTGACCGGGAGCCGCGGCGGGGGTTGTCCTATGCTGCGGCTCTTGGCCCTGGCGGTTCCTCAGGCCCCTCCCGTGCTACCCCGGCGCCTACCGGAGTGGTGCCCCCCCTGGAAGTTCCGGGGGTTGGTGGTCCTCCTGGCGCCGCGGGACCTTCTTGTCCCTCTGCCTCACTTTCAGACATCCCATCTGATTCCCTGCCTACAAGTGCCCCTTCTCCCTCTCCGGCCTTGGGGTCTGGATCCTTGCCTACTCGTCTCTCGGGTGGGGAAGGTGATGCCCCGAAGGGGAGGAGGAAGCGTCGCCGTGGACGGAGTCGGAGTCCTCCAGACCCGATCATGACCGCTGCTCGCCCTGTTTCCCCTTCATCGGAGGGGAAGCGGCGCGCCGCTCCTGATCCGCTCGGGACTCCCCCCACCCCTTATACGGAGGGCTGGTGAGGCGTCACCTCTCGGTGCCCCAACTAGTGTCCGGGTGTCGGTTGAGGTACACCGCCCCATGACACCCTCGATTACTGACTCGGTTCCCATGGTGGACCCAGTCGAGAGGAACCTGGCCCTTCATGGAATCTCTCTCCCTTCGGCTCCTGCTGAGAGTGGTTGGGTCTCTCTCCTGGATCTACCTCTCCCACCTGTGGTGGACCTTTCCTTCCTCCCCCCCGTCAGCACTTGTCTGGTGTGACGAGCCCTCGAACATCTGGTTCTCCCCGGCCCCCCTCTGGTGGGGAGTCGGGGGTTTCGGCTGGGCCCGTCTCGTCGTCTCTCCCCCCTCAGGGGAACTCCCTGTTCCACTTTCCACCTCGTTCTACTACGGGTGAAGCAGCTGCGGGGTCGGTGGCCCCTACCCCCCCCGTTCGGGGTGAGTCGGGGAAGCCGATTCCGTCCCTGGTTACGGACCGTTGAGTTTGCTGCTCAGCTTGGTCCGTGGCTATTTCTCTGCTTCTTATAATGCCACTTCCCCTTACAGTTCCATTTTGCATTGGAACTGTAGGGGGCTTTTAGCTAACTGGGAGAACCTTGCCTCCCTGCTGGAGAGCGAACGGCCTTCCTGTGTTTGTCTCCAGGAGACTATCCTGGCTGCGCGGGGGCTCCCTCGTCTCTCTGGCTATGTTGGTTTCCCTTGCACCCCGGATGAGCACACACGCCGGCGGGGTGCGGCGATTTATGTACATCATTCATTACCCTCGCGAGGTGTGCCTCTTCGTACTTCCTTGCAGGCTGTGGCTGTGCGGCTCTTTTTAGATCGCCAGTACACTGCCTGCTCGATTTATATTCCTCCTCTCGCGACGCGGTTCGCGAGTTGGTGTTGCAACTGCCTCGACCGTTTCTCCTCCTCGGGGACTTTAACAGTCGCGACCCGGCTTGGGGAGATGTCCGGTCGACTAATGTTGCTGGTATGTTGCTCTCCTTAATGGAGGAACTTTCCTTCGCGTGCCTCAATTCCGGTGAACCTACCTACTTCCACGAACCCACGGGTTCATCTACCTGTATTGATCTCTCCTTGGTGTCCCTCGATGCCTTACTCGATTTTTCGTGGAAGGTGTTGGGGGACTCTTATGGCAGTGATCATTACCCAGTCTGTCTTGAGCCGGTCGGACCGCAGCCGGGTGTCTCGTCTCGACCGAGGTGGTGCCTTGCGCGGGCTGACTGGCCATCCTTCAGAGCTCGTTCCGTCATTGCCCGTTCGGTGTTGAGCTTTGGCTCTGTGGATGAGAGCTTGGAGTTCTTCGAGCGGGTGGTGATGGGCGGAGGACTGTATTCCTCGATCTTCCGGTAACCCGCGGACGCGTAGCGTCCCGTGGTGGACTCCAGCATGTCACCAGGCGGTGTGTGAGAGGAAGAGGGCAACGCGCCGCTTCCACCGCACCCGGCGCGGACCACTTGATTGAGATGCGGCGGGCGAAGGCTTTCGCCCGCCGGACTCTCAAGTTGGCCCGTCGGGCCTCTTGGCGTGCTTTTGTGTCCGGCATTTCCTCGTCTACCCCTTCTGCTGCTGTGTGGCGGAAGGTACGTAGTATCGAGGGGAAGCCGGTCCCTGCTAGTCGCCCTGTCCTTCGGGACGGGGACGGCTTCCTTTCGGATCCTGCTGCTGTGGCCGATCGGCTGGCCGGTGCTTTTGCTGCGGTTTCCCGTTCGCCTTCAGCTGCGGATCGTCCTTTGTCGGATGTTACGTTCCCGCCGCCTGGGAACGAGCCCTATAACCGTCTCTTTACGATGCGGGAACTTCGGGCTGCCTTGGCAACCCGTCGTTCTTCCGCCCCTGGCCCTGATGACATTCCGTATGACTTTATTTGGAATCTGCACCCGATGGCCCTACACTTCTTGCTGGATCTTTTCAACCGGGTGTGGGTTGAGGGGTCGTTCCCTTCCCGTTGGAGGGAGGCGATTGTGGTCCCGATACCTAAGCCGGGGAAGGATCCGGCGGAGGTGGCGGGCTATCGGCCTATTGCCTTGACGAGCTGCTTATGCAAGCTCCTTGAAAAGATGGTGGCCGTCCGACTTTCCTTTACACTGGAGTCGCTTGGGTTATACCCCCCGACCCAGTATGGCTTTCGTCGATTTCGGGGTACTCTGGACCCCCTTCTCCTTGGTCATGATGTACGGGAGGCCTTTTCCCGCCGGAATCTTGTTCTGGCCGTCTTTTTCGATGTCCAAAAGGCCTATGACACGACCCGTCGGGGAGTTGTCATGGACCATTTGAAGTCTCTTGGTTTTGTGGGCTTTTTGCCCACATTTCTTCGTAACTTCCTCTGCCGTCGCACTTTCCGCGTCCGTAATGGGGCGGCCCTATCTGACCTGTATGTTGAGGAGGAGGGGGTGCCCCAGGGGTGTCTTGAGCGTCTCCCGCTTCAATCTGGTCATGTCTGCGCTACCGGGAGCCCTTCCGCCCTCGGTGCGCTGTTCCATCTACGCCGACGATCTGGCTGTCTATACCGCTGGGACGAGTCCCCCCCTCGTGGAGAGGCAAGTCCAACTCGCGGTCAATCGGGTTGAACGCTGGGCGTCGTCGGTGGGCCTTACGCTGTCTTCCCCGAAGACTTCGTGTATGGCCTTCCTTCCGTCGAGGAGACGGGGATCCGGCGCCGTCCTGGCCTTTAATCTTACACTCGGGGGGTCAACCTCTGGCCCTCGTTCAATCAGTGCGTTTCCTGGGTATGGTTTTCGACAGCCGTTTGAGCTGGGTTCCCCACCTTCGCCGGCTGCGCGAGTCTATAAGACGTACCCTGGATTTGCTGGGACATCTGTCGCATACTACATGGGGCGCGGATAGGCGGACACTCCTCCGTTTGTACGTGTCCCTGGTACACTCAAAATTAGATTATGGGAGTATGGTGTATGGCTCCGCCTCCCGTACGGCCCTTCGGATACTGGATCCGGTCCTCTCTAGAGGACTGCGCATGTCATCTGGCGCCTTCCGCTCCTCTCCGGTTGATAGCCTGCAGGTTGAGTGCGACATCCCTCCCTTGGAGGATCCGCGGTTGTTCCTCATTGCCAAGCACTATCTCCGGATTCTCCGTCTTCCCAACTCTCCTCTGTTCCAGGTGGTTGAGAGGGCGTTCTGCCGGGATGGGGGTTGGTATTTCACCGACACGGTGACCTTCCTCCTCGATGGTATGGGCACTACTCCATCCGTTATAGCGGTCTCTTTCAAGGGTGTTGCACCTTGGGAGAGCACCCCTGTTGCGTGCTGTAGGGCGTTGCGCCCCGTTCGCAGGGCCGATTCTGACTCTGCCTTGCTTCGGTCTCTGTTCCTTCAGCATGCAGCGTGTCACTCTGCATGTGTTGCGGTCTTCACGGATGGCTCGAGGTCGTCGGGGGGCGTTGGGGCCGCGGCTGTTCCCCAGTCGTCTGCCCTTGCTCCCCGATGTACCCGTCTCCCTGATGATGCTTCCGTTTTCACGGCGGAGCTCTATGCCATTCTGAACGCTCTGGAGGTGGTGCGGGAGCATCCGGATTGGTCGTTTGTCATCTATTCGGATTCCCGCAGTGCCCTAGATGGCCTGGAGTGTTTTGACTCTGTCCACCCACTGGTCCGACGAATCCAGCTACTGTGCCATATCCTTGTCGCTTTTGGTGGCAAGGAGGTGGTATTTTGCTGGGTCCCTGCACATGTTAACGTGGCTGGAAATGAGGCTGCCGATCGAGCTGCCCATTCCGCGTGCCGACTACAGGTTTCACCCTTGTCCCTCCCCTTTTCCGATTATATCCCTGGCTTCCGTAGGTTTTTGCGCTCCCGATGGCAGAGTCGCTGGGATGGCACTACAAATAACAAACTCTGCAAGATTAAACCCAAATTGGGATGTTGGGCCTCTTCCTTCCATCGGTCGCGCCATAAGGAGGTGGCTGTGGCTCGCCTCCGTATTGGCCACACCCACCTGACCCATGGCTATTTGATGGCCGGGGGTCGGGTGCCCCGATGTCCCAATTGTAACGTTTCACTTACAGTTGCCCACCTCCTGGTGGAGTGTCCGCTTTACTCTGCACTGCGCGCAGAGTACTTTCCCTTTTTGGAGAGCGTCGGGCCTTGTGATAGGCTTGGCGCTATTCTATCTGAAGGTCCCTACTTTTCGGTAACCGGGTTGTTCTCCTTCCTCTTCCGCTCCCGACTTCTTTACCGGCTGTGACTCCGCTATGATCTTTCTGCTCCCCTCCTCCTCCTCCTCCTCGTCTATTGTTCATTTCCGTTAGCTGTTCCATAGTCTTCGTCCTGTGTTCGCTCTGCTATCCACCTTTCTTTTGGTGGCCATGAGCGGTCATACTTTGAAAAAAAAAAAAAAAAAAGTCACCGCACATCCGTCACAGACCGAAGCCATTTTCAAACTGAAGTGAATGAACGATACGATAGTAGGGTTGCCAACTCAAAATTTCCTAGATTCATACCCAAAAATGTTTTTCGTAATTTTCTAACTTCGTTTTTTTGACTATGCGACACATGCAATCAACGTATTTTAATGAGAGAAACAACTTTGTCTCTATGGTAGTTTTCGAAATTTTGCTTAATTAAATGGCGCCCGTATTCTGAACCATTACCGTGTGCCCTATACCCTAAGCCCTAGGGTATAGGTATATTTACTTTCCTAAATCCAATCATGAGTAAAGGAGTAACTTCTAAAAGTACTAAAAGGTTACGGGTGGATGATTCTAAGACCCTTGAGTCGGCTCGCAGTGATGACGATGGATTTGAGCAAGATCATTAAGCAAACTGACCATGCTATCACTTTTTTTTGCAAGAAAAGTTCCAATGAAGTTGCTCAAAGATTAGATACTCAGGAACCATCTAGTCTTACTCAACCCTTGAATTGTCCTACATCTGCTAGACCTGCTGCCAATAGTCCTGGACCTAATATTCCTATTGAGCATGTCTTATATTTTTTTGAATAGCAAAGATTTGTCAGTTCCCCTAACCAAACTTAGTCCTTTTGGTGTTAAGAAGTCTATAGAGCTTATTTGTGGTGAACCAGTGAAATCTGTCACCTATTGTAGGTCTGGCTCATTTATCGTGAATACCATCAACTTGAGACAGTCTCAGGCTCTCTTGGATACTAAATCAATTATAAGTGGTCTTTATGAAGTTGAGGCTAAGATTGCTTATAATATGAATAAAATTCAAGGTATTATTTTGGTAAATATTTACTATTACACCAGTCTCCGGTAGAAAGTTTTAAAAGCTGGTTTTCACTGTTTTTCAATGTGGTGAATTAAAAAATGATACTTATTTCCATCGCAAATGATTTAAAGAGTTATTGAAGCTTAAGGCTTTTAAAACTTTCTACCCTTTTTTACCTGGGGGATGCCCAGTGGGAACCGGGAGTTTTTGGGTGGGGAGAATCACAAAAACGAGTGGTTTCCGGAGATTTTGAAAGTCAGATTAATTTACAAAACACATCGAAAACCATAGGAAAAACATAAATTTCACCTTCAAAATTGGCCGAACCTAAAACAACCTAAGCAAACCTAACCTAACCCCTAACGTTATCCAAAATTATAAAAAAACTATTTGCGACGGAAATGAGTATTATTTTTTAATTCAGCACATTGAAAAACATTGAAAACCAGCTTTTAAAACTTTCTACCAGAGACTGGTGTAATAGTAAAGAAATACCATTATTTTTGCCCCAGAACTCCTTAATTTATCAACTGAGGAAATTTTGACTGAATTAAAGTCTTCTACCAATTCTGTTCTTGGTGTAAGACGATTAAATAAAGGTCGAGAGAAGATTCCTACTTCTCTTTTAGTATGTACTTTTGGTGGGACTACTCTTCCTAGTAAACTATTCTGTGGATATTTAGCATATGATGTTAAGCGATATTACCCTAATCCTTTACTTTAAGTGTTGGAAGTATGGACATGGGACAAGAACCTGCACAAATAGTAACAGATGTCTTAAATGTGAGAGAGATTATGGTACTTACGTATTAATTGGTTAAATTAAGTTGTAATATTTTCGTTAGTTGAAAATTTCTAATACATCATATTTTTCAAATAGCAATATTTTTTTTAATATTTTTTTATACAATTTTCTGAAAAACATTAATTTTTTTAGGCTTATTCATGATGAACATTTGGGATCTACCAAAAAGTGAAGAAGATGCGGTCTCTTTTTTGCAAGCCTAATATGTAACATGTATTAATCATTGTAAATATTTGAAATATAAATCATTGTAAATATTTTAAAAATATTACTATTTAAAAAATATGATGTATTAGAAATTTCAACTAACGAAAATATTACAACTTAACCTAACCAATCACCAATATGTGGTGCCCCCCCCCCCTCCGTTAATATGTAAGTACCGAGATTATTCATATAAAAATTGATGATAATTTGTCTTTTCCTGAAGCTAGACATAAGTACTTTTCTCAGTTATCTCCTCAGATCTCCTCTGCATCTTATGCTCAAGTGGGTTCCCAGAATTTGTCTAAATATCTTGCATATGTGTCAGTTGGAACTCGGTGTGAATTACATCCAGCCAGTAATGCATCTTCCAAGGCTACAACAAGTAATACTTCTTCTAACACTACCATTTCTCCTGTAAAGAATTTACTCCTAAAAGCTCATCCAATGACATCCCAAACTTTTCTATTTGGGATATAATTAATGAATACAAGAAACTTTCTGAATTGAATCTTCAACCTAAGGCAATTGTTACCAAATTGGCCCTCATGCTTGGGAAACAAGGAAAGGAATACCAGAGTCAAATAGATACTAGGATGGTTTTAGGATTCTCTGTGGAGATTAATTTCTTTTTACCACTTTTATTCATCATGTTTAAGTTATGTCAGTGGAATTTGAGGGGCTTTCATAAAAGATATCCATTCCTTCAGACCTTGATAAGTGATCATAAACCTACTATTCTTGCTTTGCAAGAAACTTATCTTTGTCAGGATGCTACTATTGGATTGAAGGGATATACTTGTGTTCATGAAGATAGGACTAGGCAGGGTGGTGGTGTCCTTCTAGGGATACACAATTCCATCCCTTTTTCTTCTGTTAAAATTTGTTCAGATTTTGAGATTGTGGTAGCCAGAATTCACCTTAGGTCAGTGTCTTTTACTGTCTGTTCCATTTATCTACCTCCACATCTGAATCTTACAAGAAAGGAATTTAAGAGGGTCCTCTTGAAAGTGCCACAACCAGTCCTACTAATGGGAGATTTCAATAGCCATCATGTCTCCTGGGGTTCACATAATAGTTGTATTAAGGGTAACTTACTGGCAGAACTGTTTACTGATCTAGATTTATATGTTTTGAACTCTCCAGTCCCAACTTATTGTGCTGAATTTAGGGGACACTTTTCAAGCATTGACTTAACAATTGCCTCTTCTGGTTTATTTCAGCAACTATCTTGGACTGTGTTACCAGACTTATATGACAGTGATCATTTCCCTATTATTCTTGACACTTTTGAGGAGTTGTTGGTTTTTAAGAGGCCAAAATGGAAGATTGGTAGTTCTTTACTAACCTTTGAAGTCAATCTCTCTTCCTCCAGTTGATTTTTGTAGAAATGCTGATGAAAATTGTTGTAATATAAACTCGCTCATTGCTTGTGCATCTAAATATATTCCCCACTCTTCATCAACAGTGGACTTTAAATATAGTAAATACTGGTGGAATGATACCTGTGCTGAAGCTCTTAGAGTTAAAAAGAGAGCATTTAGACTTTTTGTTGGTAATCCCATACAAGAAACATTGGTCATCTATCAAAAAGCAAAGGCATTGGCTTGTAGGGTTGTCAGACTATCTAAGAGGAACTCAAGAAGGGATTTTTTACAGTCTATATCATCACATTCCACAGTGAGTGGGGTTTGGAATGAAATACAGCGTTTTAGTGCCAATAGGGGATCTAGGGGTTCTTTGGTTTTAAATTCTGAAGGTGTTTTATATGCTGATCCAGTTGACATTGCCCAGATTTTAGGCAGCAGTTTTGCAAACACCAGTAGCCTCTCCTTTTATATTGAACCTTTTGTCTATCATATGGTAGAATCTGAGTTTGTCCCTATTCATTTTGAATCGAGTGATACTAATTACAACTCTCCATTTACCATATATGAACTGGAAAGAATTCTTAAGAATACTAAACTAACAGCTCCTGGTAGAGATAATATTGTTTATACTTTTCTATCTTATATGACTCCACAAAATAAAGAAATTTTACTAAAGTTTTATAATTTTTTTATGGTTACAAGATGTCTTCCCAGATTGCTGGAGAGAGAGAGAGAGTATTTTAATCCCTCTGTATGAGCCAGGTAGACCTTCTACTGACCCTGCATCTTTTAGGCCTATAGCATTAACAAGCTGTCTGTGTAAAGTTATGGAGAAATGGTATCTTTTAGACTTATGAAATTTTTAGAAGAAAAGAATGTTTTGTCACAGTTTCAGAGTGGGTTCAGGCATAGATTTTCAACAATAGATAGCCTTGTTCAATAAGAAAATGATATAAGGGAGTCCTTTTTGAGAAATGAATATGTCTTGACTGTGTTCCTTGATATTGAAAAGGCTTATGATAATGTCTGGCATCATGGTTTACTTCAAAAACTATATAAATCTGGGTTAAAAGGCCATCTCCCAAGATTTATCCAAAATTTTATTTCTAACTGCTGTATTAGAGTTTTAGTTGGAAATCACATTTCAAATAGCTTTAATGTTGAAATTGGCCTCCCACAGGGAAGTACTGTATCCTGAGTCCAACCCTATTTTCCTTGATGATTAATAATTTATTTGAAGGAATTGATGACAGTGTCAGTTATTCCATGTATGCTTGATGACTGTGCCTTGTGGGTGGTTGGGGATGATTTGGATTTTCTGACATATGTGATGCAAGGTGTCCTAAATCATATTAGTGAATGGTCAGAGGAATGGGGCTTAAAATTTTCATCTTCCATATCAAAATGTATGAATTTCTCAGAGACCGTAAAGAAATGATTTAATGTTATATTTATCAGGAAATCCTGTTCAGTATATTTCAAGTTATAGATATCTGGGAATAGTTTTGGATCAGGGTTTGACTTGGTCTAAGCATATTCAATACCTGGAGGAAGCTTGTGTGAAAGCTATTTCTATATTAAAATTTTTTTCTAATTCAGTTTGGGGTTTAATTACACTGCACACACATTTCTTATGTTGATACCTGTCTTCTTGTGGTTTGCAAGAAAAGCAGTTGTAGGCTATGTATTGAATACCTTTGCTAAAGGTATGTGAAGCCACTCAGGTCTAACTTGTCATGTAGGGTGGTCCAAAAATTAAAAAGTTTTATTTTTGTACTTCCTGAAGGCTGCCCTTGTTTGAAATCATGAAAGGATAATTGCTATAAAAAATGAGCTCATTCCAACCATATATAGAGGTTGCTACAAAATGAATAATTTTCTCTTTTAAAAATGAAAACAATAATGAGATTTGACAAAAGAACATGAGTCATTCCAGCTCAACTGGTACAGATTTCAGAAAGTTGGTCGGGTGACCATCTCCAATTTTCTTCAAATTTTCAGGGTTGATTCATACACCATTCAATAGCTTAAATCTAAAATTTTAGCTTCCTCAGTCAAAAACGTTTAATTTTAGGGTCGCTTAAATGGCCCCCACCTTCGACAAAAAATGCCCATGTTGGGCTTGATTGGCCAATGCCTTCATTTTGAGAGGCCTTGAAAAGTGTCTTCTAATAGGAGTAGAAGCTTCAAATTTGTCATGCCAATACAACTTCTGGTGGGCTTTTCAATTTTGCAAGCTAAAAGGCTGTGGAACAAACAGTTTCTGAGTTACAAGGGCTTAAACATGGCTCCATTATGCAGTTAGTCCAGATAAACTAGCAGTAACCACCATTTTCAGTACAAAACCTTAAATTTAAGTAGCTTTGTTGTATTACTTCCCTTAATGCAAGTGTACAGTACTTAGCTATATACAATAATGAATTCCTGAGTTTTTAAGCATGTGAATTATTGGCTATAAGTTCATATTCTTTTTTTAATGTGTTGTTTTATGTAAATTCGTATGTAAACTTATATATAGCTAATAACTCTTATGTTTAGACACTGACTCAGGAATTTATTATTGTACTCAGGCTTTAAGTCTGATTGTCTTCAACACTCCATGGCCTCACAGCCATAAATTGGCAATTTATTATTCAGCTTGATACAGGTCTGTAGTTACTTAGGCTTTTTTTAAAATACTCCTCAATTTTAGATAAACAATCATTTGATAACTTGTACTGTCTCCCCATTTTCCCAGCAACTGTAGGTGGTTCAATTGAACACAAAACATGTTGGAATGGAATCCAGCAAACGTCCTCTTGTTCAGGCCATTTAAAAGGATTCTTTTTCATGAAATTTACTAATAGATCCTTCTCAGTATCACACACTTCAACTATGTTTCCAACAAACCAGTCACCTTCATAGAAACAGGCCACATATGTACCAGGTTTATATTGGTAAGCCACATTTTCTTGTGTAGCATTGAGGAAGGAAAGTTGTACATTAAAGAAATTTTCATCACTAGAAATTTTGTACAGTTTAATGCCTGTTGATGAAGGTCTAAAGCAGTGATATGAACGGGTTCCTGGGATTGTCTTAATTAAGGAATACCTTTTTTCTAACTCAAATAAATTAGCATTTTCCTCAATTTTAGCTGAATCAATGTACAGAAATTGTATACCATTAATATTAGATTTGCACCAATCGAACATCTCTTTTGGATTGGTGATGTGACCTTTACTTGTTGCTTGTAGACTTGCCCGGGCAACTAACCTTTTGACGGTGCCACCAACACCATCACAGGGGCTCTTTCCGTGAGAGGTGGCAAAAAAGTTCCATTCACATGTTAGTTGGAAATCTTTTTCATGTAACACTGAATTAATGATGTTTTTATAGTTTTTATATTGACTTGCTGCGCCATCGCTAAAGTAACAAATATGTTTTAGTTTAGGATTCTGACTTTTAAGTAATTTCAAGGCTTCACATAAAAAAGAATGAACTGCAGTTGTGTTGTGTGTAAGTGAATCTGATATTACACAAAAATTTGTAACTTTTAGTTCACCATCAACTTTTTGATAGCAGACTACCGGATGCAAGGTAGCCTGGGTATTGTCCCAGTGATGCCCTTGTACGGCATCCTGAATTATAAAACTATAGTTTTCAGAGAAGTCAACAAGCACTAATGCTGTAGAATCATTGAGGTTTTCTTTACAGTCGGACAAATATTTTGATTGGGCTTTTGCTATGAAATGGTGTACTTTCAACTTTTTTGCACTTTCACATATGTCTTCTACTACATTCGAAACACTTTTTGTCATTGTGACCAGTTGGGTATGGTCTGTATGAAGCCACTGCTTAAAGGAAACCTCATCATCCATGTCATAATCATTGTTTTCAAAAATGGTAAGAAGCCAATCCCGTAATTCATTTAAACCAGGACATGTTTTGCAGTTATTAATCATGCAGTTTCTGGTTTCAGTGTTGCAGACTATTTTCCCTAGTAACTCTCTTAATTCTACTTTGACGGGGAGTGATTCACATAAAAGTTTAAAGTTCTGGTGTATTTCACAAATGCATACATTGTGTGATCCTTTACTCCCCACACCCATACACCATTTTGGTCTCAGTTCAAAAAACTTTGATTTGGAGATTTTGTTGTTTGGATATTTATTTTTGTAAAGCGTATATAATTCTCTGATATTTGTCAACAACAGTATTTTCTGCTTGTGAACCTTCCCCGTGTGGTGTTTTTATTGATTTGTAGTCAATTCTATCACACTCCTTTATTTCATTGCTTATACCCTTGCTACTCTTTTTATTTCTCATTATAGGAAGGATACCTTCTTTTCTCTTTAAGGCCCTCACAGCATTAACCATTCTGGCTGACACTTCAAATTCTTTCATAATTCTTTCTCTGGACCAGGTTTTACCAATTGGAAGGAGTGTTAGAATTTGTATCTTTTCTTGTCTGGTACTAGTTTTACACTTTTCTTTCAGTTCCTCTATCATATGCTGATAACACTTTTCTTCCTCACTCTCTATAGGTTTCTCCGCTTCCTCATCCAAAATGCTAGGCTTCATATGAAGTACTTTTGACAGCTTTGATTTTGTTGATGTTTCAATTTGCTTTAGTTTCCTTTTCGTAAAACTTTCGATCTCTTGCTCTTACATACTTAATGGGTGAGCATTCTAGTGAACCTAACGTTTCGTCAAATGTCTCCTTAACTATTTCTTCTGGAACATATTCATCACTACCTGAGTCTTTTTCATCTTCAATCGTCTTGGCTCTAGAGAAGCATGTTGAGCAAAGTTTCTGTCCTGGTATCAGATTCAGTCTAGTTGCTATGTCTTTGTCAATAATTTGTAGTGATTCTGCAAATAAAGTAGGGTAATGTAAACTCTAAACACATTGGAAAATAATTTTAAAACCTCAACATTTGGTTGTAGGCTATTCGTATAAAATATTCAAAACATATGCATTCAGTAGTATATAGCCTATCCTATTAAAATTAAATAGCTAATTTAGGTTACAATTTACAATATAAACTTCTTTATGAAATATAAATATATTAGTACCTATATTTACTTACTTGTTATCTTCTTTTGATGATTTCTCCATGGATCTTGGCAGCTACGTTGCATTTGTTGGTAATGCATTCCAAACATTTTTTCATGGTGGTAGCATACAGTAGCACTATTTGGGTTGATTACAGTTGCTTTTGTTCTCCACAATAGCAGTTTCCTTGTTTCATCTGTCAGCTCATGTAAGGTATACATACCCACCTTCCTGGTGAGTCTGTGTTCATGACATGGATCATCCAAGTACATACCAAAGCTGCACTTTGATTCTTGATTAGAATAAGCCATTATTACAGGCAGTAAAATTAAGTTAATTGCTCTAGTTAAATTTTCTGAAAATAAAAGATCATGATCTATAAAATAGGCCTGGACATTAATGATTAACCATCATGTTTTACATTTATAAGAATATACAAAGCGAAATGAGCTACCCAGAGCCCTTCGAGTCGCTGGTTGTTTTGACAGACATATTAAATTTCTTGTATGTTTTAGACTTATTTACATATTATTACAATTGTAAATCAACTTAATAAGTAATAAAATGGAAGTAAAATTACAATTCAATGCCATAAATAGAAATTTAAAAATTTACAAATTTTGCAAAAATTTGAGATTTTTCACAAAAAGCACTTTTCTTTGAATCACCAAAAATATATGAAGGAGTTGAGTTGAGATCTATTCCTTAATATATGTTTTTTTACACATATGTATGTTTTTTTACACATATGTATGTATCTTTACTAGAAGTATCAACTCCCTGACTAATTTCGGACACCTTTATATTAAGTCCCAAAGTTGATGTTAATTTTGTAAATTTTGTGAAAATATCAACTTTTGGAAATTTTTAAAAATAGAAATAAATCCTTGTTTGGTTATTTTTTTATTTCACTCATAAATTTACAACCCATAGAGACTATTAGGAGTATTAAAACAGCTGTGATTGATGTAGAACTAAAACTTTTGAAAATGGTAGAGTCATAAAAGTGGGAGGAATTGATGCAAGCTTCAAAATGGAGCCATATTTAAGCCCTTGTAACTTAGAAACTATTTGTTCCACAGCCTTTTTGCTTGCAAAATTGAAAAGCCCACCAGAAGTTGTATTGGTATGACAAATTTGAAGCTTCTACTCCTATTGGAAGACACTTTTCAAGGCATCTCAAAATGAAGGTGTTGGCCAATCAAGCCCAACATGGGCATTTTTGTCGAAGGTGGGGGCCATTTAAGCGAGCCTAAAATTAAACGTTTTTGACTGAGGAAGCTAAAATTTTAGATTTAAGCTATTGAATGGTGTATGAATCAACCCTGAAAATTTGAAGAAAATCGGAGATGGTCACCCGACCACCCATGTACCAATTGAGCTGGAATGACCCATGGGAAAAAAGTGGGGTATTGAAGCCTCATTCAGGAATAACAGAATTCGGACAAAGAAATAGTTCTTTGATGAATTAGCAAGTTATTCTCATCTGGAAAATCATCGTGACTGATTTCGAGTCCACATTTTTCTGCCTGTGGTGGAAACTTGCCTTGGCCAGCTAAAAACACAGTTCAACTCACTTCAAGATGTGGTTGATGTGTTCTCATTTCTTTTTCCGGATGAGCTTTTAAGACTTCCAGAACATGATTTACAAATTTGAGTAGCAAATTTCACCAAAAGGTACACTTCTGACGTATCTTCTGATCTATTTTGACAGATTGTTGCATTCAAAGCCTGTGCAGAAACTTTTATCAGGAAAGCTAATAACCCCAATGAAATTCTAGAGACACTGATGAAGCTGGAACTGAATGTATTTTTTCTGGATTTGGTTACTGCTTGTTGCATTTTTCTTACGCTTCCTGTTGCTGTTGCCAGCAGTGAATGAAGTTTCTCAAAGATGAAGTTATTAAAAACTCTCTTTGATCCTCAATGGCTCAGAACCATTTGTCTGACTTGAGTATTCTGATAATTGAGAGAGACCATTTCTCAAAATTAGACTGAAACAAAATATTGAAAGAATTTGCAAATATCAAAGCTCGAAGATATCTTAAATAAGTGTATTAGTTTGTACAAGTACGTTGCTTGTAAATTTATATACACTGAAAAATGGGTGATTAAAAATTTTAAAATAGGTCTTCTTTAAATTTTTGAATTTTGTATTATACGAACATATAATACAAGATATGCAGTGGTTTTTTTTTTTCTAATTTAAAGGAAGGTTGTTTTAAGCATGTTAAGAAGCATGAATCAGGTGCAGCAGGAATCTAAGGACAGAAAGGGATGGTGAGAAGTGGTGAAGGGAGCAGCAGCAAACTGTGCTTACTCCTCGCATATGGGAATCGGCAACATGATTAATTGATTGTTTTTAGGAAACAGAATAATTGGTGAGGCGAGGGCCTCGCACTTTCTCTTGAACAGGGGCCCCTAAATTTCTAGCTATGCCACTGTTTGTGTGGTGTCTCTGTCTCTCGTGGAGGAACAAGCGCAAGTGCAGTACCTTCTCTATATCAAACCTGAGGAGTCACCTTATCAACAAGCACAAAACTGAGTTTGATGAAGCCAATAAGAGTCAATGTACAACTTCTGCTACTAATTCTGGTGAGTAGATTCGTGAAAATCTGTAAAGCAAGTCTTCAAACATTCTCTGCAAGTGATGCAGTGCCTACATCAAATTCAAAGAAGACTTAACTTGCTTCAGCTGAAGCTGATTCAAGATGTGCCAACCAGATGCAATTACATGCTGGAAATGTTGCAGCAACTCCTTTCCCAAAAGCAAGCAATCATTGAATATGACACCGAATGGCCCCTGGAAAATATGTTGACTTCAATGCAATGGAAGCTTATGGTCAAGCTTATTGACATGTGTGCTGTCTTCAAAACTGCAATGCTCAAAATCAGTGAGGAAAACTCTTTCATCAGAAGTTTTACCCACAGTCAAATCTGTCAAAAGGAATCTGTGCAGTGTGCTGTGAATGATGCTGGTGTCAAGATTCTGAAGAGTCAGCTGGGCGATTCTCTCAGAGATTTTGAGAGCATAATTCAAATGAAAAACTGCTGCTAGCCACATCAGTTGATCCCCAATTCAAAGGAGTTGGGCTGATAGACAATGACATGTGAGAAAATACCAAGGAATTGTTGAGACAAGAGATACACAGTCACATGGAGGGGGCCCAACGAAAGCATATTGGAGGTGTAATTGGCATGAAATGCCGCTGAAGTGGTCTGGTTTCTCCATCCAAGAAAATTGCTCTTTGGGAAAACCTTTCCGATTCAGAAGGTAGTGATCTTGATCACGTTCATCTTATTCTAGTTGAAGAACCCCAAATGAGCGATATGGACACAAGGTTCACTGTCCCAGACACATGAGTGGAAGTAGCCCTGGATGCCTATTGGTCGTAACCTCGGATCGCTGGGGATAGGGATCCATTCATTTTCTGGTGAGAACATTCTGCTGATTTCCCAGAGATTGCCAAAGTTGCTGAGAAGTGCATGAGCTGCCCCTCTGGATCAGTTGACTCTGAATGGCTTTTCTCAATGGCTGGAGATGTTATCAATGTGAAATGAGCCAACACTACCCCAATCAATGCTGAGGAACAAATCATCCTCTCCAAAAATCTGAAGTTCCTCAATTTTGATTATTGAGTGAACTGTTATATTGAGTTACACTTTTTGAATTACATATTGTTTCCATTACATGACTTTTATTTTGTGAATTCCATTTTTTCAAATATATGTTTAGAATTATAGTACATGTGTCAAATTACATTCTTTGAATCCTATTTTGATATTTTGGACAGATATCAGTATTGGCCGATACTTTGCTCTAACTATCAGTATTAGTACCGATACTTTAGCAATACTATCATTTGGAATCCCTGATGTTTGCTGAACCACCAGCCACCAGATTCTGCCACTGGACCATGGAGCAGCACATTGAAACAATCCTTCGAAATCTTGAGTATGACACTGACCTTTTCGAGTCTCTTCTCACCTCTTACCCTTGCCAACTTGAAGCTGTCTGCCAAGCACAAGGAGGCGCAACACCAGCTATTGAGTGGTTTTGTTTAGACATAGAATTAAATTGTCTAAAAGATGCAACAGTTTTTTTTGCACCGCTATTAGTTTCATCTGTGCAGGGGGGAGGGGCAATCATTGTTTGCCACCCCTTATATATAATAAATAAATTATTTATTCTTGCATCCCATTAAAATAAATTCTGGTAAGTAAAATAATGATTTAAATAAAATTTAAAAATTTATGGATTTGAGCCCAGGGATATTATCAGAGAATTTCTATTGGGCCATGATTGTGTTATGGAGCTAACTAATATTTAAAATATCATAAGTTTAGAGAGTTAGTTAAGTGGGATCAAAAATTTACCAATAAAAATGTTATTTAGGCATGATGTAGATTCAAGAAAATTTTAGAAGATAAGCAAAGTAGGTGTATTCCTTTCAGAACTATCAGTAATAACAAGACTAGGAAATGTTTGTGGTGCAATAAAGAAATACTTAAAATTATTAAAAAAAAGGGAAAAGACCACCACAATTTGGTAGTTTAAAATTAGTAATAGCCAAGCACTATTAGTTGATTACAAACAGTCAAGAAATAAGTAAATATTATAATTAGAGGAGAGGTCACAGTGAAATAAACCTAGCTTGGCTAGAAATAGTGATAAGAATCAAAGATTTTTTTAGTTTTTATAAATACAGTTGTAAAAATCTTTATTGGATTGCTAGGATTTTGTTATGGTTATGACTTGCAAAAGAAGCTCCTGTATGCAAGGTATTTTTTTCTTAAATTAGAATTTATACTTATTCATTAACATAACTCTTACTTTCTTGCCTGTCTTTTTGATAGATTTGTTGGTTTACGTCGTCGTCGTTGGCCTAGGCAAGCTACGGCTTGGGACCGTAGCGCATCTATCCGGTATAGGTTAACCTGGATGATGTAGCCATAAGCACTGCCGCTAGTTAAGTGCCAACCAGTGATTATCTCACTAGCCGTATTGAGTCCGTTAGGCGAAACTGCGACAGTACCAAAGGTGGAAAATATAACCTTTGGTTTTCTATTATTTATTTGTAAAATGGACATGGTATTAGATTAAAATAAATATTTGAATATAAATAATTAACTGACAATTGTGATATATAATTAATTATGTTTACATACAATAAAATAATATAGTATACATAAAATTAGTATTAATGTGGTTCACAATTGAATTATAATGGGGTAACTAATTTAAAATGAATTTATAACTATTCCGAAATTCAAGACTGTAAAATTAACATTTATCTTGAAACTAAAATAAGAGTATTCACTACACACTCCCCCACCAGAGAGGAAGTTCAAAGAGTTCCGAACGACACAGATTTCCGCTGAACCTTTTTGGTAGCTACTTGTACCTCACTTAAGGTTGATTCCAAAAACGCAGGCTTAAGACGATCGATAGAAACCTTGTCGACCTTGGAACCGCGCTGGATGAAATGATTTGCGCGTACGTCGGAGAACTTCATAGGGTCCGTCATATGGACATTGGAGAGGCCGTTTTGGGACAGGTACACGAACGAAAACGTGGGTGCAAGACTGGAGGGCTGGGGAAACAAAGATGTTCTGTTGGCTAGTCAATCGAGGGGGAACAGGCTGAAGGGACTGCATGTGAGAGGAAAGTGTTTGGGCGAATTCCGTAGGATCACATGACTTATCCCCTGCAGTGAAGTAGCCACCTGGTAGCCGCAGTGTTGTTCCATAGACTAGTTCAGCCGCTGTAGTCTTCAGATCACTCTTAAATGCAGAGCGAATACCAAGCAACACGAGTGGAAGCTTATCCATCCAATGGGAGTCTTCGTGACACATAAGGGATGACTTCAGCTGGCGATGGAAACGTTCGACGAGGCCGTTAGCTTGCGGATGATACGCACAGGTATGCGCATGTACTGTACCCAACAAGCTGGTAAACTTCTTCCAAAGCGAAGACTCAAATTGGCGACCTTGGTCAGTGATGACTTTTGTCGGCAATCCAAATCTTGATACCCATCCATGAAGAAAGGCTCTTGCAACAGTGTCCGCTTGGATATCAGGAAGTGGGATGGCTTCAGGCCATCTGGAAAAGCGGTCGAGACAGGTGAGCAGATAACGTTGGCCTTGAATCACTGGAAGAGGGCCAACAATGTCTACATGAATTACCTCAAATCGCTGGGATGGGGGCGGAAATGCGTCAAAGGGGGACCTGGTGTGCCTTTGGACTTTGGCACGCTGGCAGGCAAGGCACGTTTTGGTCCAATGTTTGACATCCTTCCGCATCGAGGGCCAAACAAAGCGAGAGGTAACCAGGTGTTGCGAAGCACGGATACCAGGATGGGAGGGCTTATGAAGATCCATGAAGACTGCTTTTCTGTGACATGGAGGGACATAAGGGCGAATAGCAGCTGTTGATACGTCGCAATAGAGGGGCACAGACAATCCTGGCATACTCATTTTCTTGAGGGAAAGTGAGTGAGTGGAGTCTTCTCTGAGCAGTTCTTGTAGTTCCGTATCCTTATCTTGATCCTGTGCAATAGCATTCCACAGTGTAGAGCTGAGGGTAACAGAAGTAATCTCTATTCTTGAAAGTGCATCCGCTGGAGTGTTCAAGACACCTTTGATGTGGCGGATATCTGTGGTAAATTGCGAGATATAATCGAGTTGCCTGATGACTCTGGGAGAGTGGTTACAGCTGTTTTTATTGAAGACAGTGATCAAAGGTTTGTGGTCGGTAAAAACACAAAACTCTCGGCCTTCAAGGAAATGTTGAAAATGCTTCACGTTTAAGTAAATAGCAAGAAGTTCACGTCCGAAAGCACTATAACGCGTTTGGGCTGGCTGCAGCTTTTTCGAGTAAAACGCGATGGGTGCTTGTTGACCGTTAATGGTTTGTTCCAACACTCCACCGATCGCAACATCTGAGGCATCGACCGTCAGAGTTAGGGGGGCATCACTGATAGGAAATGACAGAGACAATGCACTATTGATAGCATTTTTGGCATTGTCGAACGCCTGTAAACTATCGCTACACCATAACAATTTCGTTACCTTGCGTTTGTGTGTGATCATAGCGTGTAGAGGAGCAAGAACACTAGCACAGTTTTTAATGAACTTGTGGTAATAATTTACCAAACCTAGAAACCGACGTAACTCACGCTGATTATTTGGCATTGGGTAATTTTTTATCACTTCACACTTGTCCTGAAGGGGGGTAATTCCGTGCTGCGAAATCGTGTGACCAAGAAATTCCAAGGTTGGCTGTGCAAACACACACTTAGATGCATTAATAGTAACACCGTATTGTTCTAAGCGTTGAAAAAGGAGTGAAAGATGTTCCTTATGTTCCTCTTCCGTTGAGCTGGCCACAAGCAAATCATCGATGTAGGCATAAACAAAGTCTAAGCCTCTGGTGACCTCATCTATAAACCTCTGAAAGGTTTGCGCAGCATTCCGTAGCCCGAACGGCATCTTCAAAAATTCGAATAACCCAAATGGTGTACAAACTGCAGTCTTGGGAATATCCGAAGGCTCTACGGGAATGTGGTGGAAAGCCTTAATGAGATCTATTTTACTGAAGATAGATTTGCTGTGGAGAAGAGAAGTAAAGTCTTGGACATTTGGTACCGGATATCGGTCCGGGATGGTTGTCGAATTCAAAAACCGGTAATCCCCACATGGTCTCCAGTCTCCTGACTTCTTCTGGACCAGGTGTAGGGGAGAGGACCAACTGCTTTTGGAAGGTCTTATTATCCCAAGATCCATCATAAGCTGGAATTCCGATTTGGCAGCTTTCAGTTTGTCCGGGGCAAGACGTCTGGGTTTTGCAAACACAGGGGGACCTTTTGTTGTAATGTGATGGGTAATGGTGTGCTTAATGGTATCACCCATCTGCATCGGTTGAAGAATTCCTGGATATCGCTGGAAAAGGCACTGGTACATGGAATTAGGGGGAACGAGGGAAAGTGCAGAGTTCGAGGCGTCCGGAAGGGCAACCTGTTTGGCAAGAACAGAAAGCAGTGTGGCCTGGTCGCATAAGCGTCGCTTGTCAAGATCCACCAGGAGTTTGAAATGCTGGAGGAAGTCAGCGCCGATTATGGGATGCCGCACTTGAGCACAGATGAAAATCCACTTGAAGGATCGGTGAAGGCCCAAGTTTAGTTCACGCGACTGAGTACCGTACGTGGGTATGCGTGAACCGTTAGCAGCGTATAGAGGCGGAGATTCCGAGTGCGTATGACCAGATTTTTGAGGGAATACACTGACTGACGCTCCGGTATCAACCAAGAAATTGACACCAGAGTTCCTGTCCTTTATGAATAACAGGTTGGCAGTGCGAGTACTAGACGCCATTAGGACTCGCTGCTGGGGTTTTCCGACGAAAAATTGCAAGGGGAGATGCACTTCCTAGCCTTCTTTCCAAATTTCGAGTGGTAGAAGCAGATCTTCCCGGAACTCGAACGTTGCCTCTTCGTAAATCTTGACCGAGAATGGCTTCTTTGCCGTTGATTTTGTAGCAGAGAACAAACGTGGTTGAGTTGTTGACTTAACTCTTTCACTTTCAACTCCAGTTCCGATTGTGTGTTCACGTTGTTGACCGGAGCTGTGTCAATCTCCACTACTTTGTCGGCAGTTGCTGCTAGTTTATCAACTGGAGTAGCAGGATCCATAGTGGCCAAGACACGCTGAGCTGATGGAGGAAGTTTCTGCAAGAACAACTGTCTAAAGATGTCCTTATCGAAGGTTTGTGCGCGTTCGCCTAGAGCGCACTGCATAGCCCTCAGCATTTGAGTGGGCTTACGGTCTCCAAGTTCTTCTTTTGAGATTAACTGATGTAGTTTCTCACGCTCGGAGACAGTGGTGCGGCACAGGATGGCAGACTTCAGATCGTTGTATGGGTCCTCACTCGTGGAAGTACACACGATGACGTCACGGACTTCAGAGATGATGCTCGCTGGTAGAGAGGACAAAACATGATCGTATTTCGTCCTGCTAGCGGTGATCCTTCCCAAGTTGAATTGTGATTCCACTTGGTGGAACCAAATAAATGGATCACCCGGCCAGAAGAAGGGGAGCTTTACGCTCAAGTGGGAGATGGCACCAGCGTCGTCAGGCATCTTCTCCTATGCTTGCTAACGTACAAGCAAGACGACAAGTTCCCAACGAAGGAGTGGAGGTTGAGACGAGCGCAGGCACAGAGCGCACGGGCAGGGGTGAGGGGCAGAGGGCACGAGCGACATTACAGTCTGGTCCTAGTCGCTCGGGTGAAGGGGGTGATGGGCACGAACGACGTTACAGTCTGGTCCTAGTCGCTCGGGTGAAGGGGGTGGTGGGCACGAACGACGTTACAGTCTAGTCCTAGTCGTTCGGGTGAAGGGGTAATCCAGCTCCGGGGTCACCAATTGTTGGTTTACGTCGTCGTCGTTGGCCTAGGCAAGCTACGGCTTGGGACCGTAGCGCATCTATCCGGTATAGGTTAACCTGGATGATGTAGCCATAAGCACTGCCGCTAGTTAAGTGCCAACCAGTGATTATCTCACTAGCCGTATTGAGTCCGTTAGGCGAAACTGCGACAGTACCAAAGGTGGAAAATATAACCTTTGGTTTTCTATTATTTATTTGTAAAATGGACATGGTATTAGATTAAAATAAATATTTGAATATAAATAATTAACTGACAATTGTGATATATAATTAATTATGTTTACATACAATAAAATAATATAGTATACATAAAATTAGTATTAATGTGGTTCACAATTGAATTATAATGGGGTAACTAATTTAAAATGAATTTATAACTATTCCGAAATTCAAGACTGTAAAATTAACATTTATCTTGAAACTAAAATAAGAGTATTCACTACAGATTGCTCATATGGCAGAATCCTCTGAGAATTTTTAGAACAGTTGTATAGGACTTAAATTACTACTGTGTAATTACAGTCAGTAACTATTTTTTAGCTTTGTTTCATTAGCAGATCTGGAAATTGTAGCTGGCATAGTACTTTGATAATTACTGTAATTTTTTTTATATGGACTCTCAGAACCTGTCATGTATTTTAAAATACTGTATGACACCATTACAGCACTTAGGAGGCTTCCTCTCATCTAACTGGCAGGACATAAAAGAAGTATAATAATGGAAGTGTCAAAGTGAAACAACATTTCATTTACAAATGATAACCAGTTAAAGTATTGTCGGAGGCCAAAAAAAAACCATCCAACAGTCATATCATCACATACCAGTATATAAGAGATTCTTACCAGAAGAAAAACAATTATCACTTTTCCCTTTTGTTAAACAAGTTCAGTTATATTTCTTATGACTTTTCTTGGTATGTGATGTGACTATGGTACTGCATGGCTTTTGTGACCTTTTGAAATACACCTTGGTCTCTGTGTTCTGCAGACTTCAGGACCAAGCCCATATGAAGTATAAGGATTGGGGATATGTCAGAGGCTTATCATATGCAAAGCACCTCATAACTAAGCATAGGAATGCTGATGGCCTCAGACTTTTTATTAGCCCTTTAATGCCGAGAGTTTTTGTAGGGTTGTTTGAATGCCTATATTTGAAATGATGGTAAAACTTTACAATCCAGATGTGGCTCAAAGACAGCCCATAAGCCACACCCAACAGTTTCTGATTAATTAGTCAATGTCATGATGATGTTACCATTACATCATAATGAATACAGTGATCCCCCAACCTGGATGAGGGTTCTGTTCCTGAAGAAGCTCATGCAAAATTGTGCAGGTTGGAACTATTTCCCCGTAATATAAATGGGGTTAGGGGGATAAAAGTTTGATAAATCATGTATGAAATAATTCTTACCTGAATAAAAACTTTTAAATCATTGTACAATAAATGTATAATAATAATAATAATAATAATGCATCTAAAATAATATACAAGTAGTAGTATAAATAGTAAAAACTTGTAAAAAAAACAAATTTCAAAAACATCACTATAAAAATAATGTAATAATCTAGAGGAGCATGAGAAAGACAACTCGGAATAAACTAGTCAGTTGTACAAGAGACATGCTACTGGGCATGCTGCTGCCAGCTGCACATGCTGAAGTATCATATGTACATAGTAGGTACTGTATAAGTACCATACATGTAAGTATTGTACATATCGTAAGTATTGTATTTTATTGTATGTCTAAGTATCATATGTATTGTACTGCATATGTGAAAAAGTGTTGTCATTTTTTAGTATTTAGCACAATTTTAAAAAATTTGTACTGATCTATCTTTAAATCTTAACTTGTGCAGATTGAAAAAAGGGTAATGAATGTCCTCATCCTATCTCTGAATTCATGCAGGTCGGGGGATCACTGTATTAAGTTTCACAGAGACCAGATTGCACTAGGTTGAGTGGTCACTTTAGATTGGCCAAAATTGGTCACATGGAAAATAACTAACCAATCACAACCATAGCACAACATCAAGGTAGACATTGAGATAGTGTTTCTACCCAATGAAATGGTGGAAAATAATTTTATACAAAATTAAAAAATATAAATAAATTACACACTAATTTTATTATTGATTTTTAAAATTATGGTACTAATTGTGGTTGGTGAGTTATTGCTGAGCAGTGATAATGAGCCATCTGCTCATTGCACACACTCAATCTACTGTGCAAGATGCTTTCATTCACCATTCTCCATGCTTCTGTTGAGACTTGTCTCTGCCAGTTAGCTTGCATGTGCAGTTTTGAGCAGTTTGGTGATACTGGCAGTCATATTAACCATACTTTTTTTTTTTTTTTTTTTTTTTTTTTTTTTTTAATGTGTGTGTTTCATAATGTGATTCTGAATCAGATGATATTGTTGACAAATTACTGATAAAAGGATTGTCACAATTATCCTATGAGAAAAAGTGTGGAATTAAAAATCAAGGGCCCCTTTTAATTTACTTCTGGAGCATTTAGGTAAGCAAAAATTCAGTCTTAATAATTTTTATTTTTGAGTATAATTTATTTAGGCCTACTTAGTCAAAACCAGTGTTGTGCCCATTACTTCATAAAAGTACCGTAATGGTGTTACTGTTAGTTACTTCTGAAAAAAGGTAATTGCATTACTGTTACTGATCCATGAAAGTAATTCGTTACCATTGCTGTTACCGTTACTTTTGATGATAATATCTATAATAATTAAAAATAGGTACTTCCATTCAACATTGCGTTTATTCTTTATTTTATTCACTTACAACACTGAACACTGTAAATTGAAAAAAAACATCATAAAACAGAACAAAATTAAATGCTTCAATGCTACAAAAATAAAAAAAGTGATAAGTTGAGAAATAATGTGGCTGTTCTTTGCCCATAAATTAAAACAAAAATGACAACTCTAGGGGTTAACACTACAGTAAATTATTACTCATCCATCAGCAGGCTCTTGTTAGCTTTTAGGAACGCAAGTTTTTCAAAATTATCATTGGAGAGTCTTCCTCACTTAGGACGTAGAATGTCCTTCCCCAGAAAAGAGCAGCTTAACAGCTGCACTTGATGGTATTGGTGTGTTGAGGTTAAGAAAAATTTATATGAATTTCGCCAAAGGAAAAGATGAAGGGTCAAATTTTCGTGATGGACCAGATGACAGAAAGGTTGATATCTGTTCAGAAGATAAGCTAGATGTTCTCATTCTTTTGTCAGACTTTTTGAAGCACTTAAAATAGTCTTCTTCATCAGTTGCTCTCATAGAACTATCAGAAGGAGAATTCTCAGGATTCTGTCTTGTATTGTTGTTGATCTTATTAATCATCTGCGTCACCTCTACCACTCAATTTTCATCTTTAATCCACAACAGCTTAAATTGAGGATGAAGAGCTGCTGCTAATATGCAGTCATTGTCATTGAAGATGATGTTGAATCTTTGTTCAGTGCCTGACACAAGACTTTAACAAGGGAAGGCAAAAACAAAGGTCCTCTCCTTCTATTTTCCTCAACTTTGACAAGCAAGCAGTGAGTGTTGGCAAAAGCAATCCTATGTATGCCTCAGTTTCTCCCTAAATAATGTCAACAGCCTGTGCAACCAGTTTCATGGCATTAACATATTCTTTAAAGAAAAGTATGTCTGCTGAGTTCAAATGAGGAACTCCCAAGGGGTCACAAACGTGATTCATTGAGACATCTTTGCTTGCCAAAATTTTGTTCATAGACACCAGTGCGTTGTAAGTTGAGTTCCAGCATGTAGCACAAGGTGTGATTAAACGTTGCTGCAACTCAGACTGCACAGTATCAGCAGCAACAGTGCTCCTATTATGCTTGTTTCATAAGGCTTGCGCCTTGGCAAAAGCTGTATGAGACATGATGAAATTTTGCATCAGCCAGTGCCTTCTCAGAGTCTTTCATAGTAACCAGATTAAGAGTGTGAGCAGCGCACCATTGATGAGATGGTAGAAAGCACATGGAAGAAGACTAGTTTGGCTCTTCATTAAGGACATCCATTAGATTAAGAAAAGCAGCATGTTCTTCATCATCATCGATAGCAGAATCATAAATATCCCCAGCATGCTTCAGCAAGGTATATACTGCTTCACCTGGAGATGACCCAACTCACAATTTTCATTAGTAGCATTTGTTAAGCTCTTCCTACCAATTACTGTTTTAGATGGCTGCAGTGTTGAGAGGTTTTTAAAAGCATCACTTTTGACAAACAAGAGTGGTAACATTTCTTCTACAATCAAGTTGATCACCGAAAGACTGGTCAATTGATGTTTGATTTGCATCTATTGATAATCTCTTACTTGCACTGTCATCATTAGAGCAAGATGCTAGCCTCTTTTGACAACTTGATTCACTTGAACCAAATTTTACACAATGATCAAAACTCCTTTTGCTTGCAGAATGTTTCAGCGACATGTGTTTCCTTAAATTAGATAGGGAGCGAATGTTTGTGCTATGATGTTTTATTTGAGGCAGACAAAATTCACATCTGAATTTAATATTTTTTGATGTTTCAATGAATGTAAAGTATTTTCCTAGATATGGCCACAGGTTAGTTTCAAGTCTTATTTTCTTCATTATTGCACTGCCACTACCACTAGCATAAGCTTGTTTATCAGTATTTTGATTACTTTCTGCCATATTACAACAATCAATGTCACACCATGCTACTTCAATTAAAGTACAGTACCTGCGGGTAGAGCACTGGAGCTTGTCAACACTACCACACTGTAACCAATCGAGGCACACACTGATTTGCTGATTTATCATTTATATTTTATTTGAGCTCTGAGCAGTGTTGCCAGATGGTTGATAAGGATTGTTTAAATATGGATTTTAAAATAGGTTATTGTCTAAAATTTGTATTTGGCATCCCCACATCCAATATGGACATTGAATCATCTACACTGTAAAGCTATGTTTACACTTATACACATGAGTGAGGCGCTTGTTGGTTCAACATGTGTATACACTATACACTTGCCCTCACACAAGTCTTCACTCATGATGAATCCGCAAATCTGGGCAAATTTTGATCTAAAGACAATCCATTTTTTTTTTAATTGAAAAAATAAGATACAGTAGATACATGTGTTTACACTTGTGTACAAGTGTAAATGTACTTTAAATTACATCCTGAAGATATAGTATAGTAAGCAAGTTATAATAAGTAACATTATAATAAGTAATGTTATAATAAGTAATGTATAATAAACAAGTAATGTTATAACAAGCAATGTTATAATTAAAGTTGTTAAAGTTATTATTTAGCTTTTGAGATTTATTTACAAAAAGTAATGAGTAATGGTCTGACTTGCTGAAAAAAATAACATTGTTACTGATTTAAAAATGTAATGCCATTATGTAATGATTGTTATTAGTAACAATCATTACATAATAAATCATTACATAAATAAAAAATAAATTTAAAATAAAAACTTCTTTTTTTTTTTTTGTTTAAATTAACTCCTGAGATCCATATGACAAACCTGAGCAAAAAAAATTAAGAAAAAATCTCTATTTTGTATGTTAAATTTTTAAAAAACCTCAAAAATTGTTCCTATTCACCCCATTTTACGGTAAAATGTTTTATTTACATAAAATATCATTGTTTATGTAATATTACGGTAACATTATTGGTTTTTATTAGTGTTTGACGCAAATCATTTTATTAAAACTTTTTTGCCATTTTAAGGATATTTTATACTGCCATCCTTGAGCTTTTGGAACCAATTAGCCATTTTACATTGAAAATGGATCTCATTGTTCACAATTTCGTAATTCATGTTGTTTTTCTTGGTCCCAATTAATCACGAACAACGAGCACCCACTGTATCTCAAAAATGACATATCTCAAAACCAAATTTCCCATAGGTCACCATATTATAATGGGAGATGGGTTTTCAAGTCCAAAATGTTAAACTCATAATTTGCTAAATAATAAGTAAATGTTTATATTTTTGGATCCATTATTTAAAACATACAAAACAATTGCATATATAGTTAATTAACCAATTATAATTATAAAATAATATATATATATGCTTAAAATAAACTAATGTTTAGATAAAAAATGACTTTCTACTACACTCACCAAAGATTCAGGGGAAGGCTGCATGTCATGAAGGGAATGGGAAGGAGGGGGGTTGTACAGTTATTGGGTGGAAGCAAGATTTGGAAGATCATCTACAGCAGTGTTTCCCAACTGGGGGCCATATGGCTCCCTGGGGGCCATGGCACATTTGAAGGGGGCCACAGGAAAATGTTATTTGGTAAAATAGAGTTAAATCTGCATATTACCTACTGAAAATAATGCTTATGGGGGCCACGGGAAAAAATAAGGTTCCTAAGGGGGGCCATAAGCCAAAACCGGTTGGGAACCACTGATCTACAGACTCCTCATAGTCTAAATCCTCCTCCATAGAATTTTCAAGGGGGTGGCTTGGGGAATTGTCTGGTGAACTCTGGCTGGTGCTTGGGGTCAGTTCATCTTTCTTCTGCTCTTTTGAATCAGTTTTTACTAAGAAGGACTTTATGGCTAACTGACAAGTCTCCCTTTGTTTTATTTTCTTTTCATAGATTTTTACATAGCAGCAGTAGGCATTTCTCATTTCCCTTCACACTTTCATAATTCTTTCTTTTACTGGATCAGTTTCACAGTTTTATTGGTTGTTCAACATCATCTTCATTAGAGGCATTCCTCTCTGCTTCTAATTCAATCAATTCACTACCAGCTAAGGTTCACCATGGGATTTCAATAACTTTCACATCCTCATCCTTTGCCATTACTGCAATCTTCTTAATTTCATGTTCTTCTTAATTTCATGTTCTTCTTAATTTCATGTACTAGAGTAGAAAATCCTTGGAAATTGTTGATGCACTTGGGCCAAAGCCTCTTCCAAACACCATTCATTGTTGTGCTCCTCATCTCTTTCTAAGATTCACTAATATTTTCTATTGCATGCATAATGTAGTTACACCAGAATTCGTTCATTGTCATTTTGCCTGTTGTCTTAATCAACTGGGAAAATGTTCTATGCAGGTGGTATGCCCTGAATGTGGCTATGATGCCTTGGTCCATGGACTGGAGCCGAGATGTATTTCTGAGAAGGTAAACCACCTGAATGCTTGGAGTTACCTAAATTAGGTAGATGGCCTGGTGCATTATCCAAAATAAGAAGGGCTTTGTTTGATGGGTTCTCCTTGCAGTAGTGTTCAACAGTTGGTTCATAGTAATGCAAAAACTGATCTTGAAATATGGCTTGTCATCCATGCCTTCTTATTTGCCCTCCAAATAACTAGCAGTCTGTTCTTAGCATAGCCTTTCAAGGCATTCAAGGATTCTCCAAGTGATTGCAAGCATGGGATTTAACTTGACATCCCCAGCTACATTGCCACTGAGAAGCAATGTTAGATGATCTCTCACTGGCTTAAAGCCAGATATTGTCTTATCTTTTGAAATGAAAGTTCTGTTGGGCATCCTTTCCCAATAAAGTTCAGTTTCATCCATATTGAAAACTTGGGGAAAATATTCACCATCCTTGATAATTTTTAAAATTGCAGGATATGATTCAGCAGATTTCTTATCTGCGCTTGCAGCCTCTCCAGTAAATTTCAAATTAGGAAGGTTGTAACATTTAAGAAAATGGTAAAACCAACTCTTAGTTGCTGCAGATGGCTTGCTTGTTGAACCCCCTCACCTTAGTCTTTTCCATTATCAAAAGCATGCTTTAAAGGCACATGTTCCTACACTTGGTCATCAATCCAGAGGTTAAGCAGTTTCTCCATCTTAACCATTGTCAGATTCTTATTCACAATCATCAACCCAAGGAGCAGTCAATCAAAGGTGTAGCCAACTTAGCACAATATTTTATTTTATCCTTCTTATTAAAAATTGTCTGCTGCTGTTGGAGGAAGTTTCAATGCAGCAGCAATTTTGGTCCCACACTGTCCTGACTCAAAGCATCTTATTACCTTGAGTTTTGTCTCCAATGTATTTGCACATTTAGATTTTACAATTTTATTACTGTGAATAAATATGATAAATTAATAAATAAACATGGCATAATTTAACAAATTTAGGTATGGCTTCTAAAAAGGATGTCCACCCTTTTTAGAATCCATACCTAAATTTGTTAAATTGTGTCCTGTTTATTTATTAATTTATCATATTTATTCACAGTAATAAAATTGTAAATAACACTAAAAAATTAATGCTAATTTCACTTGAATAGTTTGTGTCAGAACATCTTAACACATGCAGCTCCAGCAAACAACTGGCTTGGTTGGAATGCAAGTCATCTTGCACGACCAAATTGTTCTCAAATGAATTTTGGCATTTGGGGAAAAAGATGTATAAGCAAAACTAATAAATATATATATATATATATATATATATATATATATATATATGCACTAGAATCACAAAATAACACGTGACCTTATTAATAAGCAAACAACCACAAGGAAAAGGAAACACAAAGTCCGAGCGCTTTCGTGATATATTCACATTATCAAGGAAGAATGTGAATGTGAATATATCACGAAAGCGCTCGGACTTTGTGTTTCCTTTTCCTTGTGGTTGTTTGCTTATATATATATATATATATATATATATATATATATAGTATTATATAGTATATATATATAGTATTATATAGTATATATATATATATATATATAGTATATATATAGTATATATTAGTGATGGATTGAGTGGTCGGTTTTTCACAACCGCGGTTGCGGTTGTGTTTGTGGTTGTCGAATTTTTTTCCAACTGTGGTTGCGGTTGCGGTTATCATATACTAGGAAAAATGCATAATTATTAACTGGATTTAGCCACTATAGTGCGATTTAGCCACACTTGGTACATAATATATACTAAATAGTATTTATTTAGTAAATACCTTATGTTGAACACAAGTTTTGCAATACACCGCTACCGCTATTTGTGTGTTGCAAAACTTGTGTTCAACATAAGGTATTTACTAAATAAATACTATTTAAATGAAGTATATTCTAAACTTATATAGCTATTATGAAAGAATAGGTCAAATTAATTAAAACCATATTTTGCACTAAGTGTGCTACCAGGATGAGGGATGAGGACCCATCGCACTGTTCATCCCACCTACCACTTTCCCCAGCCTCCACCCATTGGAAAGTTATGGATTATTATTCATTTGAAAAACTGATGTCAAACTTAATGACAGGCAGTGTGAATTTCAAGAATAATATTTTTGCTGCATTTTCACCTTTCAAGCGGCAACGCCTCTCATCGTACAACATTCCCGCTCCACTGAAGAGCTTTATTGACTATTGTACTAAAGGCGATTTTAGTTTGAAGAAAATTAAATAAAAATAAATGTTACTTCATGGAGCTCACAGAGTAATAACTTAGAGCGCAGTTTAAACCAATTTTACTATGGCAGCTGTATGACATCACGTTTAAGCACGCATAAGGAGACCCATCATTTTCTTTTTAAAAAAAGAAATATTTCTAATTAACCTAAAATTAAAATTAACTAAGCTTTTACAATCGCAACCGCACTTATGGAATGGCGGTTGCGGTTACAGTTGCAGTTGTGAATTTTTGTGCGGTTGTAGTGCGGTTGCGGTTATTCGATCCATCACTAGTATATACATATATATATATATATATATATATATATATATATATATATATATATATATATATATATTAGGGTGTTTCATACCTATAGGGTAAAATAAAAATGAGCTTGGAGTTTTAATCCACACGTTTCTCCGTATTCTAAAGAACAAGAAAACACGTTTGTGCAAGTTTGAACGAGATCGCGCTGCATTTAGAGGTCCCCAACTTTGACGACTTTTTGTCAGTTCATTTCTCGCCTGCCTGCAGTGAAGATGGTTTTCTTTGTCACTTGAGCAGTTCGTGTTGTATAGCCTATTGGACAACTATGGAGGTAATTATATATGCTACTAATTATCTCATTTTTTACTGTGGTATTGAAATTTATTATTATTTAATTTCTGTCATTTTACTGTGGTAGTGATATTTATTATTAATATTACATGAAATTAATTAGTCTGTTGCATATTGGACAACTAAGCTGGTAATTATTTATGATACTAATTAATGTAATTTTACTGCGGTATTGAAATTTATTTAATTAATGAATTGTCAAAGAGAACGTAGTGTACACGTATCAGTTTTATAAATAAAGAAAAGCAGTAACTGGGACTCGAACCAGTGTCATAGCCGTTTGGCGGCATCGCTCAAGTCGGCGTACACAGCACGCTATCCACTCCCTAGATGGTGTAGTGGATAGCGTGCTGTGTACGCCGACTTGAGCGATGCTGCCAAACGGCTATGACACTGGTTCGAGTCCCAGTTACTGCTTTTCTTTATTTAATTAATGAAATTAATTACGATGTGAAATTATTTCTGTGGAATTATTTAGTTTGTTTTCTTTTCCAGGTGTCTACCACAGCGAAAACAGAAGTGTTTCTTATTGGCCAGACGGATGCGAACATCACATCAAGTGGCCTTCCAACTCAGTTGCAAGTACTCAAAAAGTACTTTTACCACCAAAAGGAGCAAAAATTTGGACGTACTAAATGCCTGAACCTGTGCCTGGATGACTGTCTCATATTTTGGGAGAGAGCGAGAATCCCCATGATGCGTCGAGATTCGGCCTTGAGGAAGATGGAATCCCTTCTCAAGGAATATGACCGGCTTGTGAAGCACAAGTCACATAAAGCAGAGTCCTTCCGAGTGAAGGAGGCAATAGCGAAGGAGATCATGGACATTGCTCATTCACAGGCTAAGGAAATGATGAAGAATCAGGAGGACATCCACTTTCTCGACATGCAGCGTGAAGATCCAAATTCCTGCAGCATGGGCCCTGTTGACATGAAGCTTCACTATAAGGAGATTAGGAAAAGGAAGAGGCTGGACAAGATTAAGGAACAACAGGAGAAGGCCAGGAAGGAACAAGGGGCTGCAGAAGATACAGGGGCTTTAGTGATTTCAACTTCGTCAGAGACTGACTCAGATGTCGTTGACCCAACCGTGGAAGTTTTTCCATCCTCCTCCAAGGGAAATACCAAGAAGCGACGCAGGAATCTGATCTCACAGGATGTGACGAAGAACGAAGAGCAGAATCAGTATTTGCTCAAAACTGTGATGCAGCATAGGGCGAAATACCCGAATAAAACCAAGAAGGATTTCATGGACAAATGATTCGCAAGAAGTGGTTATGTTTTTTGTATCTGTGAAAATGTGTAGTGAAATGGTACTCGTTTGTTGAATAAAAATTCATTGACAGATTTTTGTTTAATTTTTTCCGTTTATGATCTGCCAGAGCATCAAACTGGGGACCCGTAAACTTTAAACTATTGAATTAATACTTCGGTTTATCAGTCTCCTCAGCAAATGGAACAAGGGGATCCATGTGGATTAAAATTTTTCCAAACTTTTAATTTATGGAACACCCTAAATTATATATATATATATATATATATATATATATATATATATATATATATATATGTGTGTTAAACACAGACCGTACATGGAACAAGGAACTCTTCTGGGAAAATTAAATCCACTATAGTCCGAATAAGTAATGGTAAATGCCAAATACCATAGTTTTTCTTTTTCATGATGCTAGCCCGACGTGGGCAACGGGTCTCTCGCAAAGAGATCCCATAAATGTAGCTTCCCTCACCAGCTATCTGCAAAGTAGACAGGATCCAGCTTTGGGACATGGATCTAGGGTTTAAAGCAAGCCTAGTCCCACTACATTCAGAACCTCTATATAAGTAAAAGACTCGTTGCATTCACGTCGGATTGAATAAATCAAAGAAAAAGGGGTAACTATTGTATTTTTAGCCAAAAAAACAAAACTTAAACCTCAACCGGGACATTGAGCGTCCACTTTTCAAGGCACGTAACCATTCTGAGTTTGTGTATATATATATATATATATATATATATATATATATATATATACTATATACTATATATATATACTATATACTATATATATATACTATATACTATATATATATACTATATACTATATATATATATATATATATATATATATATATATATATATACTATATACTATATATACTATACAGTGCCCGCGAAAAGTATCCGATCACCCTTGAAATTTGTATTTTTTACATAAAAAACAATGTTTAAATGTATACTAACCTTATATTAGTATTTTGTCATCTGTCCTTTGGTTTGGATGACTTGTTCTAGACATTTTGGCATGGATTTAATCAAGTTTTGACAAACTTCCACTGATATTTCCTTGCACCATACCTTTTTGATGGCCTCTTGTAATTTTTCGACTGAGCCAGTGTCGTGGCATTCAACCTTATTTTTTATTATTAGCCACAGATTTTCTATCGGATTGAGATCTGGACTATTACCAGGCCAATCCAAAATATCAAATTTATTGTCAGTAATCCATTTTGTCACTATTTTGGCCCTGTGACATGGTGCACCATCATGCATGTATGTTTTTGTCCTTTGGATTGCCATTGCCATTGGAAGTTTATCCTGTAGCATTGCTAAATACCGTGCACCATTCATAGTTGTGTTCTTCGGAAGAAAATATAAGTTTCCACGCCCATAGTAACTGAAACAACCCCAAACCATCACACTTAGAGGGTGTTTCATTGTCTTTAGGGTGTATTTAGGGTCCATCCTATTTGAGCCAATAGGCCGGCGAACCTTTTTTGGACAACTTCTGAATGTCAAAAATGTCGACTCATCGCTAAATAAAACCTTCTTCCAGTCATCAACAGTCCAATGAATGTATTTTTTACAAAATGCGACACGTTTTTTACGCATTTTTTCATTAATGAACGGTTTCTTAGCAGCATGGCGAGATGGTAATCCGAGTTCTTTTTGGAGCCGCTCCTGGATAGTTCGTTCAGAAACACCAGATAACAAATTATTCATATTAAATTTTATTTCTTTCGCAGTTATTGTTGGGTTTTTCAATACTAAACGTTTCATAAGTTTGTCTGTTCGCGAATTTGTTTTTCTCGGTCTGCCAGATCGTTTTTTAGGGACTGGCGTGGTTAGGCCACCATTGTTCTTAGCCCGTGAAACCCATAAATTAACGGTACTTTGGGATATGTTTAATTCCTTAGCTATCTGTCTCTGTGATTTCCCACATGCATGCAAAGCAACAATAGCACCTCGACAATCACTCTTAAGTTGTTTTTTAGCACACATTATATATAAATTTTATTTACACCACTTTCTGTAAAAAAAAAAAAATATCAAGAAATTTACACAAACAGTGAAATCTGACAAATTTGAGACAGAGCCACCCGCAACGAAGGCTACCAGAACACTAATTTGAGAATGCGTTGGATAGCTCTCATATCAGCGAGCAACCTCAAAGTTACCAGATGTCGCTAGAACAAATAGAAAGTGAATTACGTGTCTCTGAATATTAAGGGAAAATATTGTATTTTCTTGAGTGATCGGATACTTTTCGCGGGCACTGTATACTATATATACTATATATATATATATACTATACAATATAATATATATATACACCTTACCTTATCTTACCTTACCTTATGTTGTTTTGTGCGTTGGTTTCTCTTCACACGGAGGTCAAGCTGGTGGCCCCGCCTCTATATATATATATATATATGATGAATAAAACCACGAAGGAAAGGAAACACAAAATGGTGCTCAAGCGCTTTCGTCTAATGACATCCTCAGGAACACTGAAGTACATAAAAGGGTAACAGCCTATATATAGGTTACAGAAAGAAAAAAAAATAAATAAATAACATACATACATACATACATACACACACATATATATACATATATACATATATATATATATATATATATATATATATATATATATATATATATATATATGCAATAAACAGAGAAGTAAAAATAAAAATTAAAAATTAAAGGATTATCAGTGAGGCGTACAGATTTGTAAGGAATAATATTGATTTTTAGCACAAGATCAAATGGATTATAAAAATACAAATTTATATTGGAAAACTGCCTGGGTTTTAACACTCTGCCTATGGTCAGGTTTCGATATATATAAAAATAAAATGCAAATTAAAAGTTAATAAAGTAGCAGACAAGTTTACCAAAGATTTAGTGTTCTACCCTTCTTATCTAAATCTGTTTGGAAGGAATTCAAAATAACAGGATTGAGTTGAAAAAGACCTTTGCTTATGTTGAAGTTATTTGAAAGTTGGATAATGGCAGACTCAAGAATATTTCTATTAACAATGTTGCTAGAATGGAATAAAACTGAAGCATTATTCCAATCAATACAGTGGGCTAACTCTGACAAATGGACGAAAAGGGCACTGGACAACTGTCCTGTTCTAACGGAATATTGATACTGTTTTATACGTGTGTGCAAATCCTTTCCCGTCTGACCCATTCTCGGAACTATCTCTGATTCACATGTAAAAAATTCCATGGATCTTACTGAAAAATTGAATAATGCACGTACTGAAACTAATGATAGATTGATCAGTTTTGACGTTTGTTCATTGTTTACAAAAGTGCCGATAGACGATATGCTTGACTTTCTCTCCCAAGAATTACATAAGTATGACCTGCCACTACCTTCAAACATTGTTTTGGAACTTATTAAGCTTTGCATCAAAGACTGTAAATTCACTTTCAATAACGAGTATTATCAACAAGTTTTTGGGATGGCCATGGGCAACCCCTTATCGCCCCTCCTCTCCAATATTTATATGGAGTTTTTCGAAATTACTTATATTCCGAGAATCCTGGGGGTTGGCATCCCGTGGTTGCGGTATGTCGACGATATTTTGTGTATCTGGCCTAGTGATGTTAAAAAATGGTTTTTTTTATGTCCATGTTTTTTTTGTTTTTTTTGTCGTTTTATTTGTTTTTTATTATTTTTTTTGTTTTTTTTGTTTTTTTTAATAATTAATATAGATATTGCCAATTTAATTATAAGGTATACTTTTGCAATGATATATATTATAAAAATAAATAAATAAATAATAAAATAGGCCATATGGTACCAGTATAGAATGTCCTTTTCAGCCTATTTACAGAAAAAAACTGGCCTCTTTCTTGCACTGAAAGTCTTGTATCTTAGATCCGTTAAACTTGCGAGAACACTGGCTGGGAGCTGACTGCCCATTGTCCAACCTTTCCAGGACTCTCCCATCCATGCCTCGGATTTTGAATCTCCCACTTAACTATCCTTTAGACCCGCGATGACATATTTTCCCCCCGAGACCATCCATATATATACAATTATACATACACATACACCCATATACCAATATATACATAAATACTTATATACACATTTATATCTATTATATCCCCCATACACACGCATACATCCAGAATTCCAGATACATACGCACGCATACTCACATATATACCTACACAAACTCATACACCTCTATTTCGCCCTTTCATTACCTCCGAAATCATTTAGCACATACAGTAATATCCATACAGCCAAAAGAAACTGATTAAGCACAGACAGAGCAGCAAAGCTAGTATTTATATCCCAAAATGCAAAATTCCAAGAAAGTGAAGTAAAACATGGTGCTACATTGGCTTCGTCAACATCCAAATCTGCAATAAGTACCAGTACCTGTGATATTGAAACTATATGCTCTAATCAATCTAGTGATAATGATTCTTCAATGGAAATAGAATCAGATAATGAAAGTTAAACAGCATTAGGTTAACACAAAGGTTAAAAAAAAAGAGATGAATATTTTTATTTTTTTTATTTTTCTATTTGGAATATATATATATATATAATATATATATATACACACACACACACACACACACACACACACACACACTGGTATTCTTGCCAATCACAATTATATATATTGTTTTATACCAGTATTATGTATTTTTTATTATGTATATTATACCAGTACCTGTGATATTGAAACTAGCATATATGCTCTACCCAATCTAGTAATGATTCTTCCATGGAAATGAAGGTTAAACAACATTAGGTTAACAAAAAGGTTCAAAAAAGGTGAATATTTTTTTTTCTATCTGGGATATATATACTGGTACTCTTGCCAATCACAATTATGTATATTGTTTGAAACAAGGAAGAATGTTTTATGTTCTAGTTAAAAAATATATATACATATAAAAAATGAGGGTTTGTTTTTCCTTTCTATTATATACTTTTTACGTGATTCAGTTTTTCTAAAAGATGACTATATATACTAGGTATAACTGTATAAGCATGGTAGTATGGTAAATTATAGGTAATACTAATATACTTATTAGATTAAAGGAAGAAAAATATGGAATAAGTTTAAAACAATAAAAAACAAAAAAAAAAACAAAAAAAACAGACTATCTTCGTTTTAAACAAAAAAAATGACAAAAAAACGACACAATAAAAAACGACTCACATCACTAATCTGGCCCATGAATCGTGACCTGGATAACTTCCTCCTTCAGTTAAATGATCAAGTCCCCTCCATTAAGTTTACTTTAGAAGTGGAACAAGACAATTCAATCCCATTTTTGGATGTGCGTGTACATAGGGAAAGCCCAGGTTTTAAGTTTAGTATCTATCGGAAAACAACAAACAATTTGTCCTACGTACACTTTTACTCGGGACATGATGTTGCGGGGAAAGCGAATGAACTTAACTAGACTACCGTAACTTGGCTACTTCTTGATGATGGGAAACGAGAAGGTCCCAGGCGGTGAAGTTTTTCTCACCTCCACTGACTGTCACTGAGGGGCAAACGAGACTCCCACACGGCTGAACCAAGAAATGGACTCGACCCACTAGCTATTCCAAAGATTAACCCTGTGTCTGAGTTGGGTCCACTTGAAAACCTGGAAAGCCCTGGCTTCAGGAAAGGTGTGTGCAATGTGCACCCAGCAATACTTGAGGACTTCAACTGAATATGGGCCTATGCAACCAGCAAGCAAGATTTTAGCAAACTGGCTGTGGAGTAAACCAAATGTGACTGGACGAGAAAAGCAGATATTACCCTCTGAATTGTAAGTCCTTGAAAGTGACAACCCCAGTCTATAAGGACAAAGGCTAAAAAAAAACTAGTTGGTAGAATTCTAAGGGTTTATTAGCAATCAACTTGAATTATTTACAAGAACTAGAATGGGTTATGAGCTTGCGTCTAAACATGGCTTAAGATCAAGAAATGGAAATCCAACTTGAATTATTTACAATTACAATGACAAAAAATACTGGACAACAAAAATGGAATTTCCATTAACAGAAAAAAAAACTTTAACCTATACCAGAATGGTACAATTAGAAAACATAATTGACCTCACTGGACCTAACATCCTTAAGCTAGAATTGAGGTCAATCCAATCATACCTATCTATTATAGTGAAGCCATGGAGAAACTAAACCTGAAGCTAGAAATACCTTAACCTGCACACCGTTATGCACAGGCAATATCCATCATCACAAGGCACTCTGTTTTTTCTTGAACTTTTCGTATTCTTAAATTTAGTTGGCAGGCTAGAACTTCCACAAGCGGAAGCCAACTATGAATTGAATATTTAAGGCAAAGTTTTCTGACAAGAATGGAACTAAACCAGACTACTGAGCTAGTCAGGCATTAAGCAAGACTAACTCCGCCCATATGGGGGTTGCATCCTGAAAAAAAAGGAGAAAAGATGTTATTCAAGAGAACCCCACTACACTCCCCCTCCGAGCGGTGGGTACCACCACTCAAAAAGTGAGTGCAGCGAAGCCCTCTCCCACATCCATTCTTTCAGGGAATTGCCACCTCCCCATCCTGACCCCAAGCTCCAAGTTTTCCTTTCTCCATGGCTACTAAACACTAGACAATTATATATACATACATGAATCAATGATAATAAGGTCCTATCACCTTCAAAACCCTACCTAGTTACAATATAAATTGATACAATTTCTTTCCTTAAGAGGCTAATCACAATCCTCCTTGCTTGAAACTGAAGCCACCTGCACAATTAATGTCCTTGATTAATATCCTCACTAGCCCATCACTATCAATGTACCTTGGCCCTGGTCCACCCATCCATACCTCCTGATTGGTAGACATCCCTACCAAAGGCGGGGTCCGCTTGCTCCAGGCTAGAGGTAACTGCGTGGGCTGGCCATGCCCCTCTTGATGAGCAGTCCTCCAGAACCCCCTCCTATAGACAAGAATGGTGGTGCATACTGGAGCAAGGCCTGGAAGACCCCCCTCAAGCTGATTCTTGAAGAGTGGAAGAGCCAATAATGGCTCCCTCCCTGAAAACACCTCCCATGAAGTCGGAAAGCGTGATTTGGGGTGATTGGGGGCGACTGGAGGCAGGTAAGGACAGGGACATGCACCGGAAGCTGTATGCATGACACTCAAAGCAAGTACAAAGTGGGTGACAAGTGAGGGCATGTGCATGAGTCAGGCAGAGGCATGCAAACCAAAAATTACCGCACTTAACCAAGCTCAAGGTATGGTATTCAGTAGCACTATGTGCAGTCACTTTGTTCTAAAAAAATTTACACTAGCTTCCTCCATGGCTTTACTAGCTAGGCCCTACCTATACATTATGGTACAGCAAGATATACCTATTTTCATATATATCTTAACCAAGGCTCCGTAAAGCCATTACAAAAACTAGATACACCATTACATTAAACCTAGAAATACTTATTTTTAACATCAAAAATATAATCATAGTACCATCAACTTAAATACAATACATAATCCTATATACATATATACACAATTAGACAAGGTCTAAAAAATCACGATTGTTAATTAAATTAATCATGAACATATTCCAGAGGCCTAGAGGGTACTAATGGTAGCTCCATTTCAGGACTTCTGGAATGAGTTCATGGAGGAGAATCACCAGCCAACTCTCGAATTACTCCCAACCCCCTCCCAACAGACTGGAGTCATTCATGAGCTAGTTTACTGTTAGCTTGTAATAAAGCCCTAGTTTCTGAACAGATATTTTTGACTGAGGATAAGCTTAATCTATTGGGAGTCCTTGAACCAGTTACCGGGCTAAATTGCCACTCTTGAGAAACTAATTGCTGGCCTAACAGCTGGTAAATCTGCTCCTCATCATCCTGCACATTTTCTAAAGTGTTCTCCAGAGCTTCCACCAAGGAAGAAAGTTCTGGAGAATCACTAGTGGGTTAAGGTTCATTTGGGACATGGAAAACTCTGTCTTGGACCTATTGAACCATCACCTTCTGGATCTAGACTCCCAGGAAATTCCTCAGGATATATCACACCTTAACAGACAGCACTTGAAGGAGCACTATGAGGAATAGGGGACAGATCCTTGATTTCCTCCACTGGGGAACAAGCTTCCTTCTCAGAATCACTACCAAGGTAGTCTTGACCCTTTCCAAAGTGACATTTTTTTGGTTGAGAATGAGGCCTAGTCAGAGGTTTGGGTGAGCTAGACAGGATACCTGGAGGATTCACTTTGGATGGCACCTCATCCGGGAATCCATAAAAGTCAAGTTCATCCGGGAATCCAGAAAAGTCGAGTTCAAAAGAACTTGAAGTGCATTCAGAAGAATCTGAAGAACTTGAACTTTCACTCAGATCAGCAAGCCATGGTCTAGATTTAACCCAATTCTGATCTGGAAATCCTAGAAACTCGCTCGAATCACTACTAGAATCAAAGAGATCAGTCTCATCTTCTGATGAACTGTCCCACAAACAAGAAAAGCCTGGGGGACAAACTGGAACACTTGGGGTTTCAAACCCTAGAAAACTCTCATCCTCCTCCTCCTCCATGCTAGCCCAGGGAACCTGAACTAACCTGGAATAACTAGGATGATTCTTCAAGAAATTGGGAGCCTCCTTCCAGCTCCTCAACTGAGAATGATGAACTCGACTCATGGATAAGTGTGGCTGCTGATCTGGATAAGCTGGTGAAATGACATAGGTCACACCATTCTCTGCCGCTCGATCAACTTGAAACGGCCCACAGTACTTGGGCAGAAACTTGTTAGAAACTAGATTACCTCTTGGAACAACCTTTCGAATGACAAGTTGCCCCTTGGTAAAGGGACAAAAACCAGGATGCCCTGGATACCACTGTTCTTGAACTGGAGTGGGAATAGAAACTGGAATAGGATCTGGATGAGCGGATGATAACAAGAACTGGGCTGGAGACATAGTCAACTCGGAATGAATCGTACCATTGTAGGTCATAATGGCCATTGGGAGATTCAAATCCCACGAGCTAGAATCTTGAACAAGATTCCGTAGAAGCTCACCAATGGTACGGTTGACCCTCTCACTGCACCATTGCTCTCTGGATGGTTTGGGGTGCAAACGTGAGTGATCCCGTATCGAGATAACATCTGCTCGAACTCCTGACCCTTAAATTCTGGACCATTATCAGTTAACAACCGACAAGGCCGGCGCAAAAGAGTGGGCAACACTCGAAACTCGAAAGACGGGCAATGGTACTGGAAGTCTTGTTGGAAAATGGAACAGCCACTACCCACTTGGAGTAGTGGTCCACCACCATTAAACATCCTAGATTTCCCCGAGGTGTCCTGGGGAACAATACTAGATCCACAGCCACCAGCTCAAATGGTGCCTGGGTCACGATCTTCAGGGTAGGTGGAGCCCTGATCTGGCTGGAAGCCTTATTGAGCTGGCACTGGGAACAAGATGTGACCACCTCTTGCACAACTTGATATAACTGAGGATGAAACACTTCCCCAGATAAAACATCTAAGACCTTGTTTCGGCCTATGTGTGCCATTTCTAGATGGATAGTAATAGCCAGCTCAATCAGGAAATTAAAAGGTACTAGAACTTGGGGAAACCTTTCTGGTTCCTCGTACTTAACTAGAAGACCATTCTCAAAGTAGATATCTTTAAGATAACGACGATATCTCACTAGAGCTTTAGGACAATACCCAAAACCACCCTTATCTAGATAGGACTTAAGTTGTCTCAACACCCGATCACTTTTTTGAAGAACCTCAAGGTTAACTTCATCTAGAAATGAACATGGACGCAAATTTCCAACTACCAGCGGTTCTTGATGACTGGAGGGTTCCTCCAACTCTGCCAGAAAGTAGCGAGAATCTCACCCTCCTTCATGACCCTGTCAGTGGACAAATCCAGGTCAATCCCGGCGGCAGACAAGAAATTCGCACCCAGGAGAAAACAACAAGGAATAGCTTGATCTTCAACAAGAGCAAATGGGTGATCATTAATAGTTACGTTAGAGCCAAGTGACACAGTAAGTTGTACATAGTTATAAACTACCACCTGCTTTTCAGCCACACCTTGAATGTTAACCAGAATATCTTGTGAATAATCCCTCGAATTTCCTAAAATTTCACGCCAGGCTACTCGAGATATGAGGGAGATCTCAGCTCCAGAATCCAATAAAGCACAGTAGGTTTCGTCTTGACAAGCAAGTGGGACAACTGCTCTAAAGGCACCTGAATGTGGACAAGCAATATCCACCTCAAGGGTGGGAAAATTGACTTCACATTCTACTGGGCCATTCTCGATCTCCAAACTCGAGCAACCTGCCCCTATTGGTTCTGAATCCAAGTCTCTCTCATACAAAGAATTTAAACAAGTCAAGAAGACGGGACAAGACTGAACATATTTATTGGATTCACTCAATAAATTGAAATGAACACCACCTAGACACTGGACATGCACCCTATCAAGAAGTTCTGAGGGTTCTGTTACACGCTGATTCTTGACTTCAGGGTGGTAAATTAGAGGGTTTTCAGCACCAAAGTGCAATACAACATCCACTTGATACATCTCACAGAAAACTTTCAAGATCTCTGGTGATGCTGGCTGCCCTGGAATTGTCATAAGTCGAAGATGTTGCTTCTGCTTGCTATTCAACTTGATTCCGTACGTTGTAGGATGACTTAGCAGCTCTTCCACCAACTGCTTTCGAAGAAATACTGGACTCTCTGGAACTTCACGATCTAAGTCATGAACAAGAACATACCACAAACACTCGATCAAGGAATCACCTCCCCCCTCCGGCTTAAATCTTACAAGTAAGCCCTTGGGGAGTTCTGCCGAAATTGCTGGGGTGCCCTCTTCATGCTCAACCTGGAAGTGTCTGGATAACGCATCTGCAGCTTGATTGTCTTTGCCTGGAACATAACGAAGCTCAAAATCAAACTCAGCAAGATCTTCAACTGTTCGAGCAAGCCTGTCATTGACTAATCTCATATTATGGAGATAGAACAATGCTTGATGGTCCGTGTTCAGAATGAATGGTATTCCGTACAGGAAGGCTCTGAAGGTCTTGACTCCCCAGCGCATCGCTGCTAGTTCACGCTCTGTAACCGAATATTTCTTCTGAGGACTAGAAAATGTCATTGATGCGTGAGCAATGATTCGAACTTGACCATCCTGAACTTGAGTAAGACAAGCACCTGCACCAATGGCTGATGCATCCACCCACAAGTTCAATTTCTCTGCTGTTTCCCGATAATCAGGAAAAGCCAGTTCTACCTCATTTTGCATCTCTGCCTTGAGCGTCTGGAAGGATTCTTCCAGCTCTGGTGTCCACTGGATAACTGAATTCCTTGATCTTCCTGTAAGTTCTGATAAGGGTTTAGCAACTGCTGAACACTGTGGCAAGAACTTCCTTTGGAAATTCACCAAGCCCAGAAATTCTCGAAGTTCCTTGATGTTCTTGGGCCTTGGGAAGTTCTTCACCTTTTCCATATACTCTGGCGATTTTGACAATCCACTGGAACTGACTATATGACCTAGAAATGGAACTGTCGACTGGAACCATCTACACTTTGGTGGTTTGATCTTGATATCATGTTCTTCTAAAACCTTGAGGACTTTTTCAACTAGCTGGAGATGGGCCTCGAATGACTTTTCCATAATTAAAATGTCGTCAATATACACCAGAACCTTCTTCCTTGAAAATCCCTTCAGCACACCTTGCATTTCTCTCTGGAAGGCTGAAGGCGCGTTCTTCAATCCAAAACTGAGTTTCTTGAATCTCCAGTGTCCATGAGGGGTCGAGAAAGCTGTATAATCTCGACTCTTCTCCTCGATTGGCATTTGATAATAACCCCGGACTAAATCCAGGGTGGTAAAGAACTTGACACCATGTAGACTGTAGACAGAGTCTGTCAAGTTTGCCATCGGGAATCTATCAGGCTTGGTTACCTTGTTCAGTTTACGGTAATCCACACACAAACGTATGGATCCATCTGGTTTCCTAATTGGTACCACTGGAGCACTCCAAGGAGATGTTGTAGGCTCGATAATTCCTAGCTGATGAAGTTCTTGACACTGATCATCGATGACTTGATCAATCGGTTCTGGAAATCTCCTTGGTCGCTGAAATATTGGTGTGTCATCGTATAACTCAATACGGTGTGGAGTCATCTGAGCAGTCCCCACATCGAATCTCCCCGACTAAGAACGGCTTTTCTGGAATTAAGCAAGTTATAAACTTGAGATTTCTGGTGGGAATCCAGCTCAGGTAAGTCAATTTCTGAAGTTAGACGTTCTGGTGTCCATTCCAGAAAAGATGAGACCAACTCATCATCATTTTCTGATTCCATACCTACACAATGTACTTGATGTGTCACTGTATCATTAGTGTCTTCTGGATTTGGTGTAGGATCGAGTTCAACTAGAGTGTAAATGTGTCCCATCATGTCTCCTACCTTGATTCTACCAATAGGTTTCCCTGTAGTGTAGACTAGAATGGAAGGGCAATCAGATTTACAATCCCTGGAACACCTACCACTTTCTCTCCAAGATGCACGCTTGAAACCGTCCCATCATAGAACCATTCACCCGAATTTCTTGAACATGGACAGTACCATCATCATTTACTCCTTGAGGTTCCCACTGAATTTTTACTTCTACAGGTCCACAATCATTCACCTGCACACCTTCTACAGCCCAACACCTAACCTGTAACAAATCCTTTTGCACTCTCTCCATTCGTACCTAGATAAATTTCCCACGTAGAACCATCAGTGTTCTTCCCTGAAACCCGTCTACGTGCTAGACTAATCTGTAATTTGTTAGCCCGCAGAAAATCTAAACCTAGAAATATGGGATATTTAAAATCCAACGTGGGAAGGATGTGAAACTTGAAAGGGGACATTACAATACCATGCAAAGAAACTGCGAGTAGGACTGAACCCATAGTTTCCCTTGAAGCATCGGGACCTACACCTCGAATTCTGGAAATATCTGTAGTATCTATTGGAATCCCAAGTTGTTGTGCCAGTTCACTGGAAATTAAGCTAACTTGTGCTCCCGTGTCAATTAACCCTGAGATGTTAGTGTCTTGAAGGGTAACATCAATGGTTAACACTTCTGCAGGTTCAAGTTCGGCAAACCGGACACCTCGAAAATGACCTCCTGGAATATCTGGACCATGAACCGCCTCATCTGCAGTGTTACACCTAGGTATTTGGGCTCGAGGTGCTGGTTTAGGTGTCCATGAAGATGCTAGAGGATTCAGTTCATTTCCAGTGGTTTTTGGATACTGCTGTTCCGAACTGGGTAATTCTGGATGTCCAGGGGTGGCATCATCACCCACCTCAGACGCTAAATCCATGGTCTGGTTGGTATTCATCTGGAGAGGTCTTCTGTCATCTTTGACTGGGATCTCATGATGATAATCGGGAAGATCATATCTTGAAGATTGGACTTCAGCTTCCAATGAGCCCCTGATCTCATTGGAACTGATTAGTTTCCCGACTGTTGTTGATTGTGGTGGGTGGTTTCATTATTTTGTTTCCTTGAGACAAATTTTCTTGACCTTGTCTTCTAAAGGGCAGAACATTCCTGGATGCGGTCCTTGACACAAAGGACAGTGGTAGGAAGGTGATGTCCCGGAGCTTGATTGCCGTGGCTGCTGATTGCGAGGGCAATCTTGAACCATATGATCCAGACTACCGCACATAAAACATGCTCCTTTCCATCTTCTGCAGTCCTGTTGAAGGTGTCCCTTCCTTGCACACCACTGACATACCTTGACCTCTGTATCTTCTTGGGATCTTGACTGACTGGAGTTTCTTTCACGCTCCTGAGAACGTTGTTGTTCTCCCTGCTGATTCCGATCTTGAGATTTTCGACGATCCCTTCCTTGACGTTGACCTGGGGACTTCTGATTTCCATTTTTATTCCCAGAATGGAAGAAGCGAGTTCCATTCCATTGTCCTTTTTCATAACCTTGGTTGTTTCGATATTGTTGGTTAGGTGTCTCGTGTCTGGATGACTCTCTGGAAGGCTTGGGAGATGGAGGGATCTGCACGGGAAAACCTCAATGGTTTCTTGCCTTGGAAGGGATGGTCCATCACTTGAATGCATGGCCACCAAATCCTGAATGTTGGACCAAGTCACCTTCTTGTTATGCAAGGTCTTGTTCTCATTGATGATCCGGGTCAGCTGTTGTGACAGCCCAGCTGGAACTGTCTCCAAGAGCTTCCTCCTCAACTCCTTGCTGGTCTCGAGTGCTTTATTTGGGAAGGCCTGGTGAGCCAGAGTCTCGAGTCTTGCAGCATATACATCTGGTGTCTCTCCAGGCTTCATTGTCGCATTCTTGAATTCTGACACCTTGCCAGTTGTGAAGGTTTTCTTCATTCTCTTGTAGCATGCCAACAATCTAGCCTTCATCTCATCATATTGAGATGGTATGGTTAACTAAAAATGTTTTTCTTCTCTTTTTAATTGATAATAACAGATTTGAAATTCTCTCAATATAGAGAATGTTAAAAACTGAGGCAATCATATGCCTCAGTATAAAAGCTTTGAAACTCTCTCAGTATAGAGAACAAGAAGCAGCTTGAGGCAATCATATGTCCATTTCAAGAGACGGGAAAGCATCTCACTTCTCCTTGATGGTGTGGTAGGTGATCCAGTCTTGTTTTTACCATTGGTGTTTTGTATTGCTTAACCATTAGCTATAAGAACCATGTCTCACATATTTGGATCACTTAAAATTATCATGTAAATATCATAATCATTTCTGAATGCCTGATTTCCTTTATAAAGACCGTGTTGAAAAACCTAACTTCAGTTATCAATATGCATCACAATGGATTTTGAGCTTTCTCAGGCTGTGAACTAAATTGTACCTTTAACTGCCTTATGAGCAACATATTAATGCAAATACATATCCCAAAATTTTAGACCATTAATTATCATTGTCAGTTTTGCTCCCTTTTCTGGCATCATTGCACTCATGGATTCCTGTGAGTCCACTGATGACAGTGCTAGGGGGATAATCTCTAAATGTTGTTGTTTTTTTTTCTTTGTCAGGGATTTGTTTTTGGCTGGGACATTTGCTTATTGAAGTGAATTTGGACAGCTTTTTCTTCCCCAATGCCTGCACAAATGCTGAAGCCAGTGTTCACATAGTTTTTTTTGTTATAAACATTGCTTTTGTGTGTACTGATTGAGCCAAGAATACCTTTAATGATTGTGAGATGAAGTGGAGTTTAAAATGACACATCTGGGACTTATCAGGTTTATACAATTTGGGTAACACTCATTGACCTTGCCCTAGTAACTAATATTCTTTGTTTTTTTTGCATTAGTTATGTAAGTTATTTTTTTCTGTAAGTCTTGTCTTTTTTGTGTGGTAATGGGCTGGTGATGGCCAATAATTTAATGGTTTTATTTTATGTTGACATTTTTGTGTGTGGTATGGGACTAATGATGTTTGTTTCTTTTGTTTTGTAGTAATAATTTTTTCAAGTGCTTAGTTGGTTCTGAATACACATTGGTGTATGATCAATAAAATTGTTCATATTTTCTTTAGTTACCTGTAAAAACTTGCCTGCGGATGCAGTTAACCTTGTAAGTGTTATTGTTTTTCGTTGATTAAATTAGGCAAAGGACATTTTACTTTTCCTAAATCCTCCCACCATAAGCCGAAGAGTAAGTCGTTAAAAGAGGCAGACTGGCTATGCCCCAGAGATCTTAAAGGTGAGAACCCAGTTTCAGATTGGTAGGAGCTGCCTATCTGACATAATCTCAACCACACTAAAATTGGTAACTTGCTCACCTCATTTCTCTCATTCTTAGCAGTGCAGGTGGTGCTGAAGTCAAAGGATTTTTATTAAGGCCCTCTGGGTGGTTCTCACTGGCAGCTAAATCTCCCATCTCCACAACCAGCCGCAGCTGCCGTGACCCCACTAAGAGTATCCGGTAGGTGAGTAACGCAAACGCATCTTTACACAGATACACTTACCGGCATCGCGCCCCCGTTTCACTGGTGCCCAGACCCGGGAAGATTGAAGGGAAACATCAATAGAGAGCATTAGCATTGACTAGAAGCCCCTATTCTCTTGCCGGTATTCCCAGCACTCACCACACTGCACAAGAACAGTTGAGAAACAGAATTATTCACACGAAGAGCGAACAATAGAGAATGGGTGACACAACAGGTCTTGCCAGTCAATTTACCACCACTATCACCACTGCTGTGGCTTCATCAACAGTCACTGTAAGCACAATAGCTAGTCCCATCTTGACTTCTGGCACTAATTTCCCATATAACCATGACAGGGGTGGCAGTAGGGAAATAGCTGCTACTTTACAGCAAATAGGAACAACCCCTGAGAGACCAGCATGTCAGTCTCCACCTATGGCAGGAACTCCTAAGGATGGGGCATTGACCAACCATCATTGGCAATTCTTCAGCAAATGGTTATGCAGAATGCTCAGACCATGGCCATGATGTCTCAAATGCTGGCTAATAGCCATACACCTAAGGTTCTTCCACCGAAAAATACTGCCTGAGTGAAGGACATGATTTTCATGAGTTTGTGTGAGAACCTTTGAGAAATATTTTGAGCAAGAATATCCAGGTTCCCTTGAAAGGATGGGATCCCTTTTAGCTAATTACCTCGATGGCTCTGCCTTAGAAATTTATCGAGTAATGCGGAAGTCTACTAGTGATTATGGGACACTGAAGGCTCATTTAATATCCTGGTATGAGAAAGAGCAAAGAAAGAAGAAGAAGAAAGTCAGAGTCAGGACTTTATGGAGGCTACCAAGCACTCGCATGAGACTGTCTCTGCTTATGCCCTTAGAGTAATAACCCTAGCCTGTCAGTGCTTCCCTGGTATGGATGTCACTCAACTCCGTATAGTTAAAGATAGGTTTATATCTGGGTTGCCCTTAGAGTTGAGGCAGGAGCTGACCAGGATCATCCATACCAAAGGACTTACTAGGAATGAAGATCTCGTGGGAGAAGCTTGTGGCACTAGCAGACTTAAATTCCACAGAGTCCCCTTGGCAGGTCAAGCTGGAACCACCACTAGAGGCACCCAAGAAACATCCCCACCAGTGGGTCAGTGGCAGACATCCCAATCCTCTGTGAAGCCCCAATCTGAAATGGCCAATGTGGCACATCTAGCACCAGCCCTTCCTACAGCTCAAGCAGCACCCCCATTGAATCAGTGTGCTTATCCACCTTCTTCATGGAATTGGCCACCTAACTATATTGAACAAATCCCACACCAGTCAACACACACACCACATCTGAGTTCACCACCAGTTGTATTAAAGCAAGAACTACCCATGGTTGCCATGGGTGCCCCTCAGTCACTGCAACAAACAGTCAAGGAAGGCTAAGGGGGCCCAATGGAAGAAAAGTGAGAACTGCAGCAAACTTCCCTAGGGGTCAGTCTCACCCACCAGCCAATAACTTTCAGCAAGTTGCAGCAGCACCAAGAGGCCACAGGACATGTACCCATTGTCAGCAGTCAGGGCATACAAAGGGTCAATGTCCCTCGTCCTTTATGTCATTGGTGTGGAAAGCGGGGTCATCTCCATCAAGATTGCTATACTGCCAGGAACATTTGCATACGTTGTAAGCAACATGGACATAGCCCTGCACAGTGTCCTACTCAGAAGAACTATTTAATGGAGAGGCCACAATGCCCAAGTTGTGGAGGACCACATTTGGGTCAAGATTGTATGAGTGACCAAGGGTTGGTCCCACCACCACAGAACTAGCACCAGAATTGGGAAACTAGATAGCTCTGTCATGGAAGGCCGCATGCCAGAGCTACCCCAGCATGCTAGCAATGAACGGCTTTTGGAGGCATCATTGCTTCCCAGGAAGCAACACCATCAGGGCAGTATCCATTAGCAAGTCAGATTGCACACAACTACCTTGAGGCCCCCCAGAGTGAGACGGAAGATAGACAGTGGAAGATGTTGAACAAGTTGGAACCCTAGAGAGGGATGAAGAGCAGCCAGTGAACACTGAAGATGAATTGGCTGAAGTTCTGGACCTGAGACAAGAGCAGCAATCAAGCAATGCCTTAGTCATCCGGCCAAGAATAAAAAGCTCTCCCCACACAGGCCCATTGTCAGCTCTTGTGGATACAGGTGCTGCAGTCAGTTTGATGTCAGCTTCATGTTACCATCAACTTCCCTCTGATAAATTCCCACTAAAGGAAGTACCTCTCAAGGGGATTAGGGGTATAGGTAAACACATTGTACCAGTTCTGGGTGGTTGTACAGTCACACTCATGTTTCCCAATTTTGAAACACAACCAATTGAGTTTGTGGTTGTGAGAGACCATGTCTCAGACTTTGATCTGATCTGTGGGGTAAACATGTTACAGACTGATAGTTTGCTTCCTGACTTGGCTAAACGAGAACTCCTCACTCGGAAGGGAAGCCAACTTATCACAGTTGCCCAAGATGCTCAACAGCCACTTCCAACCAGCCTTGAATGTGAAAGTGTGGAAGATGTTGAAGTTGCGCCCCGCACCTGTCAAATGATAGAGGCATGTTTCCGCCTCCAAGGATACAACCCTGATCATGAGTTAACTTATTTGGAAAGTAACTCCTCTGTAAAAGATTTGATTATACAACCTGGATTAATGAATGTCAGAGAAGACAACTTTTTGGTTGCGGTATTCAACCTTGGAGACTTCTCACAGAAGATCTCCAGAGGAAACTTAATTGGGAAGGCTATGAAATTGCAGGGTAAGGACTCACTGGTACATCTGGTGGACTTCACTGACAGTTCAAAAACTTCTAAAAATCAGGACTGGACTTCACAAATGATGGTTGATGCTTTTGAGTTGACAAATACATCTCTCTCAGCAGAACAAAGGACCAGTTAGTCCAGTTGTTGCTGTGCCACCAAGGAGCTATTAGTCATGGTGATGGGGATGTTGGCCACACAACCATTATCAAGCATCAGATTGAAACAGAACACAGGCTTCCAGTCCATATCCCAGTAAGGCGAGTCCAAGGACCTGTACTGCAGGACATTGAAGAGCACTGCCAACAGCTGGAGGAAGATGGTATCATCAGACGAAGTTTCTCCCCATACTCTGCACCTGTCGTGCCAATTAAGAAAAGTGATGGGTCAATACGGTTATGCATTGATTATCGAGAGCTCAACAAAATAACAAAACGAGATTGCTTTCCATTACCTAATTTGATTGACACTCTCTTCAATTTGCATGGAATGCAATACTTTTCTACCATTGATTTAGTCAAAGGGTATTATCAGGTTGAGATGGAGGAATCCAGTGTTGAGAAAACTGCATTCTCCACCCCTCTTTCCCATTGGGAATTTCTCAGAATGCCGTTTGGGGTGAAAAATGGTCCAGCTACCTTTCAACGAGCCATGATGATGGCATTATCTGGGATCCCATGGACTCAATGCATGGTCTACCTTGATGATATAATGGTAGTAAGCCGCACCTTCCCTGAACATCTTGAAATTCTGGGAAAGGTCTTACATGCCTTGGAATCTAATGGTTTTAAAATTAAACCCTCAAAGACTGAGCTTTGCCGAGAGGAAGTGACATTCCTGGGACATCAGGTGTCATCCAAGGGGATGGTCCCACTGGTAAAGAACCTAGAAGGTATTGCCAAGTTTCCAATCCCAAACACCATCAGAAGACTCCGCCAATTCTTAGGGATGGTTAATTTCTATCGCCGACACATCCAAAATTGCTCAGAGATAGCAAAGCCTCTTAGTGAACTTACAGGCCGCAAGACGCTGACTTGGACAGCGAGTTGCCAGACTGCGTTTGATAAACTAAAGGAGGCCTTAGTTAGTCCGATTTTGTTGACATACCCTGATAGGTCAAAGGAAGCTAAACCCCTACAGCTCCATGTAGATGCTTCTAACATTGGAGCTGGGGCTTGCTTGTCCCAAGAGCAGGAAGGAAAGAATAGGCCCATAGCCTTTGTTTCAACCACATTCAATAGGGCTGAACAAAAGTACTCCACCACTGAACGAGAATTAGCTGCTATTCGATGGGCTGTGAGGACCCTAAAACCCTTCCTTTATGGAATTAAAGTTAAAATTTTTACTGATCATCAACCTTTAACCTTCCTTTACAATATGCCATTAGTAAATAACAGAGTTGCTCGCACACTGGAAGAGCTGAGTAGCATTGAATATGAGCTAGTGTACATACCTGGGAAACAGAATTGTATTGCAGATGCACTATCCAGGTCTCCAATTGACAATTGTCAAGAATCATTGGATCAATATGACAACCGATCAAATGCCACTCCAAAAGGATTCATAAAGACTGAAGTCCCAGGGGGAGGAGATTCCCTCTTTTATTGTCTATCCTTGTGGAGTAGTGGCACAATGGATCATCATACGGAAATCAGAGAAGCAACAGTAGCAGAACTAATTAACAGGCGAAATAAGTATGGGATCTCTTCTGATAAAGCTATCACCCATCAGCTGAATCTGATGAAACATGTTGGTCAGATCCCAACCCCACGGTTGATCCAAGTTTATAGTGATATGAATAAGGTAGAGATTTGGGTATATCATGGAGATCGAGCTCCCTTAAAGTATGGTTCTGACAACTACCATGATCGGTGTTATCTGCAGTGCCTCGCTGGGATCCATTACAATTGGTTAAACCCTATACACCTACCTGGTCAATCAAATGATAAGCCTTCCCCTGAAATTCTAAATGTGAATAGGGAAACTGATAGCCCCTTTGAAGAATTTACACTGCTTGATGATAGCATGGAGGAGGACCTTGCACCTGACACAGAGGCTAGTGGGGAGGGGAATCTACCACCTGATAACCTTACACCACAATTGGAACTGACATCAGTTGTGGTGGACATCTGTCCAGTGATTCCTTTGAGAGAAGGAGAACAACTCCCAAAAGAAGGAGGGGCATTGTCCCTGGAAGATGTCATAACCTTACAAAAACTTGACCCTCACCTATGTCGCCTTAAAAAGGGGATTAAGCAACAATGGACAGCGAAATGATATACTGGAAACCTACAACCATATAAACGAGATCATCAGCAATTGGTAGTTATTGATGACATCATTTACCATAGGGGAAAAGACCACCACTTGCGTTGTGTTGTTGCCAAAGGTGTTGCTATAGATTGGGCTGTCATTTTTCACAAGGAGTTTGCTCACTTAGGGCGAAATAAATTGCTTGCCCTATTATTGGAACATTTTTGGTACCCACAGCTGCATCGCATAGTGACTGAGATAGTCACTTCTTGTGTGGAGTGTCAGAGAGCAAAGATTACCAATATTCTCCACACACCACCTGTGTTTAAGATTGTAACCCAACATCCTTTTGAGTTGATTGCAGCAGATCTTATCTCCTACCCTATCTCTCAAAAGGGGAATGTTTGTGCATTGGTGGTGGTTGACCATTTCTCTAAGTGGTTGTCCGTGGTCCCACTGCCCAATAAACGGGCCTCTACTGTAGCACAAGCATTCAAAACTCGAGTATATCCATTTCTGCCCAGGCTGCCTGAAAAGCTACTCAGTGATAATGGGCCTGAGTTCACAGCCCAGGAATTTGAAGATACCTTGCTTGAACTGGATATACTCCATGTAAGGACTTCTCCCTATTGCCCCACATCCAATGGGGCTGTTGAGCGAGTAAACAGGACACTAACCCAATATTTGCGGATGAGTTTGAACCAGGTTGAGACCTGGGATGACCATCTGCCCAGGGTGGTATCCATTTACAACAATACCAAGCATCAGGAGACTGGTATTTCCCCAGCAGCCTGTCTCTTATCCCAGACTCACATCTTCCCTCAGGGCCCTAGGATAGACCACCATCAGCTTCAATATCGGGATGAAGGCCACCCACGGTTCGAACCCTATCACTTAAACCAGCTGGTGGGGCTGAAAATACACTATCCTGGCAACCTGAGCATCAATAAATTCAAACCTCGGTATGCTGGACCATATTGTATAATTAAAGTGAACCCAAATGAAATTACTTATCAAGTTCAGTCAATGAACCCTCAGGAACCCACTATTTATAAAGTTCACCACAAACATCTGAAAAAGTGGAATGTGGCTCCACCATATCTTCAACAGAACCGCTACTACCAAAGGCTTTTGGGAGATGCCCATTATGAGGTTGAATTCCTACCACAACCTACACCTGTAGAGATGAGTAAGGGTCCATCTCTAATTGAAGAACCAAGCCATGATGAACCATTCTTTAAGGGTTTTCGCTTCAACCCATTACCTGTGGAGCGTCTGAGAAAAATTCAGCAGACTCTAGATCAGACTCTCCACAACCTGTATCAGTTGGAAGAGAGATTTCATGAACAGCCACCTCCCAGCAGAAATTCTTTGAGACAAGATAAGACAAGTGGGGAGGATAAAGTTAATGGGGACATAGAGAATGGATGCCCAGTAGCAATCTCATCCTTTGATTCAGGGCAGGAACTACCTTCCTCTGAATTGGAGCCAGTGAAACAAAGTCCCCTAACGTCTTTTCGATTTATTGCTACCAATAATCAATCATATTTAGTGGCTGTGGAACCTGAAACAGACTTTGCAGTGACACAATCTCCAGAATCTTCAGAAATGACAAGTGAGTTCGAACTTAGTGGCCTAGGAGGAGGACTGAGTCCAACTGATCAGCCAACTCACGCAAGGCGACGAGGGTCCCTCACTCTGGAACCATTCTCTGGTGTATTAAAGTGGGTAAAGAAAACATCATTGACACCTTCAAAAATTGATTTTAGAGGGTTCTCACCTGAATTCAAAACCTGCCTTTACCAGTTGTTACACAAGTAGGTATCCCCAAGAAGATGGGGAACCGACCATTCACAAGGTCACAGGGCAGATCTCAGGAATTGCTTAGGGTACAAAGTTCCCCACTTGAGAGGAAAACTAAAAGTAAGGTTACTGATTAGGTTAAGGTAAGATATGATTTGTAAAGTGTATTAAAGTCCCATACTATCACTCATCACTACTTATATACTTAGAGATAAAAATACCTGTGTTGTGCACCCCACAACAAGTGGGGAGGAGTGAGATGGTATGGTTAACTAAAAATGTTTTTCTTCTCTTTTTAATTGATAATAACAGATTTGAAATTCTCTCAATATAGAGAATGTTAAAAACTGAGGCAATCATATGCCTCAGTATAAAAGCTTTGAAACTCTCTCAGTATAGAGAACAAGAAGCAGCTTGAGGCAATCATATGTCCATTTCAAGAGACGGGAAAGCATCTCACTTCTCCTTGATGGTGTGGTAGGTGATCCAGTCTTGTTTTTACCATTGGTGTTTTGTATTGCTTAACCATTAGCTATAAGAACCATGTCTCACATATTTGGATCACTTAAAATTATCATGTAAATATCATAATCATTTCTGAATGCCTGATTTCCTTTATAAAGACCGTGTTGAAAAACCTAACTTCAGTTATCAATATGCATCACAATGGATTTTGAGCTTTCTCAGGCTGTGAACTAAATTGTACCTTTAACTGCCTTATGAGCAACATATTAATGCAAATACATATCCCAAAATTTTAGACCATTAATTATCATTGTCAGTTTTGCTCCCTTTTCTGGCATCATTGCACTCATGGATTCCTGTGAGTCCACTGATGACAGTGCTAGGGGGATAATCTCTAAATGTTGTTGTTTTTTTTCTTTATCAGGGATTTGTTTTTGGCTGGGACATTTGCTTATTGAAGTGAATTTGGACAAAGCTTTTTCTTCCCCAATGCCTGCACAAATGCTGAAGCCAGTGTTCACATAGTTTTTTTTTTATAAACATTGCTTTTGTGTACTGATTGAGCCAAGAATACCTTTAATGATTGTGAGATGAAGTGGAGTTTAAAATGACACATCTGGGACTTATCAGGTTTATACAATTTGGGTAACACTCATTGACCTTGCCCTAGTAACTAATATTCTTTGTTTTTTTTGCATTAGTTATGTAAGTTATTTTTTTTCTGTAAGTCTTGTCTTTTGTGTGGTAATGGCTGGTGATGGCCAATAATTTAATGGTTTTATTTTATGTTGACATTTTTGTGTGTGGTATGGGACTAATGATGTTTGTTTCTTTTGTTTTGTAGTAATAATTTTTTTCAAGTGCTTAGTTGGTTCTGAATACACATTGGTGTATGATCAATAAAATTGTTCATATTTCTTTAGTTACCTGTAAAAACTTGCCTGCTGATGCAGTTAACCTTGTAAGTGTTATTGTTGTTTCGTTGATTAAATTAAGCAAAGGACATTTTACTTTTCTTAAATCCTCCCACCATAAGCCGAAGAGTAAGTCGTTAAAAGAGGCAGACTGGCTATGCCCAGAGATCTTAAAGGTGAGAACCCAGTTTCAGATTGGTAGGAGCTGCCTATCTGACATAATCTCAACCACACTAAAATTGGTAACTTGCTCACCTCATTTCTCTCATTCTTAGCAGTGCAGGTGGTGCTGAAGTCAAAGGATTTTTATTAAGGCCCTCTGGGTGGTTCTCACTGGCAGCTAAATCTCCCATCTCCACAACCAGCTGCAGCTGCCGTGACCCCACTAACAGAGTATCTGGTAGGTGAGTAATGCAAACACATCTTTACACAGATACACTTACCGGCATCGCGCCCTCGTTTCAATATGCCATGCTGCAAGCCCCATAAGCATTATACAAATCCCTGAACTTTCCCATTAGATGTTTTCCAAGTGTTCCAGTCCAGTCTCTCCGTTCACAAGTAAACTTGGCTGAGCAATGACGTTCAAAGGCTTCTAGATATTCAGGAAAAGATCTTCCACTTGACACATCAAATTCATCAAGATCTGGAGCACTGGTAGGATAAACTCCTGGTGCCATCCTTGAACCGTTGTTACTCTTGAAAGTGGAGGAACGCATAGTACGTTTAACCCTCCTCTCAGCATCTGGAAGACTGGAGGTCTTATCTGAAGAACTGGAACTGGAGCTGGTTGATCTATTGCGTTGTGTCTTGATGGGTTTAGGAGATGCCAGCTTTGTCTTTTCTTTCTTGAAAGTTCGTGTTCCTCTGCTGGTACCTTCTTCCCTGTTCGAGACATTCTCTACATCATCCAGATTCTCAAGTTCAGGCATTGAGTCATAAGAATCTCTCTCTAGATTCAGCCTATCCTTCTGCTGCTGTTTCCTCATCAGTTGGTCCACCTGTTGCTGCCAATATGAATTCTGAAGATTCAATTCAGTGTTTTCCCTTGATAATTGGTCATACTTAGTCCTTAATCCTGTGTCTACATCCTCGAGTTGTTTCCACTTATGTTCCCATGCTTGCTTTGACTCTTCCATGGTCTTCTGCTGCTGGGTCATGAGAGCCATAAGCTGACTGATCTGGTCTTGCAATTCTTGAGACTCGGCCATCTCGGGTATCTCGCTGGGTGCCTCAGTAAACTAGTCGGCGTAATATCCCGGGTCTGGGCACCAAATATGTTGCGGGGAAAGCGAATGAACTTAACTAGACTACCGTAACTTGGCTACTTTTTGATGACGGGAAACGAGAAGGTCCCGGGCGGTGAAGTTTTTCTCACCTCCACTGACTGTCACTGAGGGGCAAACGAGACTCCCACACGGCTGAACCAAGAAATGGACTCGACCCACTAGCTATTCCAAAGATTAACCCTGTGTCTGAGTCGGGTCCACTTGAAAACCTGGAAAGCCCTGGCTTCAGGAAAGGTGTGTGCAATGTGCACCCAGCAATACTTGAGGACCAACTGAATATGGGCCTACGCAACCAGCAAGCAAGATTTTAGCAAACTGGCTGTGGAGTAAACCAAATGTGACTGGACGAGAAAAGCAGATATTACCCTCTGAATTGTAAGTCCTTGAAAGTGACAACCCCAGTCTATAAGGACAAAGGCTAAAAAAAAACTAGTTGGTAGAATTCTAAGGGTTTATTAGCAATCAACTTGAATTATTTACAAGAACTAGAATGGGTTATGAGCTTGCATCTAAACATGGCTTAAGATCAAGAAATGGAAATCCAACTTGAATTATTTACAATTACAATGACAAAAAATACTGGACAACAAAAATGGAATTTCCATTAACAGAAAAAAAAACTTTAACCTATACCAGAATGGTACAATTAGAAAACACAATTGACCTCACTGGACCTAACATCCTTAAGCTAGAATTGAGGTCAATCCAATCATACCTATCTATTATAGTGAAGCCATGGAGAAACTAAACCTGAAGCTAGAAATACCTTAACCTGCAAACCGTTATGCACAGGCAATGTCCATCATCACAAGGCACTCTGTTTTTTTCTTGAACTTTTCATATTCTTAAATTTAGTTGGCAGGCTAGAACTTCCACAAGCGGAAGCCAACTATGAATTGAATATTTAAGGCAAAGTTTTCTGACAAGAATGGAACTAAACCAGACTACTGAGCTAGTCAGGCATTAAGCAAGACTAACTCCGCCCATATGGGGGTTGCATCCTGAAAAAAAAGGAGAAAAGATGTTATTCAAGAGAACCCCACTACAATGACACCCCCAGTAAGAAGGCCATTTTTTCATCAATGTTTCTCCGCGCCCTTAGGATCGGCAGTCCGGAATACATCGGTGCCGAATTGGAAAAAATCAACGGTATTGGAAGTGATTTGTGTTATCCATCTGCGTTTATGGAATCTTGTCTCAACAAGGCAAAACGAACTTTCTATCGTGTCAATAATAACACTCGTACTTTGTCAAAAAATATTTTAGTACTTCCATTTTTCCCAGGCTTTTTGGGCATTGCTAATGTACTTAAACTTTTGGATATTAATGTAGTATTTTCATATAACAATATTGTGAAAAATATCATAGTAAAAAATAGCCCTACCAATAATTCAGGCATTATCTATAAAATTGGTTGTAAACAATGTGATTCCTTTTACATAGGTCAGACGGGAAAGGATTTGCACACACGTATAAAACAGCATCAATATTCCGTTAGAACAGGACAGTTGTCCAGTGCCCTTTTTGTCCATTTGTCAGAGTTAGCCCACTGTATTGATTGGAATAATGCTTCAGTTTTATTCCATTCAAGCAACATTGTTAATAGAAATATTCTTGAGTCTGCCATTATCCAACTTTCAAATAACTTCAACATAAGCAAAGGTCTTTTTCAACTCGATCCTGTTATTTTGAATTCCTTTAAAACAGATTTAGATAAGAAGGGTAAAACATTAAATCTTTGGTAAACTTATCTTCTACTTTATTAACTTTTAATTTGCATTTTATTTTTTTATATATATCGAAACCTGACCATAGGCAGCAGTGTGTTAAAACCCGGGCAGAGTTCCAGTATAAATTTGTATTTTTATAATCCATTTGATCTTGTGCTAAAAATTGATTAACTTTTAATTTGCATTTTATTTTTTTATATATATCGAAACCTGACCATAGGCAGCAGTGTGTTAAAACCCGGGCAGAGTTCCAGTATAAATTTGTATTTTTATAATCCATTTGATCTTGTGCTAAAAATCGATATTTTTCCTTACAAATCTGTACGCCTCACTGGTAATCCTTTAAGGTTTTAATTTTTTATTTTTACTTCTCTGTTTATTGTATATACAGTATATGTATGTATGTATGTATTTGTATATATAGATATGTATGTGTATATATATATGTATGTATATGTGTGTGTGTATGTATGTTATTTATTTTTTCTTTTTTTCTTTCTGTAACCTATATATAGGCTTAACCTTTTTATGTACTTCAGTGTTCCTGAGGATGTCATTAGACGAAAGCGCTTGAGCACCATTTTGTGTTTCCTTTCCTTCGTGGTTTTATTCATCATATATATATATATCGTAAAGAAACGACGCTTGTATAGGAGATATTCCGCGCAAGACGAGAGAGAGAGAACGGAACAAATGAAAAAATGAGGTAACCACCTGGGAATCGAACCCGGGATCTTCCGATTGCCGGTCAGACGCGATACCATTACACCATGGACCTCACTCTTCCAAATGCCGTAATTCTTCTACATACTCGCAGAAACCAATGCCCCAAGGGGGCACCTCCCGCATGCCGTAACATTATATACCTTCAACTGCAAAGAACACGCAGTATAAATAACGTAAAGAAACGACGCTTGTATAGGAGATATTCCGCGCAAGACGAGAGAGAGAGAACGGAACAAATGAAAAAATGAGGTAACCACCTGGGAATCGAACCCGGGATCTTCCGATTGCCGCTCAGATGCGATACCATTACACCATGGACCTCACTCTTCCAAATGCCGTAATTCTTCTACATACTCGCAGAAACCAATGCCCCAAGGGGGCACCTCCCGCATGCCGTAACATTATATACCTTCAACTGCAAAGAACACGCAGTATAAATAACGTAAAGAAACGACGCTTGTATAGGAGATATTCCGCGCAAGACGAGAGAGAGAGAACGGAACAAATGAAAAAATGAGGTAACCACCTGGGAATCGAACCCGGGATCTTCCGATTGCCGGCAATCGGAAGATCCCGGGTTCGATTCCCAGGTGGTTACCTCATTTTTTCATTTGTTCCGTTCTCTCTCGTCTTGCGCGGAATATCTCCTATACAAGCGTCGTTTCTTTACGTTATTTATACTGCGTGTTCTTTGCAGTTGAAGGTGTATATATATATATATATATGAAAATTATTTCACGAAAGTAACACGTGAAAAATATTTATGATGAATAAAACCACGAAGGAAAGGAAACACAAAATGGTGCTCAAGCGCTTTCGTCTAATGACATCCTCAGGATGTTTCCTTTCCTTCGTGGTTTTATTCATCATATATATATATGAAAGTCATCCCTAATTTATTGACAGTGTATAAGCAAAATGATGTATTTCCAGACTACCTGTAGTTTAGAAATTTTTTTTATATATATCTGTAGACTGAACATGGAAAAAGCACTGTACAGTATTTGTAAACTTAAGTGGAATAGAATTTAAAGAAGACTACATTTTAAGGTAGAATAACAAACAAACCCAGAATAAAATTTTAAAAATTTCTGCTATCAATACCTTACCATTTTTCTCATTTTGTAGTTATAATTTCAATGTTTCTCCAGTATGACTCTTTACAGTCCAGTTTAGTTTTCTTGTCCTTATTACTGCAAGTAAGTATCATTGAGTTTTCTCCCCTCTGTTTGTGTTAATACAATTACCATCATTATTTATATTATTATTATTATTATTACCCATATTAATATGGGTATTATTCTTAATTCCAGACAGAATACTGTACCATTGTTGTTCTCACTCAAGTTTGATTTTAACCATTTGATTTTTATTTTCTTCTGAATGCTATAATTTCACTAATTCCTTTTTTCAAAACTTTCCATTTCATTATTTATAAACTAACTATATTTCATGATTTTCTACACTTTTATTTCTCTCCATGTTTGCATTTCTGTATCTTATTATATACATAGTATTTTATGTGCCCAAAACTGTATTTTAACGTACATCTTGTGTATGTACTCGTATATAATTGTTCACCTAATATATATATATAAGCTGGGCCAAAGAAATAAGATTTTTATAAAATTAAAAACTCTGATGCAATTTAGAGATAGCCCTTAATTAACCTAACCAAACCTATTACCAAGTTATTATGAACTCCAAATTTTGCCACCTATTCTTACCTTCTATAGAGTGTAGAGATGAGTTAGTTTCTTCTTCTAGAAATGCCCCAAACAAAATATGGAGGTCTGGTGCTAGTGTCTCAAGCAACTGATACAATGAGAAAATGGATCCCTCCAATGTGTAGAATGCTGCATAGCGCTGCTAAACCTGTGGTAGGCAACCTTTTTTTGAAATTGGGTCAATTTGATTTATTGGTAATTTGATAATGGGTTAGTGTTCAAAATTTAAATCAAAATACACTATTTTTGGTACATTTTAAAATAAAAAACGTGTGTAATAATACTTATTATTTTGTATATATACGTTACTATATATACAATTGACCCATGGGTCAGAGGTTGCCAATCACTGTGCTAAACAACCAGCAAAATGTTAACACCTTTGTAAAAAGCCTACCTGCCTAGGTCTATAAGCTAGCTTCTGTGGGTTATGTGTAATGCTTCCCATTACTATTATTAATTTTATCTAATTTTTAGGAAACTGTGAAGAGTACTTTAATATTTAATAGGGTATGTTATTAAGGCTTTTAAAATAGTCCTGTAGGCCTTTCATTTATTAGGTACCTAGGCTGTTCCAATGATAGGCCTACTACACTCACTTCAGTTGGATTAAAAACCAAGTATTTTACAATTTTTATGTATTTTACATTTAATAAAGCACCTCCCATAACTTAACTTAACTCTACTAAGTTTGTAAGCAGTTCTCCAATAGTTTATACAAGTCATTTAATGTTAAGACAAATGACTTCATACCTACAATTGTCAAATTATATCTGTTTCAGAATATAGGAATAGCTAATACAATTGAATGATGTATGTACACAGTTTTGTAATTTGAAGAAATTCCTATACATAATGTTGTTACATCAGTTGCATCATGAGTGTGGGTGAAGCATCACAAACTTTGTCCCTGAACTGCATCTGGATAGTAAAGTTTTGCCAAACTATGGTACCTATTTGATCTGGTTGTCCATAATTGGTTAATGTGTAAACTAGGGCTTTAGGCTTTAGACCAGGACACTAGTTTTAATAGAATATTTAAGTCAGCAACAATAGGCACTGTAACATACTCATTAGCTACTGTATTTGTTTCTTGACTTAGTAATAGGTTAGGTTAGGAAATTAATCATAGATTCTGACCATGAATGTTGTCTGGTTTTTCTGTAATTTTACTTTTCCATTTCTTGATGGTTATTCATTTTATTTCAGGCTTTTAATTCCAAAGCATATAATTAGAATGGACCAATATTGTAAACCAATAGTGGAAGAAGAAATAATTACTAATGGTTCATTTCTGAACAGTATGGGTAATGCAACACCTTTCCCGAACATTGAGGAAAGTGGGCCTTTGGGCTTACATTATACTCAGACAAATGAGCCTGTGAAATCTGGGCCTGCTACTGATCGTGCACATAGTGTAGTGATGATTATGCATGAACTTTTTCCAGATAGTGTTAATGACCTAGTTCCTGAAAGGTTTGCGAATTTAACAGCTATTATAGGTAACATATTAGAGAACTTGAGTGCAGTTGAGGCTGTTGGTTTGAAAACTAGATTAAAAGGTCATGTTGGTATATATGATGATGGATATCCTTGGATTGATTTTGAAGCTGCGTGGCTTTTGAACCTTCATTCAGATTTATGGAAACCTAGTATAGCACAACCTTTGCCAATGTCTCCGGCTCTAAGTCCCAAAATTAAGGTTGCTCTCCAGGAAGGAAGATATGTTCCTATGCAACATATACTTCATGGTTTGGCTATTGCTCAGTTCAATCCTAATATTGAGGATTATCCTTTGGCTTTCACGCAGCCAATACCATTTGAATTTGTGGGAAGAATAAAGAGAAGTGATGTTATTAGAGGAGTTGGTGTTCATGCCCTTTTTTTGGGTTCAAAGTTTCCATTGTTGGCTGCTCGTATTCCCAGTGTCATTGATGAACTTTGGCGTTTTATGCTCCAAAAGAGGTTTTCCGCAATGGCTGGAATGGAACTTTATAATGAGTTTTTCTTTGATTTTAGTCGACAATTAGGGAATGGAGTTGTACCCTCAATAGATCACATTCCTCCTGTTATATATGATAGAGTGGCTGCAAAATATGTACCTGATTTACAAATATATTCAACTTAATAAGCTGTCAACATTATTTGTTCATATGAAGTTTGATTCCTGTTTTATATATATGATGTATACTGTATATAGACAATTAGACATACCAAATTAGTAAACATGAATTTATTACTCCAGTAGCTTAGGCCTACACTTTATGGACTTATTAAAAAATGTGATAAGTAATTTTAATACTGTATATATTGTATATAGAATGGAGCTCTGAATGCAGACTGAAGTAGCTGTTCAAAAGATCAGATTAACATTTGATCCAAATCCAACTGGTAAAAATTTGTTTCAAACTGAATCCAGTTAATATAAAATCAAGTACAGTAAATACTCGATGAGTCGGAATTCGGGATGAGTTGGACTCATCCTCTGTCAAGTGCTATTATTCTTTTGTTTATTTTACTGAGAGAAGTGTTTTTTAATACTGTATTGTATGAAAAGGTAAACAATAAAATTTTTTGCATTTCACGCTCAAAATAATTCCAGCAACAGTAAGTAGAACAAAGTTTTATTGTTTTTTAATGTTTATTTTGTTTATTTTGAACATTGTATTAGACTCTCACTAATCAAACTTAAAAGGTTAGAGAGTATTTATGCCTCTTTAGGGGTAAATAGGGGGGGTAATTAAGGTAATTCGTGATGAGTCGGACTGTCTAGAGCCCAATATAGTCTGACTTATTGAGTATTTACTGTACAGTATTTTAATCCATCTTTAATTGTAAGAATGATGAATGAAGACTTTATTTATTTATAATAATATAGTAATTATTAAAAGATCTAAAAAATTGAAGCTTTTTAGGTAACTTAAACTTTAATTAGCCTTTCCTCTGAATAAGGGCATTATTGAGATAGATACTTTTTTTACTTGAAAAGACATGTTTATAACCCATCAGTGCTGATGGGGGTTCTCTGAGACTGATTAAAATTGTTTGATGTTGGCACTTTAATCAGGAAAAACTGGTAATGTGGTGGATGTTAAAGAGTTGAGTATATATAGAGAAATAAAAGTAATTTTTCTTTAAATATAAGAATTTAAAATTCTATTTAAGTTTTGCACAGCAAACATGTCAGCTCTATGGTTGCCAACTTCCCCCCCCCCCCATTCACTCCCCTCTCCAAATAAATATCTTTAATTATTTTTGCTGAACATACCTGGATTATGACAGTTTCCTAGAAGTATAAATGTGTTGTTATTGTTTTCAAAACCTCATTAATGAACATCTGAAGGAATAATGTATAATTAATAAAGTATGTACATTTCAGTTCTACTTCTCTTCCAATCTGACATTAAAGGGATTGTCATCTGTAGGCTATGCAAGTAAAAAATTCATGGTAAGGAAATCCAAAGTTGATGTTAATCCAGACCTGCTGTGTAGGTTTTGTTTTAGATCAACTATGTCAGTATGGGAAAAAAATGTAGGCTGTTAAAATTGAAAATGTAGGCCCTAAGGCATCCTACATAGTGTTCATACTTTAGTGAATTATAAAATGAGGGATAGTTGGTAACCCTGGACTTCAGCTTGTGCCAAATATTATTGTAATAATAAGAACTCTGTAATTATTAATATATAAAATTCAGATTTGTCTGTTTTAACCCTTTCATAATGTATGGCAACATATGTGAACATTAATGTGAATAGCATCTTTGCCCCTATGAAATAGTAATTTCAAGATGATTTTCCCACAAAATTTTTCAAACCTTTAAGTACAGTATACTTCAGGCATGAAAGGGTTAAATTAACTCTTTATTTCTACAGATATCTGTAGTAAGGATAAAGAATATGATAAAATCAACTGATCTCCATAAAATAAGAATTATAAAAGATTGTATATATATATATATATATATATAATATATATATATATATATATATATATATATATATACGTATATATATATATATATATCGAGGTGTGATCAAAAGTTCGGTAAATAGTCCCGTGACTAATGAATGCATGTCACTAGGTGATGTCAGTGTATATGGCTGATGACATCACCTTGGCCACTTGCCAGATGCCAACAAACACTATTCAACTACGCACCAGTGCACCGTGTCATTGCTTTGTGTGAGGGTGTTTTTGTGGCATCTGGCAATTTTGCAGAAAATGTCAAATTTGAGCAACATGCAAACATCAAATTTTGTTTTAAACTTGGTAAGATGGCTACAGAAATGCACGGAATGCTTGCAGCTGTCTACGGAGATGTTGTTACAAACAAGACTGTTTGCAAGTCTTTTGGAAGGTTTCGAGAAGGAAATGAGTCTTTGAAAGATGATGAAAGAAGTGGTCATCCATCCATCTTGCATGTAACAACTTTATCTCTGTAGACAGCTGCAAGCATTCCATGCGTTTCTGTAGCCATCTTACCAAATTTAAAACAAAATTTGATGTTTGCATGTTGCTCAAATTTCAACATTTTCTGCAAAATTGCCAGATGCCACAAAAACACCCTCACACAAAGCAATGACACAGTGCCCTGGTGGGTAGTTGAATGGTGTTTGTTGGCATCTGGCAAGTGGCCAAGGTGACGTCATCAGCCATACACACTGACATCACCTAGTGACATGCATTCATTAGTTGCAGGACTATTTACCAAACTTTTTGATCACCCTCATGTGTAATATAGATATATATATATATATATATATATCTATATATAATAATATATACAGTATATATATATTTGACTGTGATATATATAAAATATGGTAAACAGTCATTTATACAGAAAACTGAATTTCATGATGGGAAAAGTTTTTGTTTTAGGCTAAAAATGGATTGGGTTGTTTAGTTTAATATCAGTCCATCTTTTAACATAAAACTTGATTCTGACCTTATGATAGTCTTTGTATACATTATAAATGCGTGCTTATTGGGTGCTTTAATTTCATAAATACTGTATAAATGATTTTAGGACAAAGTTAAAACCACAGCTAAAAGTTAATTTAGTGTGTGGTAGGCCAACTATGTCATGAAATTTATTCAAGAAATAAATTAATTAGCCTGAGAAATAAGGTATTTCATTTTAATCCAAAATTTGTATAGGAAAATATAATAACCTGGAATGTATCTTGTTTCTGGAGACTAAGGTTTGAAAAAAATAAACTTTTTGAACCATTGATTCCTTTACTTCAAATACTGAAGCACACTGACCTCAATATTCATATAATACATATTATTTCAGTGATATTTGTGACTGAAGGCCATTTGCAAATGTTAGGTTTCATGTTGTCATCATCTTAAACTTTAGTAAATTTATTACATTTGATCTACCATTCTTGGTTTCCATTTTTGGAAAAATTAGGCAATGCATTATTACTGCACAAAATATTTTAAATCTGAAGATGACACTGTTTCCAGTTTATTTTTAGAGCATAGTTTGGGACTGGGAAGTTTTTTTTTTTAGTTTTGTGGTGGTCAACAGTAAAGTATATGAATTTTAAAACATATCATTCTAATTTTTGTGTATAATGAAGGGTTTATTAATGTTGAACTTGTGGTCAATTTTTTTTAAAGATTGAAAGTGGTGTTTTTTGCTATTTAGGCTTTTTGGTTTGTATTTATTCAATCAGCTTCTGAGAGTGCATTCTTGAAGTTGGAGTTTATTTTTGTTTTAGGGTTGGCAAGAGTGAAGTACAGTAATACCTTGAACAGTGCGGTTTTGATTAGCGCGGGTTTTGATGTAGCACAGTTTGTATTTTCGTCAATTTTTTTAAATTTAGCATGCAATTTTCCTATTGTTTTCGAATTTCTTTTCGGTACTATTTCATTTGATGAACTTTCGACTTTTATTCGAAAAATTCCGGAAACAATTAACCGCACTGTGCAAGGTATTGCTGTAGTTGAATTTTAAAGCATATTTATATTATACAGTACTGTACTTATATAATGACTTATTTCCCATTCTCCATAGGGTGGGCTAACGCAAGGGCTAATTGATATTCTCAATCTTTCATCTAGGTACTCAACTGGTCAACTCTGGAACAACCTTCCTCATTCCATCTTTCCTCCTGTCTATGATGACCAATCTTTCAAAAGTAGACTGTTCAGGCACATGGGCGCCCGCAGGATTTTTTCCAAGGGGGGCCAAAATTTAATGTATTAATAGGTAGGGACCGGAGCAAGCAAAAAACTTTTGACCCCTTAGGAACCAGCAGGTTAATTCTAAGCAAGTTTAGTGTTGCATTTTCTGTAATGGAAAATGCAAATATATATTGTATATACATACAATGCACATGATAACAATCATTTATTTATTTATAACAGAAACATGATAGAAATGAAGAAAAAAGCACACTGAAGGTAGCAACCTTTTATCATGCACACAAATAAAAATTTTCACCCTTTAGGAGGCAGTTGGATACTTTTCGGCAAGTTTAGGATATAAATATTTTCTTAGAAAATATTTAATATATTTTCTTGGCATTTCCAGGGGTGGGGCAAGCGCCCCCCCTTGCCCCTACCTGCGGGCGCCCATGTTCAGGCATCTCGAAAACTTTAGATCTTAATTTCAGCTTTTTTTTTCTTTTTTTTTCCTCTCTCTCTCTCTCTCTCTCTCTCTCTCTCTCTCTCCTGCTATTGGGGAGCCAGGTGTTTTAGTGGACATTTGCCGTTGCTCCCTCCTTTCTACACACACACACACACACACACACACACACACACACACACACAAGGATGCATATAGGATCACTAATAGCACTCTCACCTCAAGGATCCATTGTTCTACTTGGGGCATTTCAGGAGAGATCACCCAATGCATGTCACCACTCTGACTCGGATTTTGATGAAAATTGACATATGGGGTTCTTCTGGGTGCTGATTTCACAGGTCAAAATAAAAAAGTTCTATGACCCATAGTTTTTGAGATATGGGCCTGTAAAATCTTGGGGACCCCACTTTACCACCTAACTTTAATGGGCAATAACTCCCAAACATCTTACCGTAGACCTATAAAACTATACATTTTTAGAATCAGCATGAAGAGATCTATTAAATGATACCACATTCAAATGTGTAGAACAATAATGAAAATTCCCCCCCCCCCCCCTTTTTTTTTGACCCCCACCCCACTAGGCAGTGAAATAAAAAAAAAAAATTTCATTTATTAAACTTCGATTAATTGTTAAAAGATACAAACAATGAAAAACGTGGGTATCAAGTTGCAAGATATTTTAAAAATTATTGAAAAAATATGTACATTGTGAAATTTTGACATTTTTATGCCTGCAGACTGAAATAGAGAACTACAAATGATATATTCACATGGATGAAAATAAACAGCAAAAATACAAATTGAACACATATTACATCAAGTTGATTCATAATTACACGAGTTTTTTCAACTCATTTTCTGGGAAAACATATTGAATATGCATTGTTCCTGGCTTTAAAGTTGGTGTGCTTAATAAACCTAAAATTTTATCTCTTGATATGTGGCATGTATCTCTAATTTGTGGAAAGTAATAGTAAACACTATATCATGATGGGTGCAAAAAGCTAACCTCAAAGTCATCAAATTCCTCATTATAGGAATGTACAAATCCCAACCATTTCTGATCATTGTAAGTACAAACTATGTACTCTCCTATTTTTGGATTAACTTCAACATTATCTTCACCCAGAAAAGCTTTGCTTATAATCCTCACCTCACCAACTTCATCAGAAGATAATTCAAATGTTTGTTATTTGCATTAATAGGTACAAATTTGTGGAATTTTTGTGTTCCTGTTAGCCGCATACTTTTTTCATGTCACTTAAAAATTTTTCCATAGCTTCAATTTCTTCAGAATTTATTAAAAAAAAATTTATGCTGTCACTTATATTGTTTGAACAAAATTCAAACGTGTCTTCTGGTGTTAATATTTGATTTGTGAATGTTCTCTGCATACTCGCTCTGGCTACAGATCTTTTCACTGTACCACCAATCCCATCACAAGCGCTCTTACCATGGCTTGTGGCAAAGAAATGCCACTCACATTCCAGCCCAAAATCTTCATGTTTACAAATGTTAACAAAGTTGAAATGATTTTTATATTGTCCTGTACATCCGTCAGTAAAATGTAATTTTTTGATATGAAGGTGGGATTTTCTAATAATAGGTATGAGTGTATTTAAAAAAGTGTAAACCATTGTAGTGTTATGTTTTGTATTTGGAGATAAAAAACAATAACTTGAATGTTTTGTTTCATTACTTTCTGGTTCCTTATAATATAACACAAAGGGATGCACTGTGCATTGGGTATTTTCCCAATGAAAACCTTGGGCTGCATCCTGTACTTCAAATGAGTAGTTTTCTGAAAAGTCACCAAGAACTACAGTTGTATGGCTATTTAAATTATTCTTCAAGTTTTTTAGAAATGCACTCTGATTCTTTGCTATAAAGTGATGACGTGTCAATTTGACAATTTTTGTGCTTAATGAATTTATAAAATCATCTACAGATTCTGTTTTTTCAACCATATCACATTGATCTGTAGTAACCCATTGTTTATATTTTATTTCCTTACATTCAGGATCGTTAACACTTTGAAAAGTGAGCAAAAAATTCTTAATACCTTGTTCTTTTGGACAAAGATTACATATTTGCATCATGCAATTCCTGTTGTTGACATCACACACTGCTTTCTCCATAAGAGTTGTGTATTCCAACCCTTTGACACCCAAAGCTGAGAATTGTATTTTGGCATTCTGGTGGTATGTACATACACACACAGAATAGGTACCAGCAGCTCCAGCTAAAACACAATGTCTGAGGAGAAGGCTGGCAAAACTAGAGCAGCCAATTTGGGGACTATCTGGATTATTTTTATAGAGACTAAAAGCTTCTTTCAGATTCATTAACACCAGTCTTTTCTGCACAGATTCTTTATACCCACTTTCATTTCTGATACTCAGGCAGTCTTTTGTACCTGGGCACAAACGACTAATTTCATCCAATTCAAAAAATTTCTGAACAGAATCTTTAGTACCTTTAGTTATTACTTTTCCTTTTGACATGGGTTCAATTTCAGGAATAATTCCAAGTCTTTGTTTTATATTTCTTTTCTTAACTAAATATTCAGTTGTCTGAAATAGATTTATAGTTTTTGATATGGTAAATGGAGATAATGTCAATATTTTGAGTTTCCTCTCATAACTGTCAGTAGAATGGAAAGCTTCAACCAGTTCATTCATGAGATGAATCATTGACCTGAAACAAATTCATGAATGTATAATAGCTATAAACAAAACATTACATGTGCACATTAAATTTTTTGGATTATAATATTGATTTAAAGTGTAACAAAATGAGCATTCTTTGAGATAGTCAAATTAAACCAAAAATTATTTTGTGACCAAATGAATTCCAAATGATTTAATGGGCCCATTGATCTCCAATCTTTGGGGAGTTGTGCTTCTAGTTTCTACTATCAAAGGTGAATACCTACATTTTGTTTTTATGCTTTAGTTTTAGTTTAGGTATATTCCTACTTAATAATAGCGTATTATTTTAAAATTCGTACCTTTGAGTTTCATGATCCAACTTTGTAGCTTTTGATGGGCTTGGGATCTCAATTTCTAAACTTGTTTCTAGCTTTTGTTTTAAAGAATGACGTGCTTTTTCTATTGTTTGAATAGCTTTTGCTTCTTTTCTTGAGGAACCCAAACCATCTGAAATTTTTTAATTAATAAATATTTGACTCCATTTGATATGTATGGACAATAATAATTAATATGGCAACATATTAATTTCATAAGTTTAATAAGTTTCATAAATTTAATATGTCAACATATTAATTTCATTAGTTTAATAAGTTTCATAAATTTAATATGTCAACATATTAATTTCATTAAGTTTTTCAGCAACTGCTGAAAAACTGTCTTGAAAGTAAATGCATTATAAATAAATAATATAAATAAAAAAATTATAAATATAAAAAGTACCTATCATTAAATACTTACACTTCTTCACTGGAGTCACAGCAAGACTTTCTAGAACTTGAGAAACCTCTTCTTTGGCATTACTTGATATACTTGGATCATATTCCTCACTTTCTGAAATAACATTCTCAGAAGACTGATTGTGATCAGACTCTTCACTTTGTGATGTTGATAGCAACTCTGGTCTCTGGGTCAATAATTTTCTACAGTTGCTACATAGTACAGTATTCCTTTGTAGTTTCCATTTACATCGATCATAAAGTGATTGGCTGATGGTTCTTATATCCTTGTGTATCTTTTCCTTATGTTTTTGTAAAGGATCGTTACAGTATCTAACCATTTTTCATTACTAAAAATACACAATTGTAAATCTCAAAAATAAGATATGATTTGACTCAAAATAAGCATAATTAACAAACATTTGAGAGAGAGACTGCGTGAATGAGTTATACATAGAATGTAAATATATCATTTGTAGTTCTCTATTTTAGTCTGCGTAAAGATGTCAAAATTTCAATGTACAAATGTCAATGTACATATTTTTTCAATAATTTTTAAAATATCTTGCAACTTGATACCCACGTTTTTTATTGTTTGTATCTTTTAACAATTAATGGAAGTTTAATAAATGAAAAAATTTTTTTTGGATTTCACTGTAGGTGGGGTGGTCAAAAATAAAAATAAAAAAGGGTGGGTGGAATTTTCATTATTGTTCTACACATTTGGATGTGGTATCATTTAATAGATCTCTTCATGCTGATTCTAAAAATGTATAGTTTTATAGGTCTACGGTAAGATGTTTGGGAGTTATTACCCATTAAAGTTAGGTGGTAAAGTGGGGGCCCATATCTCAAAAACTATGGGTCATAGAACTTTTTTATTTGAACCAGTGAAATCAGCACTCGGAAGAACCCCATATGTCAATTTTCATTAAAATCCGGGTTGGAGTGGTGACAAATTTTTTAATTTTTGGGTGATTTGTCCTGGAATGCCCAACTTTGTGGGTATACTTCTAGTAGTACTGGTACATTTTGAATTATGGAAAAAGAGATTGGTGATTCTTTTTTAGGTTTGAGTTGTTTGATGTTAATTTGATGTTAATCATGTGTGCACAGTGTCTGTGTTCAAAGATGGGAATGTTTGTGTTCTTGTTAGGATTGTTGTTCGTGTAATGATATAGATTGTTTCTGACTGACTTTTCAAACGTTTTGCTGTTTCCATTGGTAATTGGTGTCTGTTGTTGGAACGCTCCATTCAACTTCCCTTTCTTTGTGTGACCTTTGTTTTTACACCATAGAGGGTCCTGGCGTAGGTGATAGTGACTGTTTCCGCGATAGTTGGTTTGTCGTTAGGTGTTTTAAATCGTACAATTTGGTCGGAACAGCGTACATTTCCAGTTCTGATGTGGACTTTGACATCTGTATGTTCAATGTCTGCAGTTCTAGTTGGTATTTTAATATTCTCGGACATGTTGCAAACTAAAAGAGATTTGTGGACGTTGTGTTGTGCTTAGACCTATATATAAAGTTTAATGCTGATTATGAATTCGCTGTGTTTGTTCAAAGTAGTCCTTTCAGAACTGAAGTTCAGTTTAATTTCCTCTGATCCAATTTTTCTTGATAGCATTTGCTGCATATTTGTAGGTGGTTAGGTTATTTGTTGACTTCAATTTTTATTTCTTCCAATCAAAAGTACTAAAGGAAGAATAACCCCCTTCTGGTAAGTGAATGGTTCTTTTGTATAAATATGTATAAAATTGTGTATATATAAAGTTGTTCAAATTTATTCTCTATATGCTCGATGTAGATAATTTGTTCTGTAGTTATTATTACTAGAATACTTCCAACTATTTTTAAATTGTTAAGCGAAATAATTAAAAAAATAATCCTGAATTAGAGAGAGGGAATTATTTTCAAATCATTCTCATTCCAAGTCGCTACTTATGTTACGTTTCTGATAACTTGCAAATGTTAGCAAGTTTAGTCAACATTTAGTTTTCTTAGCAATATTTAGTTTTTAGCCTGTTACCGCGTATTAAATGCCGCGTTCTCTTGTTCTAAACTCAATGTAGTCATCTATTATATGATGGTAATTTCATAGCTTGTTATCCTCTGGAAGATAGTCTGGTGTACTTAGGTAGTAGAGTGGCAGCATGATAGTTAAAGGGTTTAAGTTCAGTGAAACCGAAAGGACTGACAGGTATTTCTGTGATTTTTTGATACTTCGTACTAGAAAGCTACTAGTTTTCTATTCTGGAGGGATTGTCGTGGCCGTTGTCGTAACATCGCTTCCCGTAGATCAGCGAAGTTAAGCAACATTGAGTCTAAGTAGTAGTTGAATGGGTAACTCTCCTCTGCGTTCATGTGAAGCTGTAGTAGTTCCCCGCCGTTATACGACTTGCTGTTGTGGAGGTCAAACAGTCTCCCAAAAAACGCTTCCTGTTCTTGAAACGCGAGTAGGCAAAGCTAAATATCAAACGCGTTGGCTGTGAAGACTGCGGATTCCTAATAAAGAGTTTGCAATTTTTAACAAACGGAAAATTAACTTAGCAGGAATTTTGGTCATTCGCATTAACTGCGAAAAGGCAAAGGGAGGTCATAAAGTTTATCAGCTGATATCAAAGGTAGCACAAAATTATACCTACTTACTTTCTTGGGGTATGTAATTTTGGATCACCTTGTATTAGTAGTAATTCGTTCGTAGGTATATTAAAACGAATGTATATGTCAATTTTAGTTTATTATGTAGAATAAAAGAAATAATTTTAAAATGCTGTTGGAGATTTAGCTACAATACTTAAATAAATTTCAAAAATTTGTATTTCTAAATTTGTAACATTTAAAACTTTTTGAAAGGTTTAAATGCTAATTAACTTCAAGTAATGAAGTCTTATCATATGGCACTTTCTCGTGTACTGACCTTAAAGCAAGTTGTTCTAAAGCCCGTATATTATGGCCGTCTATTGCTGTTTTTCATCACTGGATCGTGCCCCGCTTAAAACGGGTTGTAGCGATTTACATATGAATCGACAACAATCGGACTGAAAATTTCAAAACGTTGTCACTAAATAACGATTAATAGATTGGATACGTTTTGACACCCCCACCCCCACCCCCCGATTATTGCCGATTAATATGTAAAACGGCTACAATCGGCTTTAAGCGGGCCACGAGTCAGCGTGAAAAACGGCAACGAACGGCTGTGATACGGGATCGAATCGATATAATGCTCAGTATTTTACGGCAGTTTAGATAAAACTTGTAATTTAATGTACAACTTACTTCTTAATGATGTAATTATAACATTTATACAGTATATAATACCATTTAACATGTATAATAATAATAATAATTTAAAATACATTTATACCGGAATGATTTAGTACTCATAAATATTGCTAATTTATAGTAAAAATTATTCAATGATTTCAATTATAAATTTCATGAAGGCATTATTAACATAGAAAGAATGGTCCTCAGGAAATGAGTTTACTAGTATATTTAATTAATGATTTATATGTAGTCATTGTTTTGGAAGTCCTTAGTTAATATCAGGTTACCACGTAAACGAGCTAGTTGTTCTCTGCCATTTCATATGACAATTATTATTTGCCTTCATGACGTTGATTTTGGTAGCACGTTAATATGGTAGTTGCAGTGTTTGAAACTATATTAAAATTAAATAAGTTCCCTGAGTAAGTAATAGACCTTCAAACAATAGGCCTAATACTGAATTTATACATTTGTGTCGTATCTTAAATAAATTATTATTTAGTTTTAACTTTTAGAAGCCGAGTTTTTAATAGTTATTATTTCGTATTACAAAATGCACTGGATGCTTCGTTTTTATTTAATTAGTCTATTATTTTTAATTTTTATTCGCATTCTTTTGTAGATATTTCAGTAAAACATTTGTTCCGTTATGGCAAGAGGCGGAGAGAGAAGGTAATTAACAAAGTAGGTAAGAAAAAAGCTGCGTTCGAAGAGGCAGAAGTTGGGAGTCCGTACCACACCCGAATTGACTGCTCCACTTTTTGCTTTTCTTTATCATACAATTCGTCATTTCTCAAGGCATTGAAGGATCTGAAGGAGAAAAGAAAAGTGTATTAAGGATTGTTGAAGTTGACAGTAGTTTAGATTATTTACTTCATGTACTGATGATTCGGAGATGAAAGCTAAAAAAGAATTAATTAGAGAGTGATATAACAGGGCATGAATTATTATTATTATTATTGCTGCGATCGGTTTCTTGCTCAGCTAAACATCAACAAAGCCTACCCTCTGCGGTTATATGTTGTAAATTTAACGGTAATGTGTGATTTTTAAAAGGCTTACTCTCTCGAATCGGGTTCTTCTATCCTGACCCAAAGATCGTTGAACGGTCGGCGAGGGATTGGAGTAGTTGGAGGACCTCTGTAATCTTTGGCAAAGAATTCGTGTTTATGTTGCGAAAGGAATCTGCAATGAATTGGTTTAATTTAATATACAAAGAACTTTGTACTTCAAAGTAATTGGTTCTTTGCTTTGCTAGATCGTCTCTCATTTTGTCAATAAAAGAGCTTAAAAAAACGTAAAACTTAGTGGAGTATTGCGTAGTTCAGTTTGAGATAGTATGTCACACTTGTTACCGCTTACCTCGACTCGTGTCTTTTCGATAAAATAGTATATGTAGTAATGGAATTCAAAATGGATCGTCTATTTACCATAAGGAATGTACAGTTCTGGAAAAAGGTTCGCCTAAAAATAAGTTAACTAAAATTCAGTAATTACCGTTTTCTGAAGTTCTATTACTGACAAAAAAAAATGTTGAGGAAAATAGAATATTACCAATCAGTAATTTTTTTATGCTATTTACAAATTGTTTCTAGATGAACTTTTTTCCCCACACTGTATAAGAATCTTTTTAAAATTTATAATTTTTTCGCAACCAATAACATCAAGAAAACGAAATCTATTTCAGCAAATTTGTTATCGGTTACTATTCATATTTTGTTGAACATTTCCTACTGTAGAACGCTGTTAATTGAGTATTTGAAATGTCCTTTCAAGTTTCCCAACAAAAGAAACCAAGTATTAATAATTTTACAATTGAATTTTTAAGGAAATTTCGTGTTCTAGCGTTTGTCCTTGATCAATTTCATGAATTATAATTACCTAATTTACGAAACAATTAAGCGGCTTATATATTTTTTGTCTATTATTATTAGTATTATATATACACGAGTACTGTATATGTATATCATCCAGAGGGTTGACAAAAGTAATTACACGCCAGTTTTTTCATATTTTTTGACTTGATAAAGTCGATAAATAACAAATTTATTGAATCAGTATATTTAGAATTGTGTTGCTTCCTCCTTTGCATTATGTCAAAGTGACATGTTCTGGTATTTCATTGATGAGCTTTGACATTTGTTCTTAGGACGACCATCGTGGGTTTGTTTACTTTAGCGAATCCTTTGGCGCGCGCGCACACCCTGATACATTTGAGTTTACAAACGTTATGGAAACCTTTCTTCCAGTAGGAGTCTAAAATGTAAATTATTATTAAAATTCTTATACAAATACATTGATAGTATGACAAACGCTCTGAATATTTTAAATTGTTAAAAAATAAAAATTAAGATTCTGAAAACGGAAAAGTTTGTACTAATTGTTTTTTATTTAACAGGTTTGTTATTTTCATTTGTGGGTAGGTTTAGAAGTAACAATAATTAATATGAAGCTCACTATATGAATATGAAAGTTTATCAAACCAAAGTCAAATCAAAACCAGAAATGTAGTCATGGAGGGTGGGTTGTATTTTGCGAATATATATGGATTCTTGAATGCGGAGGTCATTTAAGGTGGTTGGTGTCATTGGTACTTTTGATTCTGAAGGCGGAAGGGTCAATGAGGGTCTTTTAATGTGCTGTGACCCTCTAAGTTGATTTGGAGCGTTTACTGAGGGGTAATGAAGTTCTGCTGGATAGTAGTTGGAATTCGCGGCGGGTGCTGACAATATAATACGACCCACCCTCAATGACTATAATTCGTTTTAATAACTGAACACTACATCCCCCCCCTGGTATATCATCCCCATCTCAGTAACACCACTCACCCACTGCCTCGCTGAGATATGTACCACACTAGGTGCGAATCGGCGGTAAAATAAATAAAGGGGGGGCGGGGAATTTGACTTTCGTATAATAAACTTCCATACCCATATAGTCAGTTTCATATTCATTGTTCGACTTCTGTAACCTACCCCACAAATGAAAAGAATAATAAAACAGATTTGGAGTACTTTAGAAACGAATTTAAGTACGAAACATTTAGCACAAATCTTTCCATGTTTTTAGAAACTTAATTTTTTTCCCCCTTTAACGCTGGAATTGTTTGTAGGGTTTAAGTTATGACTGCGTATATTTGAAAGGTTACCAATATGTAGCGGTCGTCCTTTAAGGGTTAGGACATTCATAGTGTTTGCTATACAACGTATCCCAAAAGGAATGTACCAAAAACAAATATTGCCGTTTTATTTTTACAGGTATCGAAAAAAAAAAAAAAAGGTTAAAAACCAGGTGATTAAGGTTTTAAGTTTTCTTAACAGCCGTTTACATTTAGTACAGAAATATTGAATGTAAACAACTGTTCAGAAAATTAAGAAAAACAAATAATAGGTTTAGTATATCTATTTTAGGACACGCAGTTCTATTAATGTCTTTATGTAGAATTATTTTGTATAAGAATTTTAAAAATATCTATTTTAGACACTGATGCTGGAAGAAAGGCTTCTAGAACGTTTGTGAATTCAAATAAATGTATCAGGCACTGGTCTCCTCTTCGTTCAATCTTCACTTCCATAGGGACAAGCCCATCAATTATTTTATTTCATATATTTGTACGAAAAAGTAAACCTAGCCATTGCAGGTGATTTGTATGGCTGTGGCTAGAGAATGTTTTATACCTACATATATCTGGTCCAGCACTGTCCTACTACTCGAAAATAGTTTAGTATGAATAATCGCATACAGAAACCTTAGTGTGCCCAGTTGTGAAAGGGAGGCTGTGCGAAAGCGAGCCATTTATGTAGTGTCATAAATTTGTTGAACGAGTGTGCTTTGCTTACATATTTCATTCCGTATAAGGTAGCTTTCCTAGTTATGAACGTAGTGATATTATATTAATGTGATTGTTCACCTTTGTAATTAGTTTCCTTTGCATTTCAGGCATCATTTTGGTGCAGGTAACAACGAGCATCCATCGGGTATGCCTAGATTGTAGTAGTTTTCGAATGACAAACGTAGGGCCAGTGCTCATACATCAGCGACGTTATCGGCGAAATATGGAATCCACGTGTCAACTGTTCGTCAAATTACAAATGGAGGAACAAAGACGACAACCATCTCAGGATGATTAGGAGACTCGTTCGTGAGGTTAGCAGTAATCCAAGTGACATCTAAAAGACTTTCGAGGATCTTTGATAATCGCCAACACACGTTCATCGTTCCACAATACGAAAAATCACGAACTGATCAGGACTTGATGGACGAGTCGCATGACGAGATCCACCGTTGTCGAAGAAACAAAGTCGACAGGCGAAACTTCGCTAGGGCCCACCTAGACGACTCCCCTACCATGTGAAAAAAGGTATTTTCGACGGATGAGACAAAAATAGGGCTCTTCGGCTCTGTCGACTTTGTGTTTCTTTGACAATAGTGGCTTTCGTCGTGCAACTCTCCCAAGTCCTGATCTGTTTATGGATTTTCGTAATGTAGAACGATGAACGTGTGTGTTAGCGATTGCCAAAGGTCTGTGAAGGTCTTTAGATGTCACTCTTGGATTACTGCTAACCTCACGAACGAGTCTCCTAATCATAGTGAGTGAGATCTTCGGTGGTCGGCCACCCATGGGCAAGGTTGTTGTCGTCGTCGTCTTGATGTCCTTCCGTTTGTAATTTGACGAGCCGTCGACATATCGATTCCATATTTCACTGATAACTTCTTGTACCCCTTTCCCCAGATGTATGAGCATCGACAATGGCCCTACGAAGGTCATTCAAAAGCTTCAATCTAGGTATGATATCCGATGCTCTTTATCTGTACCAAAATGATGCCTGAAATGCAAAGGGAACTAATTACAAAGGTGAATAATCACATTAAAATAATATCACAATGTTCATACTAGGAAAGCTACCTTTTACGCTTTTACGGAATGGAGTATGTAAGCAAAGCACACTCGTTCAACAAGTTTACGACGATACTTAAATGGTTCACGTACTTTCGCGCAGTCGCTTTTTAATAACAGACATTAAGGTTTCTGTGTGCAATTACGCATGTGTAAACTATTTTTTGTTATATAGTGCTGCCAAATATGTGTAAAGGTTTATCAAATGCAAGTACAAAACATTCTCCAGCCAGTCATGCAAATCGATTGCAGTGGATGGGTTTTATTTACTTTTTTTGCACAACTACGTACATACACACGAACAGCTCTCCAAATAAATAATGGATCAACGTACTCAAGGCTTCTGTGCGAAGTGCAACAATCCACATAATTATTTAAACTACGAATGGCATTCATAAAATGCAATTTATTGGTACCATAATTAGTGTGAGCATTAAAAATGTTCCTTTAATATACTGTAATACATGTTTTTTAAATTACTGAAAATATCCAGACTTTTTAGTTGTTTTTCACTTGCTAATTTCCTCGGTAGATATTTCATTCCTTAGGTGGGAAGCATCATCATTGAGTTTAGGAAACGCTGGTGTAGGTCAATCGTAATACTTTTACGGGCGTTTGTCGTTATAGTGTATAATGTAGACACGCTTGTTTTGTCTGCGTGGATGATTCATTGCAAGTTTGTGTTTTCTCTCCAAGGCGAAACAAAAGTGTGTGGTTCTAATTACATTCGTAACACCTCATGCCTGCTCTTCACAAACTTGACTAGAAACTGAATATCAACATCATTAAACTTTCCGTTTTCATAAACGGGACTAATAATTTTGAAGAAAAAAGGATATGATCTTACGCATATAAACTTTTAAGTAACCTATCCACCAGAGGTGGGTAAAGTACTTTCATTTGTTACTTAAGTTGAAGTATAAAAGTAGTAAGTGTTTTACAATGTACTTAAGTACTGAAAAGTAAGAAGTACTTTTTTAAAAAAGAAATAAAGTATACTACAAATATATAATATAAAATAATCATTATTACGGCAAACAGAGTTCATTCGGATTATTATATTAAGAACTATAATTTATAAGTATGCACAATGTACAGTTTCTTATTGAGTCAGAAACAGCTGATTTTCAAAGTTTTTGCAATTTATCCTGGCTCCAATTTCTAAGTCTACGTGTACAGGGTGGGCCGTAAGTTTCCATACATAGGAAAAATAAAAAAAAATTTATGGACAACCATTTTTATTTATATAATATGCTCTACATGGTTGCCATTGTTTTGAAAACACATTTCAATACGTGTTCCCCACTGTTGATGAACACGCATTAGCACAGTTGACGTTATGCTTGTAATGGCGTTGGTGATACGTTCCTTTAGATGATTTATGTCTCGTATCTTTTCCTGATACACCATGGCCTTCAAGTGCCCCCAAAGATAGAAATCAAGGGGGGTGAGATCTGGGGATCTGGGAGGCCACTCCACAGGACCACGCCGACCAATCCAAGCATCTGGAAACTGCTGATCCAAATACCGACGCACGTGAAGACCATAATTTAAATTTTCCTATGTATGGAAACTTACGGCCCACCCTGTATAGTACGAGCGGAGATGGAGAGGAGCGCGCATGCGTAAGACAAGTGACGTCATCAGCTATAGAAAAAGCCGATTGGCTACCTTAAAATACTGTACTGAATGACTTGATTGGTTAATGAAACCCAAATGTTTTGATAAACAAAATCTGGAATAATCTGGTTTCAGTGCAGAACCGATTCGCCTGTATTTAAAAGGGCATATCACGGCGGAAAAAACAAAGAAAAAGTGTTAGAACCCCCTTGCGGGGGTTGTCAGGTCTATAATCATAGAGGTGGGCACGTGAAGAGGATATATAAAGGCAGAAAAATCAAATACCATGGACTTTTATTTCACTTACTCTGCTTTCACTCAAAAACTTTCTTAATTTCATTTACTTCATTACTAGCATCACCGAACCCTTTTCTACTTGTACTGATACAATGGGCTTCGTAACACCTACTTTAGACGATACAAATTAAAAGGCAGGACAATGGCACGAGTTTAGATTTCGAACTCGCTACTGAGAATGTCGAGCATGTTATGTACAATAACTATCGATACTGCGACGAGGTTGCGGCGCCAGATTCAAAATAATGTTTACGCCAAATTCTTGTGAATTCACTGGGCAACAAAAAAATTTTTTTTCGTGTCCCAAGAATGAAAATACCTTATTCTTAGTATTTTCTGTGCTGAATCAAAATAAGTTTGTAAAATTTCTCTATCAGGTCTGGTTTTTGTGTGACATGCAATTTAATTTTTAAAAACCCATATAGTTACATACTTATTAAAATATGATCGAAAAGACATACCTGTAGTTTAAAAAGTAGCTTGTTTTGATTTTCTGCTGTGCTTTGCCTCAGGCATGTCTCTCTCAAGAGTCCAGCAATAGTCAGCCAGCATACTGGGGCTCCATTTGCCTTGGTAACGGTTTTCCATGGCAGAAATATCCTGATGAAAACGCTCACCATGTTCGTCGCTTACCGCACCCAGGTTTTCCGGAAAAAAGTCCAAGTGAGAGTCCAAGAAATGAACCTTTAATGACATATTGCACCCCATTGCTTGGTAAGACTTAAGAAGATCTCCTACTATTTCAGGATAGTTTTCGGCCTTGTGATTTCCCAAAAAAATTGTGCAGACACTTTTGAAACTCTGCCACGCAGCTTTCTCAACTTCATTCAACTCTCCTTCAAATCTCTCATCTCTTAACAATTCTCTGATCTGAGGGCCTACAAAAATGCCTTCTTTAATCTTGGCATCACTGATCCGGGGAAACTTATTTCTCAAGTATGTGAATCCTGTTTGCGCTTTATCCATCGCTTTAACAAAGTTTTTCATAAGTCCAAGCTTGATATGCAAAGGAGGAAGGTACACTTTCTCAGGGTCAACAAGTGAACTATTCACAACATTTTTCTTGCCTAGAACAAGTGAGGTGCGTTTTGGCCAATCCTTCTTAACGTAGTGGTTTTGCTTGTCCCCTACTGTCCCACTCACATAATAAAAAACAGTACTTGGTGTAACCTAGCTGCAACCCTAGCAAAAGTGCAATGACCTTCAGATCTCCACAGATATTCCACTTATATTTCTGATACTGAAACTTTTCTAAAAGCAACTTCATGTTGTCGTATGACTCTTTCATGTTTGCAGCATGTGCAATAGGTACAGAAGGAAATTTATTTCCGTTGTGAAGAAGGACTGCTTTCAAGCTGACTTTTGAGGAGTCCATGAACAATCGCCACTCATCCACGTTATGTTCATGACCAAGAGCCCCCATGACTGAATTAACATCTATACAAAACACAAGTCCATCTTCATGGGAGAACCATTCTTTGAATTCATATTCATCATGGCGGCTGCGGAAAAAACAAACTTTAGTGTCACGTTGCAGTAGATTCCAACCCTTTAATCTTGAACCTAAAAGTTCAGCCTGCTTCTTAGATAATTTCAAATCACGAACTAGGTCATTTAGATGATCTTGTGACAGTAAATGTGGTTCATTGGAGGAACAGGTAGCCTGGAATGTTGGATCAGAAATGTCTTCATCTTTTTCCTCGTGATATGCTACAGCTACGTTTGATTCCTCATCACTTAAACTTACATGTTCAGGAGGATTTGGTACTGGAAGTTGAGCACTGTGGGGAACTGGTCTCATTGCAGACGGTAGATTAGGGTATTTCATAAGGCTCTTTGTTTTTGAAGTGATCCCCTTTGTATTTGCCAGGCAGAAATAGCAGTCTGTTGTGTGATCTTTGGGTTCCCTCCAAATCATTGGAATAGCAAATGGCATGTGACGTGAACCGTTTAGCCATCCTGTAAGTAGTCTTACACATGTCACAAAACAAATGTGAGGGGCCCAACTCTTGTCCTGATCGCCTACTTTACATCCGAAATAAAGTTCATAGCATTTTTTACTAATGGTGTAAAGTTACGTTTCTGGGATTTTAAAGTTAGATCACCACATACATAACAAAAGGAATTAGGATGATTCAGACAGTTCCGCGGCATTACAAAACATCTATATGAATACAACACTGATGTAAAATTAACAAGAAGCAACAGACACTAGCTGTTAACACTGTGACATTTACAAGCAGACTGACTTGGAGCTGCTCTACACACAGAAACTAGGCTCATGTCTGAACAGGTACAAACATGTTTCAACCTGCACAGTCTGCTGCTCCGACCAAATTTATCCTGCCAGCATTATCAGAACTTTCTCCCCAAAGGAATAAATTGTACTAATTTTACAGAAAAATTAATACAACATATATATTAATGTTAATATATTTTATTATAGTTATATTAATTAATATAATATATTATTATTTATTATTTTTATAATGTTTTATATTATAATATTGTTATATACTTTATGGAAAAACTATACGCGCTCACAACATGGTATCATATGTGGTACATTTATTTCATAATTAAATATAAATTATTAATTAATTGAATTAAATATCTATTCAAAATTGCCTCGGGATTGGCGACATAGCCTATTGGGAATGAAATAATTGAATTGCCATACGTACAAAGAACCTGTAGTATGAATCAGCCCACATAGCAACAAGAAAACCCAATTTATTGTTTAGTCTACCAAAAGGTAGTAGACACAACAAAATCTTGCTAGATCGGCAAATAATAATGAAAATACAAGCGAACCAAGGAACGGCTCTCAGGGCTGTTTATTCCAAGCAAACGCTTTAAACTGGGAAAACGTGTCTAAATTTTCCCTCAAGTCCTGAGTGAATTCCTTATAATTTAAAACCTAATGACTAAAAAAGGATAGGCCTATTCCTTCAGGGGTTTATATAGTGACTGCCTATATTAATTACCTTAAGTAAATTCGCCGCGTAACCCCATCGTGGCGGCCCTACACCGAAAATGACCGTCACGCCCTACATCGAAACAAACAAAGACCCAGCAAAAATAAGGTGAGCAATTTCAGTTTTTCATTAACATAAGCTTTCCAACTCCCGACGCTAGAATTACCGTAATCAATATAAATATAAAGAGGTCCTTTAAAGACCTACATATTTAAACTCTCTAACGAAAAAACATAGGGCCTTTGTCGGTAACCCTCCACTGAAGTCTGTTTGGAAATTTCCAACGGATGAGGGCACAGGCAATCAACCCATAGCCCTATATAGTTTTTTCAAATACTTAATTATATATAATATGTTATTATTTTTTTATCCGGTGATCATGCTAAATGAGGAAAAAATGAACATAGCATCACAAGTAAACTAACCTGATAGAAAAAATCTGATTTCATATTTAGATTCAGCATGAAAAAGTACACTTAGAACACCCATCAAAACCCTTGTGACAAAATTGTTGTTGACCAGTGGAAACCATATTTTTCCTTCAACGTTAGGTACAAGTGTAGATCGATATTCAAGGAGAGAGAGAGAGAGAGAATGTAAGTAAATTTGAATTAGACAAATTGTAAAGCACAACCATAAACCATTCAGCTTTAGTTTTAATGATAATTATTTAAGGGGCAGTGGCAACGGGCCTGTTTCGGTGTCTTCCCCCTCTCAATATCTGACATTGAAAGCGGGTTTTTCCAGAATTTATTTACCAATTTTGAATGAAATTGTCAAGCATACAGCTGTTTCGTTACTTCGTACTTTTCAGATTTTTGCAACATTGTACTTAAGTACAATCTTACGAAAAATTTTACTTAAGTTATTAGAGTAAAAGTATTACCAAAAAAAAAAAGTATATCTACTTCACTACTACCCACCTCTGCTTAACACACACCAGAGCTACAGATAAAGAAAATATGTATTCAAATATAAGGGGTAGAGGGTAAACAAAAAAACTATCTTCGAAAGAAATTAAAAGTTTACTACTAGAATTAAATAATTTAACTAGGATTTGAAGATAAATTTTTTAATTAATAAATACTACTACTACCACTACCACCTAGTCAAATCACGCTTGTACAGACTTTTATTCTCTCGTGAAATTGAGGAAAGCCAGTCCATAAATATACAAAAATACCACAACCAGAGCCAGACCATCTCTGAAGCTGCACTCGAAATCTAAGTGGCTCATAAGCCAAAACGTTTGTATGAAATTAATTACATGAACCGAGTAGATATGCAGCACTGCTATGTACCAAAAGCTTACCTAAATTTCCCCCACCAGGACTCGAACTAGGGACCTCTTTAGTACAAATCATGAGCGATACCACCATACTACAAAGGGATATAAGCACACCGGACAAAAAATTAGTCACCCCTACTAGCACCGATAGTAGGAAGTTCAAGGTCACACAGAGGGCGCTGATGTAGCATTGGTAAGTGACAAGTAGCGGTGACGTAGCACACAGGATCAGATCTGTTTCGTGAGGTGGTGAAGAACAAAGTGTGTGTTGGATATAGTCTGCAAAATGGGTCGTGAGGCAGACGTTACTCAGTGGCAAAAAGGAGCCATCGTGTTTGGCAGAGCCCACGGACACAAAATGTCTGAAGTAGCCCAATTTGTTGGTGTGTCAACGCGTACTGTCCAGCGAGTTTACAAAGAGTGGTGTAGTTCGCAATCAACTGAAAATCGACGGCGTAACTGTGGCCGGAAAAAATTCTCGACAATAGGAGCCGCCGCCATGTTTCTCGTCTAATAACTGCAAATCGTTTTCAAACCAGAGAACAATTGCTCCAAGAAACCAATGAGGTTCTCCAGCGACCAATTTCCGAACGGACATTGCGACGAGAACTGCATGCGATGGACATCTGGAGCAGGGTACCACGGAAGAGGCCGCTGTTAACAGCAAGTCACAAATTGGCACGTTATAAATGGGCTCAGAGGCACAAAAACTGGACTGCGGCAGATTGGAAACGTGTAATTTGGTCCGATGAGTCCCGTTTTTGTTTGTTCTCCAATGATGGGAGGCGACGAGTACATCGCAGGTCCAATGAAGCCTTTAATCCTGAATGCGTCGAAGGTGTTGTTCAGGCTGGAGGTGGTTCCGTGATGTTCTGGAGATGTTTATCGTACCACGAAATGGGCCCTCTCGTTCCAGTGACGATGAATTTGAACCAGCAGGCGTACCTCCGCATACTAAACTCGCCGGATTCGTGCGGTTATCAAGGCCAGAGGCGCCGTCACACGTTATTAGGTACATTCTGAGAGGGGTGACTAATTTTTTGTCCGGTGTGCTTATAAACAACCTAGGAAACTCTTAACCCTTTCGCGTCCAGGAGAATTTACATGTTAAATGCTGCCATTACTTCGAGTGCGGGAAGGTTAATTCAAAAATATTTCTAGTTTTAATGTTTGGGCCCATAAATCGCTAATATGCGAGGGCACGCACATTTTTTGTATGAAATAACATTGCCACCAGCAGGACTCGAACCCGGGACCTCACTTTGTAGGAGTAATGGATGGACTATATATGTGGCGTCGCGCGGCACAATGACGAGTCAACCAACGGGCGAAAATTCAGTTTTCTATAACTTTAATTAAACGTTTCTGTTTCATCAGTCAATGTTTATAAAATTACTTACAAAATTAAAAAAACAACATCGAATTACATCTATTTGAATAAAGTTATGAATATTTCACAAGCTTTAAAGCCTTTTTCCTCAAAACTTTGTTTTAGCACATTCGTCATTATGTCCACACACACACACACACACACACACACACACACACACACACACAAAATATTACTGCGCATTCTTTCGTTTACATAAATAGAGTATTTTACGATGGGTGAGCAGTAATAAAATATTGTAAACTATTTTACCATGACAATTCTCAAAATGTTAAGCCTGAACGTGAAATATAATAGAGATATTTCGCTTTTTGTTTAGAACATTTTTTATTATTACCAGCTTGGGTGGTAGGCTTTCAACAAAGCAGAACATCAACAACTAACCTGGCAAAAGCAGGGTCTATCTGGTCATCCGGACGGAGGTTTTTGGAGGGGAGGGAAAAATTCTTGAGAATACTTAACTTGGGAACGAAGCCCCCTTTGCTGCCTCGCTTTCGTTTTCTTCTGCAAAACAAAATATAGACCTCTTTCGCAGTGTTACAATGTAAAACATAAATGATAAAATTTTAATTTTCATTCAAAATGTAAATAAAAACACTTCATTCGACTGGTTCACTATTTGTAAACACGATAACAAACATTTATGTTATGAATGTAATAGATTTTGTTAAAAATGTTAAACTTTTTAAAATAGGAACAGCACAATTATTTTAAAATAGTGAATTAATAAAATGTAGCCCAAATCCTTAAAAATGAATGAATACCATATACTCTATATATTTAAATGTAATCAAACAAAGAAGGCATTTGTTTCTCAAGTCGTAAGCTTAAGTTTGACTGAATAAAACTGTGGGGAATACTTTGATGTACATCTATCTCGAATACGGATCACGCGTATAAATTTCTCTTCTCTAAAGGTACTCTCTCATACTTTTTTAACTACCGTAAACATGGCTGTCCCATTCCTTTCGATTTATACGTCGTACCTTCTAATTTTCTGATCAGGAGGCACGTGCTTTATTTCAAAACCACTCTCCCGCACCACGTCAAGCACGGAGAAGTTGCCCAGGAAATGACCTTGACGAAAGATAAAGAAGAAAATAGTTGGTGTTTTTCAACGAAATTGAAATTCATATTGGCTGATTTTTTTTTCCCCCCAAACTGTTCTTTAATATTTAATATTTTGAGGCAAAATGAACTTAATAAAAAGTACTTTATAATTGGATTACAATTATAATTAAAAAATATGAATTGAAAAAAATGCAGACGAGCATACCAGCGAAAAGAAATATACACGCTATTAATATTTTTCTCAATTTAACGGATCTAAAATAAAATTTTCTTGGTTAGGAAATAATGTAATGTAACGAGGATATTTAACCCTCCATTAAAGATCATATGACGGAGGGGACCTACAGCTTTACGTGGACCCGAACCACGGGTCGCTACATAGTCTGAACGCGGAGGACGTTCTCGCATTCAATTACTATCCGACCCAATGTCGCGTAACTTCGTTGATCAACGGGAAGCGGTGTCACGACACTGGCTACGACGTAACCCGGTTAGGGAATAAGCAAGTTGTTAATATTCATAAAGTTTCGAACAACCGAGACAATTCAAGAAACTAATGATATTACCTAATAAAAGTTATTATAAAAATGTAATAAATAAATTAACTGTTTACCGAATTATTTGTCAGATTTAACGAGAGAAACAAGAAAATAAAAAAAAAAAGTCTCTGAACGAATCTATTTCATCAGAAAGGAATTGATACGCCAATGTTCAAATCGGGCTTCCAAGCACTTAGCAGCCGATTTTTATTTTTAGTTGTAATTAATTGTCAATATTGGAAAACTAATAAAGTGTTGAAGAGACTTATTTACGACCAAAATCATATAATTTGTATGTTATGAACTGCTAATTTTGCGCGCGTGATTTTTTTGTACTTATAACTAGATAAGTAACTAATAAATGTATGTGTATAGGGCAAGTTTCCGAGTTTATGAGCGTGAAAATGTTTATTTTTATAACCTCTCTCTCTTTAAAGTAAAATAACTAACGCGTTGATAGAATTGACACGAAGTGTTCATTTTTAAAGACCAAACGTTTGCGGAGGCTAACGTGTCAATTTGTGTCAGAAACACTTTCTCGTTATTACTGCGGAGACTAAACAAAAAGAAACATAATTAGCGCTACGTGGAAGCCCAAAATTGATTTCTTTTGTAGCCCAAATTGCTGGATGGCGAGAATTCTAACGGAGTTTTGATTGACAAAAAGACCATTAACGAAGAAAAATAATAATGAAAAGTAAATAGAAGGGAACCGAGTTGATTAATTTATAAACGAAAATTCGGATAAAACGAAATGGATAAGTTGCGTAGACTTCCATAAATATTTAACATAATTTAACAATTCACTCTAAGTAAGACGTCAGTCGTATCTCGCATCGATCGATAATTACCCAAATGAATAATTAAGATAGCGAGGACAGATTAATTTCTGCGTAAATATCAACACTATTTCTGGCAGCATTTTACACTTTTGTTTTTCTTCAATTAAAAATTTATAAAAAACCCTTAAAAAAAAAAAAACCCGAATAAGAACACTTGTCGCCAACATTAACAATGATAAGATGAAGTTGATTAAAAATAAAGTTCTCTCTTCTCTAGGCATCATTAATTTAAAATTATTATCAACGTAGGAACGAGAAAAACAGTTGTTACACATATCTGACGCTTCTCTTAATGATCCTAAAGGAAAAAAAAGTGAGACGGAGTGTGTGTGTGTGTGTGTGTTATATAAAATGTTTCACGGGGACCAGATTACACTGGGTTTGTGATCGTTTTAGATTTGTTACAGTTATTTCCTCACATGACCAATTTCAACCAATCACGAGCTTTGTAACAAATTTCGACTGTCAAAAACAATGGTCTTCGCAAAACTTAATATTTACTGTAATATATATGGGATGAATTTCAAAATTAAACACGTGAAATGAATGAATGATGCAAACCCACACGGAAAAAGACAAATGATTCCAAGGCCTTTCGTGTATTCAGAAGTACACCTCATCAGGGAATGACGTCATTCATTGACGAGGTGTACTTCTGAATACACGAAAGGCCTTGGAATCATTTTTCTTTCTCCTTGTAGGTTTACATCATATATATATATATATATATTATATATTATATATATATATATATATATATATATATATATATATATATATATATTATATATAATATATATTATATATATACTTTATGAGATTGTAAATCCATTCAGAATTAGCAAAGCAATAGAAAATAATTAGGATTTATGACCACAGAATTCAACGATACAATATCCTGTCGATTTTCATTGCAAAAGAAAAAGCGAGAAATCAGCTAACCTCTCTGACATACTTTTTGGCTTTTGTTACATAAACACTTAAATGATAAAGTAAATAATAAGTTATATTTATTAACATAACCACAATTATGGATTTAAATTAAATTTCTTTCGCACAGAAATATATTGGCGCATTTTTTTTCTTTTTTTTACGTTTATAGAAATTTAAACGAGTTTTGAAATTTGTGACTTCAGTTTTTGAGTTGATTAAAATGAGTTTTAGT